>CM075810.1:2293130-2841130 GCA_037975025.1 Excoecaria agallocha | reverse complement strand
GCACGGTGTCCGATCGGACTGATGGGATGTCCTATCATGTCTAGTCCACTGACACAAGCAAGCGCCCATACCTTTCACCTGCTCCCTGTCACATCATCGCACACCTACTCCAATTCTAGTTATTACACCCCAAGGTACTCAAGTATTCCTCCCAAAGAACTCCTATAAATAACCTAAAATACAATGGCTCCAAGTATTGACTATCTGAGACTCTCTATCTAAATACTCTCTATCTCTAAAAGCTACTAACTTAAGTTTCGGAGTGCAAACGCCCAGATCCAACCGGGCACTCCTTCTTGCAGGTTTTGTCATCTGATCGGATCATCAGCTGTCAGCTCTCTTTCTTACAGATAAAGACAAATCGTACTTTATCACTTCTCATATAAAATATTATATTAAATATTAGGCGTAATGCCTGTGAAGACACCCGAATTTGGTTCTACATTTTATATGATTACCTAAATTTTAACAATAACCTATTAAGTACATATACTTATTATTTATTAATTTTATAAATAATAAATACATAAATTCATATTGTTTTTAAAAAATTAGAGCATGTGACATTCAATTACACTGATTTAGTATTTGAACTATTGTAATTAAAATATATGTTTCATATGCATAGTGAAACAGAAAAAAAATGAAAATTGAATAGATTGTTCTTTTTAATTGATTTTTATGTTATGTGATGTCAATTGGCATAATTGATTATCATATTTTTTAATTTTTTAAATTCGATGTAAATTTATATTTGTTATTTGTAAAATTAATAATTACATATACTCAATAGGTTATTGTTAAAATTAAAATGTTCAAATGAATTATTGGATTAAGTTAAGATGTAAGTATGTATGTATGTGTGTGTGTATATATATACACACACATACATAGATACATACTTACATAAACCTAAAATTATATTTTCAATTTAATTATACTATCAATATTATTTTTTATATTAATACAATAATATCAAATTACATTTAGTTATATCAATAATAAAATTATTAAAACAATAGAAAAATATTTGAGGGATACTATAATTTGTTTCACCAAAAAATATGAAAGTTAAATAAGATATTTATCTTTTGGTGCAATCAATTTTGAACTTAAAAGTAAAAATTATAAAAGGAGTTGGGTTCTAGTTGCGATGAAATACATAGAAAATTTTAGTTTGCTCCAATTGCTACCCAATCTCAACGTAAAACTCCTTATTTTATTTTATAATTTTTAATAAAAGTTATTTTGATCAATAACATAAAAATACAAAATTAATTTAATTTAAAAAATTTTCACCTATTTTATACTTTTATATACATATACAGTGTATCGTATAGAAAGCGAAAGTATATGAATATAATTGCATATCTTGAATGGAAAGATATATTTTAGATCGTAGTATTAAAACCATGTAACTTCTGAGCACCCCATTTTTACAAATACAAGAGCTAACCCACAGCCACAGCCGCCGAGCACGTGGAATCATTAATTTGTAAAAAGGAAAATAATATTTTTATCTTATTCCATAAGGGATAACATATATAGAATAATATATAAATTCTCTTTTACACTATTTTGCTAGATTTTTCTGCTAAACTAATTATATATTATATTATTTTATTAAATTTGTTATAAATATTAGATTGGCCACTTGAATTTATTTAAAATATAAAAAATATATTCTATATTATTGAAAATTTTAAATTATCTCCTAAAAATTGTTAAAAATATTAAATTAACATTCTCTTACTATTTGACGCCCGTTTTCACGCATCGATTGTGAATTGACAAGTATATCTTACAAGAGGATAATACGATATTTTTAATAAGTTAAAAAGAATAATCTAATATTTAATTAGTTTAGAAAAACAATCTAATAAATGATGATAATTAAAAAAGTATATATTTACCCTATTTTATAATAATAAATATAAAAAAAAATGTAAATTTATTTGGCAAAAGGGCTGGCACATGTTCGAACCCATTTGTTCCATATGAAAAGCCCTGTCAGCACCCTCCAACTTATGGGCTTTTGATTTTTATTATAAGAGACAAATCTAATAAATGATAAAAAAATCTGAATGATGTTATGGTTATGATTTATACAATGATTGAATATCTATATATTGACATAAATTTGTATGATGAATAAAGCAGGTATGAATTCATTTGCTAAGTCTTATTAATTGCGCGTAGTCTCAGGTTTATAAATTATTATTTAAACTGTATCCCAATTAGCCTCCAACTTTGTGGTTTTATTTTATAGTATTAGCAGTGCCTCCCATGTCCCATCTGTTTAATTATTTCAATTGGAAAAAGATGATGTGGACAAACAAAAATATAACATGATTTATTAAGGTAAAAGCTTTAATTTTGTATATAATGTCTTACTTATTTCCTTTCTTACTTTACCCATTTTGTCTAAGGGTGTGCAAAAACCGAACCGATTCGAGCAATCCGACCAATCCAAACCGAACCAATCAATTCGGATAGGGTTAATTGGGTCGGTTCGGTTTTTGGTATTAAGTATATTTCGGGTTCACCCGATTAATCTGAAACCGACCGAACAACCCAATTTTTTAAATATATAAATAAAAAAATTTAATTTCTCTACAATATTAATTAATATATAATATATATTTAATGTAATTTTGAAATTGTTAGTTTGTTATATTTTTAAAATATTTTTTATGGCATTTAATATTATTTATTTGTATTAATTTAGGATTTTAATTTAAATATGTAAATTAAAAAAATAAAATTTGGGTTAATCGGGTTATTCGGTCGGAATCCGAAAAAAAGGAGTTAATCGGGTAGGAATTCGATATTTATATAGGATAGGATCGAGTGAAAAAAATATATAAATTTCAAATTTCAAATTAATCGAGTTCGGGTCGGGTCCACCGATGCACAACCCTAATTTTGTCCCTTTTAAGTTCATTGATTGAGAGTTGGAAAATGAGAGCTTCAAAAGTTACGTGAGTGAATTTTCGATACAGTTTTGAAACGAATATGATATAAGCCACCTAGTCTTGTCGTTATGAAAGTTGGGCTCAAACCCATGAAAGGGCCCGTTAAACATAAGCAACAACATTACAAACAGGGGATTCCAGCAGACCTGTACTACTTAACTCATTCAGAGCACAGCAAACACCAGGCAGTAGTTATCAAACTAGCAAAGAATAACCGATCTTAATTTTAGAGAGTGTTAATAGATTTCTTTGTGCATTAAAATTTATTAAAATCCTCTATTTGGAATATTTTAGCATTAAAACTAGTTTTAATGTACAGAGTGATTTCATGTTCAAAATTCCATTCTTTCTCTCTCTCTCTCTCTCTCTCTCTCTCTCTCTCTCTCTCTCTATATATATATATATATATATATATATATATATATATAAGGTTAAATGTACAACCTATCTTTATATTAAGTGAAAAAAAAAGAGTTACTTAAGGTCCTGCTTGGAATAAAAAAATTAAAATTATGGAATTCATTTGTAAATGAATTCTCACTCTTGGAATAAAATAATTAATGTATAAAATTAAAAATGAATTCCTTAATTTTATACTTGAAATAAATGAATAAAAGAATTTTATTTCTAATTTATTTTCTTAAATATCCTCAATATCAATTCAGTTCATACAAAAAAAAATAATATAATATTATGCCTATAGAAATTATATCAAATAAAATATTAATGCACTATTCTAATTAATTTTATACAAAAAAAATCAGTTTATAAAATATAAAAGTAAAAAAGAATACTGATCCCGTAAAATTGATTAAGAAATTGAGAAAAAAAAGAGCAAAAGTTGTTTAAAATACAAATCTGATTTAGAAATTGAGGAAGAGGGGAGAAAGAAATGTAAAAAATACAAAATACATATATACTTCTTATGTTCTCTTTTATGTGTTACATTTGAATAAAATTTAAATTTTATTTATCTGTTAATTTTAAACTTTTAATACAATTTAATTTTCTTCATCAATTTATTTTTTTCAATAAAATTAGAACTAATTAAATTTGATAATTTAATTTTAATCACGTAATTTAATACTAAATTTAAGTCTATTTATTATTTCTTAAATTTATTGAAAATAATAAAAGTAATAAATAAAAAATGGAGGAAATATAATATAATAAGGGTATTATGATTTTTCAAAACTTGACTCGTTAATAAAAAATTCATTTGCAAATTTTACCTATTTTGATGGAATTTGATAAAGACATAATGAATTTCATGTAATTTAATTCATGAAATTTAATTTCTATTTTTTTATTGCGAGTATAAAAAATTAAAATTACAAATGAATTACATAAAATTTTATAGAATTCATTCATTTGAACTATAGTCTAAATCTCTCAATCAGTAGATTAAACGAAATCGCAACCTGTTATTAAATCTGAAATTTTTAGATATTTTATATTATGTGAATTTCAAATATTATTATTAGAGTCAGGCATCATAAAAGAAACAAAAATGTGATAATATAATAACAAAATGAACTTTCTCATTACTGCAAGCTTAAAATCTCCATAGTTTCTCTACAATAATTGTTTTTATCACCTAATATTTTGAAAATGGAGGAAATGCAAATTCAAATAATAGTTTAGAAGCTTCTAAACATGGTTGCTGAGCTCATCATACACTAGTTAAAGTTCTTCTATATAATGCGTTGAGTTAAATAAATAATATTTAGTATGTTAAGTGTATATATGGTACCAATACAATATAAATGCATGGGTTGCATTGCATTGACGAAGGAAGACTATTTTCAACTGTGAGAGCCATACCTATCCCCAATGTTTTCTTGACAGGCACACACACATTTATGTTACTACAGAAAAATGATCATTAGTACGTACGTACACTGACCTTATAACACTTAATCAACTTTCAAGCAAGCTTTGGTGAGGTAATTAAGTGTCAACACACAATTTGAGAGAGTTAAAAACTTATAAAACAATTTTTCATGTATGAAAATGACATTCAAGAGAATAACTGAAGCGAAAAGGGTAAGAAAACAAAAAAATTATACTTCATTTGATTTGAGCTTTCATATTTGAATTATTGTTTTAAAATGAAAATTAAAATAAATTAATAAATAAAAACTATTATGTAGTATATAGTACATTTTTAATTTTGGAGCACCGCGCGTGATTGTTTTAGAAAAAAAGTATTATTTATCACATTTGAATTTTACAAGATCTAAAATATCACCTAATATATTTTATATAGTTACCTCCAAAATATATATTAATTTTTTTAAATTAAAAACAATACGTTTATATCCATACTTGTTGATGATAAATTCTTGCTTGCATTTAATATTTTATTTTTAGTAAAATATTTAAAATTTTCTCTCTAAAAAGTTGCAATCTATATATTTCATGGGTAGGTTCATCATAAAACTCATATAAAAAAATTTAAGTCCTTAATTTCAAATGATCCATACCTAATGGCAACTTGTTGAGGAAAAAGACAAAAAAATCATAAATAAAAATCTTATTTTAAACGTTTAGTAAAAAATTAATAAAAAATTATTAATTGTATTGTGTATCAAATTGACTACTTGTCATAGAATTGTATATTGAAAAGCCAATATATGATTTATCTAAAAAGATTTTTCAAACATGAACCGGTTAACCACTTTATGAGCAAAAAAATTAATCAGTCAATTATTATCGATTTTTAAAATTATTAACTATTAATCAGTCCGTTATATTCGATTAATCAATTCATCGATTTTGATTTTTCGATTTGATTAACCGATATTTTTGATTAATCATTAAAATTTATTACATAAAATTATAAAAAAAATTAGATGAAGTTCAGCTCAATTTCAAATATGTAAAATAATTTAATATAAAAATTACGAAACAAACATAATTTACTAGCAAAATTTATGTTATATAAATTAATAGCTAATATTATAAAATAGATTTGATATTTATTGAAAATTATAATATGCTTGATTTTAAGTTAAATAAAATTTTGGATAATATTAAATGTGATAACATAAATTTTAAAATATAAAAAAATATAATTAAATGTTGTTAAATAAAATATGAACACAATATATGATAAAAAATAATATATATAAAAGTTAATCAGATACTATATATAAATATTACTATATAATTAAAGAGAATGATATAATATAAATTTAATTTAAAGTATTATATAAATTTTATAGAAAAATATAAAAAATTAAGGTGTAAAAATAAAAATATAATTTAAATATATGTTAAAATATTATTTTATTTAAATTTTAGAGAAAAATAGAAAAAAATTTATATATATATATATATAAATCGGTACTTAAAAATATAAACCGTAATCATTAATAAAAAAATATAAAAATTAAAAATTATAATTGAATTTATCGGATCGATTAACTATAAAAAAAAATTTGATTTCGAATTAATTTTACGGTTAATCAGATTTTTAATTTTTTTTGCCCACTTCTATTTTAAACGAAAAGAAAAATCGAATTTCAATTGTTGTTAAGAAAATTGCATATTGCCAAAAGAGTAAGCAAAAAGGGCAATAAAAGTAGCTAACTATACTTCCATTGGGATTGGAAGTCTTCTCTCTTTCCTCCCCCTTTCCTTATTTCTTTTTTCTCCACTAACTATTTAGCAATTGTATACTGACCAATTGCATCAATGCTATACATGCCGTTCTAGCGAATAGCAAATTTTCTCTCTTTTTTTTTTTCCTTTGTGCTAATTCAAAATTCCAAATAGGGCTTAGCAAAACCGAATTGGAATTGAAAATCGAATCAAATCGAATGGATTTTAGTCTATTTAATTCGGTTATTTTGATTTTCGATTCATTCGGTTCTGAACCGAAATAAAAGATCGATTTATTCGATTCGGTTCTTAAAATTGAAAAACCAAAAAAACCGAACCGATTAAAGTTTTTTTATATATATATTTTATGGTGTTAATATACTAGATAACACAGCTTGGCTTGGTGGTGTGAAAGCATTAAGAATGCTTAGATTTTTAAATTTTTATTTAATTATTATATTGAATTTAGAGCTATTAAATTCAGATAAAATAATATCAATTTTTATTTAAATTCAATATATATTAAAATAAAAATTTAAATTTTTGAAATGACTATATTTATCTAAAAATATTTAAATTATTAAGATTTATTTTCAAAAAAAATTAAGAATTGGACCAAATAATTATCATTACTTAATATTTGAACCAGCCAATAGCAAAATTCACAAATGAATCTGTAATTTTTTATATTCAAATTTCACCAAGAACTTTAATAGTTTCCTTGATCTCGTTTTTTTTTTCTAATTCTTAATTAGTTAATTGGGACTACAAATATTTTACCAACATATATTTGAAATATATTCATTTATAAATCAATTTAATATAAATTATTAAAAAATGGAAAATGTTAATTGCTATTTTAAAAAATATAGTTAGTAGTATTTGAAAAAAAAATTCAATTTAAAAATTTGAGAGAAGAGGGAATTTATTTCTGATTTCTACATTTCTAACAATCTTTCTACAAAAAGAAAAACAAAATACCCTAAAATTGCAAGAAATCATATTTTAGTTATAAATTATTATTCGAAGAGGAAATTTATTTCTGATTTCTACATTTTTAACAGTCTTACTACAAAAAGAAAAACAGAATATCCTAAAATTGTAAAAAATCAGATTTTAGTTATAAATGATTATTTAGAGATGCAAGTTTTTATATGAATTATATATTTAATATAATTCAAATTATGAATTTTACCTATATTTTTAATTAATTATATCACCATTTTTAATTATCTTCTTCGTGTTTTTTTAGTTACTATCTTTTTCATGTTAGAAATAATATATGTGTAGCTTAAAAAAATAAATAATAATATATAAATAAAAAATTGAATTCAAATTGATAAATTATTGAGAAATTGATAAATAAAAAAATGAAATTCAAATTGATAAATTATTGAGAAATTTATTATAGATATAATATAATAAATACATATCTATAATAAATTTATGTATATTATTTTAATTTTAGTTATTTTAAATGAATTTATTTTGTTGAATATAAATTAATTTAATTTATGGACTCATATAAGTTAAAAGTTCAATTAAAAAAAACCTATATTGACCCAGAACCGGTAGAACCGAACCGAACTGACCAAAATTATTTCGGTCCAGTCGATTCTCGGTTCTATATACTTTGATTTCGGTTTAATTCTTAAATTTCCTGAAGTTCGGTTTTTAATTCAATCAATTCGTTCCAAATTTGAACCGAACCGATCAAATGGGCATCCCTAATTCCAAATCCGTACCCATGTTGAAAAATTCTTTCAACTAATAAGCTTAAACCGACCTAATTTTCAACACCCATTCCAACGTAAAACCGGAAAAGGGCCCAAAATGTTGAAAATTCGAGGCGTGAACTTTCAATTTAACCCAATTCTCCGCTTTTTCTGTCACGCACAGACCCTATGCTCTTAGCAGACACAAGATAATTATAAAACATAAGACAAAAACAGACCCCTCAACTGATGAAATCTTTCTCAAAACCCAAATCAATAACGGTATCGAGAATCCCAAGGCTGTAAGCAAGCTTTTTAAACCCTATTTCCCTGTCGCTGACCTGTTCTTTTCTTTCCTGAACTCTGGCCCAACAATTCCTCTCTTTTATCTCCCATTTTAGGTCAGATTTCAACTTCTCTGAATCGGATTACCATGCATATTACTTGTTCTTTGATTTTGGCATTGTTTCTATTTTTTCTACGGGTGAAAAGTCCATTTTGTTCTCGATTTCAAACTGGATATCAGAGTTTCTATGACCAGTTTGTTTCTCTGCTCTGTTTTTGCTTCGAGATGAATAAATCAGATTTATGGGTTAAATTGATGGCTTCCCAAGAGATTTTTTTTTTATCATTACCCTTTTTAGATTATTGAGCATGTCTTCAGTTAATGGGCTTCTCCATCAAAAATTTCTTCTTTTTGTTGCCTCTTTATGGGTCTCCGTTTCTACACTGTTCCTTTCTCTCTTCGGTTTCCTCTGTAGAACTTTTTTCAGGTATTTTCTTGTTTGTGCTTCTGTACAAAACTCTATTTTGTTCTTTCTATACATAATTCTAATTGTTGATATTTGATTCAGGATTAAAGGGAATGGAACCTCTCAAATGAACAATTCAAATTGTATGGAGCAAGAAGCTGAAGCCGAGAAACCCGAACAAATTTTGGATAGTGTGGAGCAAGAAGCTGAAGATGAAGCTGTGAAACCAGAAAATAAATCAGATTGTATGGAGCAAGAAGCCGAAGCTGAGAAACCAGAACAAATTTCTGATCTTGTAGAGAAAGAAGCCGAGGCTAAGGAACCAAAAATTGATTTCATTGAATTCAGTGACCAAAAAAAACTCGATGATTTAGAAGAAGACGAGACACCAAAGTTCATTTTCAAATTTCAGTATCAGACTTACAGAGAGAATGATAAAACCACCAATAAGTATGATTTCTTTTCTTTACAAGATTCTAGTCTCTTTGTGGAGAAGCCGGAGGTGTTTAGCCTTAAAGTTGAAGAGTTAAATGCTGATTCTATTGGCAATGAAAAGACTTTTAGCAACAATATTTTGCCTATTCAGAAACTTGTAGAACAGGAAAAAGAAGACAATTCTGAAGATAGTGCAGAATCGAAAGAGAAGCTTGAGTCTGAAACATGTGTTGAAGGGTCTATTTTTGAGAACAATATATGGAGTGATCACAACAGTTCCAAAAAAGATGTTCAGTTTCAATCAGACTCCGTTCCTCCTGATTCTGATTCTGATTCTGATTCTGATTCTGATTCGATTGCTTCGAGCTACGAGCTTATAAGTCGATTCGTGGCAGCATCATCTAGCGAAGGGTTTTCAACAGACAAAGATTTTGAAAGTTTGGATTTTGAGGACATGAATTTGGGAACTGGATATGAACCAGAAGAAATCGATGAAGAAGACAGTGATAGAGCGGAAGAGATTAAGAACGTAGAGGAGTCCAGTTCCAATATGCAGAATTCAGGCAACGAAGAAGTGGATTCAAATGGATTGGAGATTTTATGGGAACATCAAGAATTGATAGAACAACTGAAAATGGAGTTGAAAAAGGTGAGGGCAGCGGGGTTGCCAACCATACTAGAAGATGACGATTCACCCAAAATAATGGAAGATTTAAAGCCATGGAAGATTGATGATAAGTTCCACCATGAAGATAGAATGGGTGAGCTTCACAAATTCTACAAAAGTTACAGAGAACGGATGCGAAAATTCGATATCTTCAATTACCAGAAGATGTATGCAATGGGTAAGCTTTTTCATTTAAAATTTGAAAAATAGAATGATTTTGTCCTTTTTTTTATTGATTTTTGAAATCGAACTCTTCGAAATATTTTTATTTAATTTTTAAAATAGATAAATATATGTAAAAAGTTACGAATGATACTATAAAATTAATTGTATATACACGTATTTAGTTGGAAGATGTAATAATCTGTTTTAAGCATGTGATGCTTAACCTAATCTCTTTTATGCACATATAACTTATAATTTATAGTTTGTTGAAGGTGCACAAAGATTATCTTTATTAATGTTATTCTACCTACCTTTAACTTTCAATCTAGATACGTCACTCATTTAATAACTTTATCTCGTTATAGAATGCCATAGCTTTACCTAAATCTTAATTCTCTTCTGCATCTAAAATAATCCTGCACTCATTTTAATGTTCCACCTAATCTTTTTTTAGGTAATATTTTTTTAATTATTGAATTTATAATCTAATAATAATCGCATCATAAAAAATTTATCTACTAAAAATATTTAAATATTATGATTAAGGTTATTTTAAGTAATTTACTGGTGGAGCAAGTCACACGACTTCTAACCCCGAGTAATATAATTTGCTCCATCAGTATTGTGTTCATCTTTTTTTAATAAAAATAATTTTATTTGTAATATTAAAAATATTAAGATTTTTCTTTAAATACGAGTTAAAATGTCTAGTATTTGATCCTTTGTATTTTAATGGCAATATATGTATAGGATATCTTCAATCAAAGGATCCGATTGAAGCAATCTCGAGTATGAAAGGGTCAGCTCCGGCATTGACATCACTTCTTTCGAAGAAATTGCTGCCAGGAAAGCGAAAAAAGTACAATATCGATCCGACGATGAGCTTCATTAGAGAATTGCATGGTGATTTGGAAACGGTTTATGTTGGTCAAATGTGTCTTTCATGGGAAATTCTTCATTGGCAGTATCAAAAGTCATTAGAAATATGGGATTCTGACCCTTACGGAATTCGCCGATACAATGAAGTTGCTGGTGAATTTCAACAATTCCAAGTCCTTATGCAGAGATTTATAGAGAATGAACCTTTTGAAGGTCCAAGAATCCAAAATTACGTCAAGAACCGATGCGTTCTTCGCAACCTCCTTCAAGTTCCCGTCATTAGAGGTAAATAAAAATAAAAAAAATTGCATAATTATATTTATTCATCAAAAGTGTGACAGCATTTGTCCCGTGACGGATGACTAATTATTAATGTCCAACTGAATTCTTATTTCTCAACTAATAGAAGGTTTAATTATTATGCAGAAGACAGCATGAAGGACAAGAAAGGGAGAAGAAATAGAAATGATAATGATAATGCAATTAAAAGTGATAGATTAGTAGAAATCATGGAAGAATCAATAAGGATTTTCTGGCGATTTGTTCGAGCCGATAAAGACACACACAATGTGGTTCAAAGAAGTCGAAAAGGAACTCAAATCCAACCTCAAGATCCTGAAGAACTAGAGCTTCTAACAGAAATCAGAACAAGTCTGCAAAAGGTAAGTTAAAATTAATTAAATATTTTCTTGATGGCTGAATGACTGGTATGTTGTTTGTGAATGAAATGCAGAAGGAGAAGAAGCTTAAAGAAATATTGAGAAGTGGAAGCTGCCTATCAAAGAAATTCCAAAAACAGCAAGAAGAGAGTGGTTCAGATCAAGTTTTGTATTTCTTCTCACAAGTAGATATGAAATTAGTAGCAAGAGTCCTTAGCATGTCCAAAATTACTACGGACCAACTGCTATGGTGTCGCAGTAAATTGGACAAGATTAATTTTGTTCGGAGGAAGATACATGTAGACCCATCTTTTTTGCTTTTTCCTTGCTGATCACATACTGTACATATGTATATATATTCTATTCCATATCTTAATTCAGTTAATTCAAAATAAAGAATAAAGTAATTACCATTTAGAGATCAATATTATGTTGATATAGAGGTGATTACCATGCTTCTATAAAATTAATATATTATGCAAAAAACATATAATATGTTACACAAAGCTAACTCATAATCATGAACGTAAATCAGTTTCATCTAACTGAGTCGTTATAAACTATTTTACTAAAAAATAATATAAATATTTAATTATTGTGTATCCGTTAAATTCTTTAATGTTCATATCGTCTTATTATTAATATATAAATCATTATTTATTGATGCAGCCCTAATTAAAGTAAAGTAAGGCTGAATTAGAAAAAATATATAAATAAAATTTATAGTTTTTATTAAAAAAAAGGGTTTTTCTTGCAAATTATTAAAATGTTTATTAGTGGAAATTTAGGCTAACATAGATTACTACCTTCAATTTAAACCTAATTATGTCAAACTTGGGCTTGTTTTATTTACTCAGATAGGCCCATTGATAATTAGAGAAACTCTTGTGGCCCATTTAATATATAAGGAAACTGTACTTCATGGGACACACTACATGTAATTCCAACCGTAGATCAACAACGGCCTCGCAGTAACAGCCCTCCGATCTAGGGTTCTACATATCCACAAACCCTATTTAATAACTTTCTCTACTGCCTGCATCTCTTTGGTCGGCCTCTCTCTCCTTGTAGCGCTGTCAAAGATCGGAGGCGAGGAAGAGCACAAAGGGGAAAAATGGTTCAGCGACTCACTTACAGGAAAAGGCACAGCTATGCCACCAAATCTAACCAGCACCGCATCGTTAAGACCCCCGGTATTCTTCTTTCATATTTTGCTGAATATGTTAGCTTTTAGTATGGTAATAACTGGGCTAACATTTTTTTTTTCGAATGAAGGTGGGAAACTGGTCTATCAGACCACCAAAAAGAGAGCAAGTGGACCTAAATGTCCTGTCACTGGCAAGAGAATTCAAGGGGTATGTGTATCAATGACCTCATATTAGCTGAGTTACTTGAATTTCTTATGATTTTTCCTTGGTGATTTGTGGATTGATTTGCATATAATTGCATATTAATGATGTAATCAGGTCCCCTTTTGTTCCAGTTTTTAAAATGCATGTGCATATTATTGAGTTTCTGCTAACGACTGGTTGCTATTGCATGGTTGTTGATTTCTATGGATGGAAAACGCAAGTAGAATATCTTCTCGAATGGCTTCATGATGGCTTTCATATTTTTGTCTGGCATACTATTTCAGATCTTCTAGCTAGATTTTCGTTTAAAGTTAAATTGAAGGATTTATAGTCTAAGTTTAATCTTGTTCTAAACACTCTGTTATGTTTCTGAAGCTTTAAATGCAAATGAAAGCTATTCTGATTGACTTTAACTCTGGTAAACATCCTGAAATCCTATCTGTTGCATAATTTATAGTTCTAAATCCTTAAATGTTGATAATTTGCTGAATCTGTGTGAATAAGACATCTTTTTTAGTTGCTATATTGAAGAGTCTGATTACAGCTGATAATGAATGATCCATATGCTTTATTTGAGGTTCGTTTTTAATTAATTTTCAACTGTTGGAGATAATGATGTTGAAGGGTTGCCAAGAAAGGATGATTCATGCAAATATGGGCACAATTATCCTCTGCTTGAAATTTTTGATAGTTGGCCTGAATGTGAAGAGATTATTGTGTTGTAAGAGTGTGCAGCTGGACTATCCAAATTTTGAACTGTTATGTTTGGGTGATTTTGTCACATGAAAATGGGAGTTGGACCATGGTATGGTTCTTACTGTTAAAAGAATATGAGGATGAGTTGCATTTGGGGTTCAACATTTCTATAGACCTCTAATTTCAGCTGATTGAATGTCACACTTTGCTATGAATTTTAGCTCATCTTATGCTATTGTGATTTCCTGTAAGCTATATGTAGAATTATTCTTTATGGTTTGAATCAAACTACCATCCTTTTCATCAGTGCTAATTTGCTATGAGGTTTTAGTTTAGTATGAGTATTCAATAGATCTTCAGAGTATATAGATTTATGTCATAACAATTTTGTAGCATGTTTGTGTTCCTATTCTGCATAGTCTCATTTATGTATCAGTATGCCATTTGCTCCTACTTTTTGAGTAAATTCATGTATGCCTGATTAATGGATTGTGTGCCACTTTAAAAGGAAAAAAAAAAGGAAAAATCTTCACAGAACATGACTAACTGGTGTCTAGCTTTCTTCTTTTTAGATTCCCCACTTGAGACCTGCTGAATACAAGAGGTCTAGGTTGTCTAGGAACCGTCGCACAGTCAATCGTGCCTATGGTGGTGTATTGTCTGGGGGTGCTGTTAGAGAGAGGTAGATTAAAAGGACTCACTAATTGATTGTTTCAATGTGATGGAAGATGATATGAACAATTTATTCACATGTGTGCAGGATTATCCGAGCTTTCTTGGTGGAGGAGCAAAAGATTGTGAAGAAGGTGTTGAAGATTCAGAAGGCAAAGGAGAAGCAAGTTTCAAGGAGTTAAGAGTGAGAGCGTGAAGTGTTGTCAGTTAGAAGATATGGTGGAGAAAAATTTTGGTGATTGGTCTGAATGAATTTGAACTAGAATTGGAGATTTTGATTGATATGAATACTTGTTGGTTCATTTTGACTAGAAATCGTTGGTCAATTAGTTGTTTTTATCATATATATATGATGATAATTGGTGCTTTTTCATTTAATATAATTACCGGACTGGTGTATCCTGTGATCAGAATGTCAATTTAAAAACAGTCAGAGAACATTTTTAAGCCTATATAAGGTTATATCCGTGCAGATTTTAGCTTATTCGTTTGTGATAAAAATAAAATAAAAACGGTTAAAGCTACTAACAACTGAAGTGTCTTATCGTAATGCAATTCAAACAGGCATAAAATGATATCACAACAAACTAAAGAGACAATGAATTGCCGAAAGCAGTTGTGCTGAGCTTGCAGAAGGGAGCGGTTCTGGTAAGATCGTGAATTGGTGGGCCAAAGCCCGCCTTTGTGTTGGATTCACTAGCTTCACACCAATTATCAGTTCCCCATTTTTAGCATGGCATTATTAGTGATAGCCTGTTGAGCAGCAGATCGAGTCCGATAAAGAATGTGCATCCAGTTGACGCTGTTTGGGCCACGAACAGTCTTCAAGTTCAAACCACATTTTCCAAACTCCCGCAGAACTAAATTGGTATTTCGAGGAGGGAAGCCATAAAAAGTAACCCATCCAGGCAGGCTGTTTCTCTCATCCTCTTGCTCACTACTTCTTGGTTGATTCGATTTGTGCTTTTTGCTGGAGTTATGAACTCATCCCCACGACTTTGGAATGGAGTTGTTGGGTCTGATTTGAGTTGTGAACGGTCCTCCAACGTACACATGGGTGACGGTGGAAGATCTGAACCCCCCAAATTCTGACGCCAAAGACCTGGACTTGACAACTTTCTTTTGTGGGCCGGCACAAGTGATATCAAACAACTTTCTTTTGTGGGCCGACACAGGTGATGCTAAACCTTGGTAAAACAATGATCTACTCCCCCTGGATTTGGGACTTCTGTTCTGTGCTACAGAACTCATCTGATACCCTACTAATCCAATTAACAAAGTAGAAATCATACTGAATTGTCAAGAATGGGATTTGAATCCATGCCCTTTGGGATTAGTACCTGAAACTGGCGCCTTAGACCAACTCGGCCATCTTGACCTCTTTACTGCCGACTCTGCAAATTAATAATTGTCGTTGCATCTGCTCGCACATGTAGACACCAAAACTAGAACAAACTTGCATAGTACAAAATGAAGGCACCCACAATGATGAATTTATCCGCTGAAATATGATTTTTCTTTTTGCTCCGATTTCAATCCCAATTCTAAAATTTGCTTCCTCTATCCTTGAAAAATTCAAGCCAGTTTCCAAAATATAAGAGAAAAATTTATGCTAATTTCCAAAATATAAGACAATCAATTCAGAATTGCTAAACTCTAGCAAATATTTTAGAATAAATTATTTATAATCTCTGAGTTTCTGTTAAACATCAAATATCTCCATATCCGGATGTGATGGCATCCTTATGCACATGTATACGCACATATTTGAACTATCAGGTCGAGTGCTTCCATTTCAGCTCTCACCATATATGCTTTTGGTCCAATAGCTTCGTGGGATAAAAGTTTGATAATTGATAATTAATGGTCCATCTTCTATTTCACATCAGAGCGACAAATAATAATAATAATAATAATAATAATAATAATAATAATAATAATAATAATAATAATAAAATTAAGAAATTCAATTTTATTTTTCTTTAAAATTAAGAATATTTTAGCTGATTATTTCTAACGAGCCATCAGATAAATTGATATGAATGTACTAAATCATCTAAAATTTAAGACTCATTTTCTCTTTTCTTATATTTGAAAATAATTTATTTCGATTAGCTTCGCAATAACTTGAGCAAAGAAAAATTATAATTTCCTTGATGCAAGAACTGTATTAAAATACATTTATTTAAAGTGAATAATTATAAATGTTGGAGGTAGAGGTGGCAAATGGGTAGGTTGGGAGGATTTGAATTGGATCATAAATAGGCAGATTATAAATAGATTAGTCATAAATGGACCAAAAAATATGATTCATAAATGGATCAATATCCAAATACATTTAGCGGATTTGGATCAATCCATGATTTTAATGCATATTGGTTCATTTCTTATTGGCTCATTTATTTTTATTTTCTTTTTCCACCAAAATTATTCCGAATATTTCTAAATATTATAATTAAAATATTTTTAAAATTTTGAGTCAATCAGAGTTTGTTTCGATAGATTTAGGGTTCAGGATACTGAAATATTTTCTGCCAATCCGAAAATTCTAAATTTTAAAAGTATCTAAAAATTTATTTTTCACTTCTAGAAATTAATATTCATTATTATAAGATGTTTCATATGATTGGAATAATTTTTGAAAATTCGTGGAATATTTTCAAGCCGATCAAAGTTAGTTTGACCTATTTTTCAATCCCGTGATTTATTTTTATTTTTGACTTTTAGAGGATTATTTGATATCAATTTCAGCTCAAATTATACCACCGAACTCTTCATGAATTAAATTTTTTAATGGTAACATAAAATTTTATTGGATCTCGATGGTATTATTCACCTTCGGTATCACTATTCACTATCGAAAATTACTATTTATGCCGCTAGTGGTTCCAAGACATTACAAGCTATGAGAGTAAAAGGAACAAACAATTTTTAGAGAGAGAGAAGAGAACTAGACTGAGTAAAAAGGGAGGCGCATTGGACACCTTGTACCAGACCCAAGGGATTAATGAATTAGATGGATCGTTTTTAGATTGACTTAATATATATTTTTGTGGATTTGGTTGAATTTGGATTAATTTTTTTAAACGAATTTGGTTGAAATTTTAAATTTAAGCTAATTTTATCTGGCCTGGTTGGATGTAATTGACTTTATTTTATTTTTTGTTTTCGATACGTATATAATGGGTGTGATTAGTTGGAATTCGAAATTTCAAGCTACTTTTCACCGAACCAATACCACTAAATTAAATTTTATCTATTAATATTTATTTTAGTGTTTAACATGTAAGATAGATATTCCATAATATAAATTCCGGACTCCTAATTCGAAAATTCCAATCAACATAAAATGCACTAAAAGAAGTACGCGTGCGTGTATATATATAGGTAAAAGAAAAAAAAAGATAAATAAAAGTGCGCATTCGAAGACTGTACAAATATATAACATACAAACATGATACAATTGGAATGTATCTCCAACTATCCACCCAAATCTGAATATACTTTCTTATACATATCAATAATATTTGCTAACAAAATGCTATAATTATATCCCATCTCCATTTATGAATAACAGGATTCAGGTATAGCATTTGTCTGTGGAATAAGTAGAGGACATCTCACTAGGACATTGTGGTGAATCCCGTGAATCTGTTATGTTTGAACCCAAACTGAAAGGAAATCCAATGGATCTCATGCTTCCCCATTGGCTATTTTCGTTCTTCCTCAATCCTGCTGTTTCTCCATCTCCAATATGATCCTCCTCACCCAAACTCACTAAGAAACCTTCCAAGTCTATACTCGGAGATGCCTTGTTTACATCCTCAATTAAGGCTGAGTTTAGTATCATTGATTGAGCATTGTTGTGGCCCGGAATTTGGAGTGGCGAAAACATGAAATTGCTAGTGAAATCGGGATTCTGTATTGGTTGTTGGTGTTGGAATTCACTGATTTGAAAAACCGATCCGATTTCAGTAGTGCAGGAAATGTTGTCTGAACTGAACTGGCCACAGTGTGAGTGGGGTGCTTGATTGAGTATATGCATATCAGTTTGTGTAGTATCTGGGAAGTGGGACATCCAAGAATGATTCAGAGCTCTTTGGGCCATGGAACTAGTTTTCTTGAAAATCCTGCAAATAGCCCATGCGTCCTGTTTTGCAAAACAAAGCGTTATAACGAACACTTCCTCTTTCTGATAGAATACAGCTGTTCTGATTATAAAAAAAAAGGGTGAGAAATGAATTACATTTGGAGGAAGAGATCTGTCGAGGAACTTCTTAGGTGGTGGGGAAGATTCAGAAAGAGAAGGAACTCGAAATTCATGCATCATCCAATCAGTTTTAATCCCTTTAGCAGCTCGGCCTCTGTAAAAAACCAGAGATTTTTTTAAACCAATGCACTTGGTGCCATCAGAGGAGTAAATAGGACGGTCTGTTCCTGTTGCCTTCCAAAACCCAGCTCCTGTTACTCTATTCGGCCTTGCACTGTTCCTGTATTTTCTATCTCTTGGACAGTAAAAGTACCATTCTTTTTCACCTGTTGTTGCCAGTTCTTCTCACAAAACAATAAGAAACGAGAAATCAAAACTTGGACTCAAATTATAAATCAACTTAATAAAAATATATTATATTATACAAAAAAAAAAAAAACCTTACTTGGAAGATCCCATGGATCATATTTGTAGATATCAACTTGCTTAATCAACTCAATATGCAAAGGTCGTTGCTGTATTTTTCTTTTCAGGTAAAATCCGACGAGTTCCTCGTCTGTTGGATGAAACCTAAATCCAGGCAACATAACATCGTCAATCTTCTCAATATCATCCTTCTCTTCCATAACTCTTTTTGTCATACAAAGACTTGAACAGGATAAAAGCTTCAAATTTTTAGCAGAAAATAGTGATAATTTCAGGAACTATTGAAGCTGAACAAAGCCAAAATATAAGGCTCTTGTAGAGGAGTCTGGCTCCGAAGCTTAAGCCGCCCTTTCAGGGCTACTGTAACGGAGACTGCTAAAACCAAGACCACTGGGTGAACAAGTCTGGCTCAGCTAATGGATTATAGTAGAACTACTTAAAGAAAAAAAAAAAACACTATTTAATTAGAATAGTAGATTTTCCTTTGCCTTATTTGAATCTTTATATTGGAGATGTTTATAAAAATAATTTAAAGATCTCGAGAAGACTACAAAGTTATCAGTATTTTGGGATTTGTATGGCTAATTGTTTTCACACTCAGCTTAATTTTATCTTCGAATACATCAAAGACAAGGTGACAAACCAAGGTTCTAGTTTCTTGCTATTATTATTATTATTTTATTCTTCATTTGAATAGTTTTGTTTTTCTTTTTAAATTTTTCTTGAATTGTTTTTTGTAAACTAGTTATACTGGGAGGCTAGCTGGACCAACTCCCAACAATAAAATAAAATAAATTAAATTAATGTTCAATCCATGAGATTCTGATGATATGCAAAAATAATATAAAGTTTTTTTCCCTTGGATCTAAAAATACCCTTTCTATTCCATTCCTTTTCAGCTTCTATTCCATTCTCTATATCATTACGTGAGTTGCCAGAGTTCCTATTTTTGGATTTTGAGGAGATTCCTTGTAAAAGTTTTAATTATTACATTAATATAGCCTTCATATAATTTTATATATAATATCACAAAATAGCCCTTACCTTAGGGGATAACTTCCATGCAAAATTTCTCTTTTTCTTTTTTTAATATATATATATATATATATATATATATATATATATATATATATATATATATATATATATATATATATATATATATATATATATATATATATATACACACACACACACATACATACATACCTTTTTAGTAATATCCAACCATTTAACTCTAAAACAAAGACTATCAATTTTTTTCCTATAAAATAAAAAAGGAAATCTGCCATTCAACCAAAACAGAGAGAAGGCTATAACCATCTATGAGAGTTTTAAAGTCTAGAGCTAAATTAGATATGAGATATATATATATTGGTATTATCAAGTTCGGTTCGCTCCAGGAATAAAACTTTTATCGTATCAATTTTTTTCATTAATGAAATTCGAATTTTTTTATACCTTGTCTAAGGAAAAAAAGCATCAGATCACTCTAAACAACAAATATTATTTTATACACAAATCAAATTATGAAATTCATTATGGATATTTTGTGTTTATTTGAATTAGAGAGACGGATTTAAATTGCTGTTGGATTTGATAATTAATGTCTAGGGACAATTAATTAGAAATATAATAGATAATTGTGGGAGGAAGGGGTAGGAGTTGTCAAGAAATGGGAGAGGTATGGTGAAAAGAGAGCGTTCACCAAAACAGTAAGAAATGAGCAGCTCAACCACTACTAATGTTGCTGGTCTGACTACTGATAGTCTGATACTGTCATCCCTTTTTTGTTTCTTGATTATATGACGTCTTAATTACACACTGTTAATTCCTAATTTAGAAAAATGAAACGTATTTAAAATAGGGATTAAACATGTTATATATGGAAAGAAAATTGCTAATATGGATGATTTTCACATTTTTGAGATTTTTCTAATATAAATTAAAATTTTATTAATAAAACAAAAAAATACATTGTAATATATAAATAAAATTATAAAATTTTAAAGTATATAAAATATACGAAACTAATGATGTTATTGGAAAAATATTAATAAATTTTTTGATGAAAAAATAAAAGATAATGATAACATATAGGAGCAATCTGGCTTAAAATATATCTCTTCCCTTCTATAATATTTTATTATATGTTTATCTCTTAATTTTGCATACACAATTAAGGATTATTTTTATTCTGAGTTATACAGAAAATAGAATATATATGGAAAAGTAAATTTACCCTAATCAGTTTTAGACTCGATTAATGCACATTTAACACGTTAATTCTTTTTCATTAATTTTCTTGTGACTTTTAGAGTTAAAGAAAATATTAAAGTGTAGTAGCGAGAGAATTGAGTGCAATGCCATTTAGAGTTGAAGAAAATGGAAAAATGTGGAGATGTAATATGTAAATTGGGAGAGAGAGACTTTAGGAGCTTGAAATAATGATTGAGGGCCGTGGAAGAGAATTTAAGAAAAAAAATAAAGGATAAATTTGAAAAAATAAAATTAATATTTGCTTGAAATTTTCAAAAGTACGGATAGAGTGAAACAATAATTAAAAACTCTCTAAAATGATACACCCCCGTTATTTTTTATCTATTACTTTTGTTATTTTAATTAAAATTAAGAAATAATAAAAATACTTAAATTTAATATTAAATTGCGTGATTAAAACTAAATTATCAAATCTAATTGATTATAATTTTATTGAAAAAAAATTGAATTGGGAAAGAGAATTAAATAACATTTAAAGTCTAAAAATGACAGATAAATCGAATTTGGATTTTACTTAAAATTGACAGATGATAGAGAACGGATGAGTAGATAAAATGAGATAGAAGGAGTAATTATTATTATTAATTGTAAGCTACAAGCAACATAGTCGATTTTCGAACATTAAAGACTTATTTCCTATTGTAAAAATAATCCCATGAATTGGGAAAAATAAAAATATTTAGAATGGAATGATAGGCACTAGACATTTCCTTAAGCTAACTTCATCTATAAAATTATTCTATTGAAATCCTTCATATTCATATGTTTGGCATTGGCATATGGATCAATGAACATGATTTTGAGATTGGAAATAAGGAATTCCTCAATTTCAAATCCTTAATTTCTACAATTCCCAATTTCAAGACATCAAATTATTTATTTTCCCTCCCAAATTGCATCATTTAAGACTTCCATAAATTTGGTGGTAGTGATAATAAAAAAACCCCTCACGATTATAAGTGTTTCACATTCAATTTATATGAGAATATATACAAAATTTTCTTCTTGCTCCTCTTCATTATACAATATTTAAAAAGAAAAAAAAAGCACAAACAAGGAGATTTTATTTCACACGTGTGCCCTTTATTAGTAGAAAGTAGGCAAGGGTAAAACCAGTCTTGATTGCTAAACTATTAAAAGAGCAAAATCAACAAAATCAATGGTGGGTTGCTTAAGTTTGCTAACCATGTTTGGTAGATGGAAGACAAGAAAATAATCATTAATAAATACGTGAACATCATTAATTTGGTCAAATTAACTTAAAAAATTACTTCCTTCTTTTTTTTATCTGTCACTTTTGAGTAAAATTCAAATTTTATTTATCTGTCACTTTTAGACTTTCAATATAATTTAATTTACTTTTTCAATTATTTTTCTTTTCCAATAAAGTCAGAACCAATCAGATTTGATAATTTAGTCTTAATCACGTAATTTAATACTAAATTTAAATCTATTTATTATTTTTTAATTCTAATGAAAACAATAAAAGTGACTGATAAAAAAAACGTATGGAATAGTAATTATATAGTGATATTCGCCAAATATTGCATTTGTTAAAAACCCTTTTGTCTGATTCTAAATTCCCTTGGGTTTGCAATATATATTAACTCAATAATACTCCATCCATTTTTTTTATCTGTCACTTTTGAGTAAAATACAATTTATATTTATCTGTCACTTTTAAATTTTTAATATAATTTAATTGGCTTTTTTAATTTATTTTTCTTTTCCAATAAAGTTAGAACCAATAAGATTTTATAATTTTATCTTAATCATGTAATTTAATACTAATTTAAATTTATTTATTATTTCTTAATTCAAGTAAAAATAATAAAAGTGACTGATAAAAAAGAACAAATAGAATAATAAAGTTCTTTTTATAAAAATTTTCTAATCTCATTATTTGCGACCGTTTAAGCCAACCAATTCAACATCATCATATTTGATAATCGGCCTGCATAGTTGAAGTCTGTTAACCGAGCTCTAATTATGGGGAATTCCAGAACTTACACTTGATTAATGGCTTTTGTTCATTAAACGTTGCAGTTTAATTTGTTATAAGTTTTAAGAATGGACATTTATGGCAAAAACTATATAAAATTGAGTACATCACGGATATAATCAATTAAATTTCACCATTTCAAATGCTAAAAGCATATCTGATTTAATTATTGGAGTGTTTATATATGGATTCCAATATAAGTTATTTATATATTACTCACTCAATTTTTTTTATGTGTCACTTTTTAATAAAATTTAAATTTTATTTATTTTTTACTTTTAAACTTCTAATGTAATTTAACTTATTTTTCAACATCTTTATAATTAATTTTTTAAGAAAATATAAATAAATATAATATTAAATAATTTAATTAATTAAATTATAAAAAAATTAAATATTTTTAACGACGGAAGTTTCGTCGCTAATTTGCTGGGAAACACAGATCGAATTTGGCAGCTTAATTATTGTTTGCGACGAAATAGTAACAAAAATTCCGTCGCTATGTTCACGTGGGCCATTTGCTACTTTCACTTAAACTAACATAAATATTGACGGAATTCCATAATTAAAAAGTATTTAAAAGTTTAGTGTTCGAATTGCAACAAAATGAAGTTTAGTACAAATATTAAAAAATATCCTATAATTGGATTTTTTTATAATTAACCTTTAATTTTTATTATGCAATTTAATATTAAATTTAAGTTTATTTATTATTTTTTAATTTTAATAAAAATAATACAAATAAAAAATGGAAGGAATAACGGATAAAAGCAATTCGGCCATAGAGGAGATGGAAGAGCAATTTGGCTAGGGAGGAGATGGGAGAGAGCTGTAGTAAGTTTTGAAAGTTTGCAGATTTTTAGACAACTTATAGGGCTAAACTTGGTTCAACCAAATTGGTTGGACCTAACTTAAGCCTAATTTAATTTTTAAACTCAATAATATACTCTAAATTATTTCTCTTTCTTTCCAAACTCAAATTCACTCAAAATTTATTCCATAATTTTTAAAATAATAAATTAAGTCTTCATGAAAAATTTCAGCTCAATCGGAGTCTGTTTCTGGTTCGATTCACTCAAATTGATCTGATTAGTAAATTTTCGATGTTACCGTAAAATTATTTTTTCACTATCAAATAATTTCAAATACTAATTAGAGCTCAACTAAAACTTTCTAAAATTTTTAAATATTCTTTACTATTTTTAAAATCTCGATTAAACCCACGGTCTACTGATTACTATTTAAACCAAAATCATTATTTTTCTCTTATGTCTTGTGTTCAAACTTTTCTAAAAATACTTTCATAGTTCTCAAAATATATTCGTTAGGTACCACGAATATTTTTGAGTCAATAAGAGACTGCTTTTCGATCTGGTTCATTTTTACCAATCCGATAATCAAAATTTTCAAAATCATCAAAAAATTAATCTTTCATTACCATATAATTCTACTCGTCACTACGAGCGCGTCCATATTTTTCGATTATTTTTTTGAGGTCCGTGGCATCTTTTATCCAGTCAAATTAGATCAAACTAATTATATTCTAAAATTAAGAGTGACTTAACTTTCTAATATATTTTCGAGGCCTAAACGATCTCCGTTTGATATCAAATTTGAACCACAAACTTCTGCTAATATAATCTTTCTAATAATCAAATAAAATATTTTTTGATTTCGGAAGATACTATTCATCCTGGTATCACTATTCACTATCGGAAAATAATATTCCCGATTAATCCGATATTTGGGTCATTACAATAATATTGATTACAAAGAAAAAATCAGGACATACAAGGGAAATAGAAAAATGGAATAGAAGCTGATAATTATTGGCCTGTTTGTTAGTGTCAATTTTTATTAATTTTTTTTTTTTGTTCCGTTAACACAAACCACTTATGATTATAGGTCTGGAGTTTCATTTAAATATAAATGACTGCACTTTTATCAATTTTTGCTTTCTAGCCTCAAGTCACCATATTGACCTGACTTGATGGAAATGGATTAATTCACAGAAGAGAAAAAATACCTCAAACGCCGATGGCCAACGACCATAAATTGTCAATATCCTAAGAGGGAAAAAGAAAAACAAATTCCTTAGTGGATTAACGAAAGAGAACTCTCCACTTAGCAATCAAACAATTTTCTTTTCTTTTACATTCAATTCTCTCAAAATCAACAAAAGCTTCAAACTTTACATACAAACAAGCTTATCAATAATAGAAAAACTAATGAACCAATTAACAGAGCAGAAAAGGAGAAAGCAGAAAAATTACCCTCAAACGATCCGAGAGAATAGAAGGTGTGATAAGCTTGTACTTCGGAGCTTCGGAGAGAAGCTTGTCAGAGATAGCTTGATCAAACAATACCATGTTATTAACCTTCTCCTTTTGCTTTCCTTTACTCCACTTATTTTTTTCTGCTTCCCTCCACCAGATTTCGCCTGCTTGATGACGACACTTGAGCCTTGTTCTTTTTTGGAGCCTAAAAAGATTGAAAAACACATAAATCAAAATTCAAACTTTTCGAAAAACTTAGAACGAGAAAGATCAGATCTCCTGTATACCATTGGTTAGACATAGAGATGCAAAAGACGATAAGAAAGCTCAAGGTAGAGAGACGAAACAATTTAATGCAGCTGCGAAAGATGAGGGATTTGGATGAAAGGAAGAGGGGGGAAAACGGAAGAGCTTGGTTTTTTAGGGCTTAGATGAAAGGGATTTCGATTAAGAAGTTTTTTTTTTTTTTTCTTTTTAGGGTTTTTAGGTTAATTATAGAATAAATTAATTTAGAGAAAAAAATCGGGTAAATAAATTATTTCAATTTCCCAACGGAATAAAATTTTTGCAGGTAATTTATCGACAGAAATATATTTGTGTTGGTAAATTACCTACGAAATTTCATTCCTTGGGAAAAATAAAACCATAGGAAATTACCGATGGAATATTATTTCCGTAGGTAATTTGCCGATGGAATTATTTTTTCATAGCTAAATTACCTATGGAATCATATTTTCGTAGGTAATTACCGACAAAAATGTTATTATATCGGTAAATTATCTACGAAAACAAGATTTCGTAGGTAAATTTCCTATGAAATCATTTTTCTGTAGGAAATTTACCTATAAAAAAATAATTCCGTTGATAATTTTCTTGTCCTATTAAACCGCGAAAAATTTATGCGAATTTAATGAGGAAATTTTTTAATTTTGTTGCTAATTTTCGTCGATAAAGTCTGGTGAAAAATTTTTCCTTCTCTATTTACAATGGATTTATTATTCTGTCACAATACATATTTTTCTCGATAATTTTGCCTACGGAGAGATTTTTTCGTTGGTAATTACCTAAGAAAATATTTTTTCCGTCGGTAATTATCTACAAAAATATTTTGCTGGTAATTTTCCATCAGAAATTGGAATTTTTCTATTAGTGTAAGGGTCAATAATTAGCACTCTACCTGGACTTATCCGAAGAGACAAACGGAAAAATGTTGTTGTTGTTGTTGTTTACATGGGAGTCAATAATTACCACTCTTAGTAAAATAGTCCCACATCAACTTGCATTTAATTAATTAATTAATTAATTATTTATTTAATAACATTTCTATCCCCTTCCCAAATTATGCATCATCATCTCAATCCAATTATTTATATATTAATTATGGCCCTCTTGTTTTTATTTCGTTTATTCTTTTCTTTTCAATTGTTGCATTTGAGAGCTGAGGATAATCTCTTTGAAAGCACCATTTTTTTGTTTAATATTCTTAATATGAATTGTATACAATATATCTGATAAAAAAAAGTTAATGATATACAATATAAATTAAATATCAAAATATTTTTCCTACATGATAAGTTACTATTCAAAACTTGTCGTTTGTTCAGAAGGCTACTAATGGCCGTATTTATGATTTAATCATAGTTCTTGAATTCTAATTAGGAAAACTTAGGCAACAAATTTTCCAATAAAAGCTGATCATTTAATTAAGTATTCTTTATTTGGTTGAAAATGATTAAATTAAAGATTGCAAATAAATCAATCCACATGCTTAGGATGAGGATTTGTATTTAGCTAATGCTAATCTCATAGCTGTAATTTTCCAGAGCATCATTTTTTATTGTGAAGTTTAAGATTCCAATTTAGCGTTCAAGGCTTGGAAGCAAAGAGCTAAGAGACAATACAAAACAAAATTATTATCAATAATTAATGCACAAATTCCATTTAATATTTAATTAAATGCCAATTAATTCCTATAAAAATGAAGATTATTTGGGTGGCCTAGTTTAATTTAAGGCCCCATTTAGGCAGTGGCCCACGAAATTTAAAGCCTAAAGATAGCATGTTTAAAGGTTAATAAGAAATTAATAACAAGCTGATAGCTATACATCCTAAACAAAACACATAATAATTTTGTTGTTGGCATAAGAATACAAAAATAAGATTGAAATTAAGAAAAAAAGGGAGAAATTGAGAAAAAATAATTCCTTCTTCACATCTACTTTTCTATTTAAATTGAAATATACATATTTTTTACTATTTATTTTATCCTATTTGTTCAAATTTGAATTATATTTAGCCGAATTTTTCATAGTAAATTTTTAATATTAATAAAAAAACAGTAATAAAGTTCACTTTTTCAAAATCAGTATAAGACTTTTATGCCTAAATTTCTTGGAATATATTAATTTTAAATAGAAATACCTGTTAAAATTTGATTCAATCTATAAATTCGTTTCATATTATCCGTATTTTTTTTATTTAAATCCAATTCGATGCATTAATAATTTGATTCGTTTAATCCGCTAAGTGGTTTAAAATAAAATTTTTTAATATAAATACGGTAAAGTCCATGATATGATCTAATCTAATGGAAGAGTTTAGGAGTTAAAAGTGTAGGTTTTTTTATTTATGGACTAAATATGGAAAAAGTTGATAAGTTCATGCACCTGAGAATGAATTTTCCCTGTACCTGTATTGTTTTGGAGGACATTTTGGTAAATGAATGTCCAAGCTGCTTGTAATCCAGCAAAGCTAGCTATAGCTTACTCGGTTCTTTACTTCTTATCTTCTTGCATTGAATTTCTACTTTAAAATCCTTATCTGCCTGCTAGAACTCATACATTTGGTTTCTCACTATTTTGAACGTTTAATTTTAATTTATAGTTCATACAAGGGCTTTAGAAATGCAAATGCTTGGATGCAATTCATTGTCACTGCAAAAATCTTTACCTCATGGAATCTTAATTGTCCCAAGACGCTTCTTCTTGGGTCGCAGGCACCTCTTGTCCTCTTTCTCTCTTTCCTCCAATCATTCTCTCCACGACGCCGTTTCCTCCTCCAGGTCGCCACTGCATTCTCTTCTTAATTTCTTTTCCACTTCGATAATTTTATTATTGTTCCTTGAAGTGAATTATATTGTTTCTGATTCTGGGCTCTAATTTCCTTTTCTTTTTTCTTTTTTTTCCCTTTGTTTGAAATTTGTGAATTTTTTTTCATAAATAAGATCGTAGAGTTTTAATGTCCATGGTTCTTAATTAGTTTTAGCAAGGGTGAATTAAGATAAAGTGCATTCATAATACTTTGTGGGATATGAAAAATGAGCAAATTTGGTGTTGCTAGTCACCAAAAAATATAACTACCATTTTAGAGTTATTGGGATGATAAGTAGACTGGAATGGTCCACATGAATAAATACTACCTGGGTTGCACTCTTTGATCTGTATGATATCTGAGTGATCGTTATTTGGTTTGTGTATTTCTTTTAACACCTACACTACTAGCATATACCTGTATATAATGATGTGAAAAATGGGATAATAGATTAAATGGGTAATGCTGGTCTTTATTTATTTATTTATTCTTATTGAGTTGTGTTGATATCCGTTAAAAACTGTTTAAAGCTCTTCCCTTGGTGCTTGTAGGGCTATTAAAGATGGTAACCAGTACTTGTTTGATGAAATATGCAAAAGTAGTCCTAGCGCAGCACGGAGAATGTTGCTTACAAGTCTGTTCATGTATATATGGTATTATCCTGCAAGGTACTTATCAGGTTTGCACAATTCAGCTTTATGTTGCTACTTGAAATTTAATTATGCCTTGAATCAAATAATATTGATTTTGTTATTATGTTGATGCGTTCACGTCATCTCTTGTAATTGTGTTGTTGATTTCTCCAAGAAATTTGGCTTCCTAAAAATATTAGGAAGCAAGTCAGGTTAATCACTGCAGTTATTGATGCAATAATATTGCAGTTCCTGATGTAATCAGTGCTTGAACTTTATTGATGGAATTACTGGCAATTTCTCCATAATCATTGCAGTTTTCTGACTTATAGTAATCATAATAATCAATTTGACTATAACTCTTCAATGAAGTATATATGGCTGGTTTAAATTGACATTATCTGATATTAGCAGGAATCTCTAAATGTATTGCCCTGGAGATTCTGAAAAAGGTAGACCAATATATTCAGATGCATAACAGGATTGATTGGCTAAAGACTAGTGGCGGGCATACACCTCCTGCCTGCTTAGGAGCTCTATGTTTGTTGTGCATTATACAATGGTATAGTTTGTTCCCTTGTTGTTGAAGGTCAATGGCATATATTATAATTACCTAAATGAGTAATGTCTCGTCTGATTTAGTCTAGTGGCGGTAATAAGTTCATCATTTTTGTTATGCTCTATGTAATGTTGTGTTTTTTTTTTGCCTTTTACTTTTCTCACCATCTATTCTTCTGTGCATGTGATAATTTGTTAATATGTAGTCCAAGCACTAGGGGACCCCTCTGTTAAACTTGAAGAAGTAACTCCTCCTGTTTTTCCTTCTGGAGCTCTCTTCCCTACTGAGGTTGATTTTCAAACTATATTAGTCATTCCTTATTATATAGAGGAAGCTATATTAGTAAGTGAATTTCCTACATCTTTATGCTTATATCATGTGCATCATTGTCAGGAAAGAATTGTTGACCTCTTTGAGAAGAACACATACTCTGTTGCCAACATTTTTGATGTAACACTGCGCCCACAGCTAAATGTAACTGGCGTAGTTGAGGTACCTAATTGCATGTTCTTGGTCCTCTTGATTCTATGACATCTGCATGAAGCTAATGTATCTGGAAGGCCAGAAATCTGATAAGGTCACAAGCTTTTGTGCTGAAAGATACAAATGTTTTAACTTGTCTTGTACTTTTTCACTTTTTAGTCCAAGTTAATTCCTGGTGGTATAATTTGCAGATTCCTGAAGGGAATGGTTCTGGAGTAGTCTGGGATGAGAAGGGACACATTGTAACAAATTACCATGGTAAGAACTACTTAAGGAGTTCAAGGAACCAAGTTTTCATGGTTGAGTTGTTTTGCTAGTAGTCCTGGCACAAGATGCCCTTAGCCGTGGGATCTATTCTATTGAGTGATACTTCATAATGATTAAGATCTTCCTATTTTCTGGTTTTCTTTTATATTCTTGATATCTGTTTTTTTTTCCAACTCCAGAAATCTTTTGCATTTTTTCCTTTCTTTATGTTTGTCATATTGAAGTGTGTTATTACTGTCTTCTTTTTTGCCTGTTTTTATTGATTCACCTTTTCAGCATAAATAATCCAGCTTGTTCAGTATAAAATGGGATTGCTAAGCAAATATTTTGATTCAATTAGGTTCTCGTGAGCAGTAACTTCTTTTGAGATTAATGGATGGCCAAGCTAATTGCTCTTTCTTTGTAATGTCTAGTGATAGGCAATGCCCTTTCAAGGAATCCAAGCTCCGGTCAAGTTGTTGCACGGGTTAATATTCTTGCATCAGAAGGGTGAGGCAAATTGTAACCCTTGTACTATGTGGGATTGAACCACATTTGTAGTCAAGTTGGTTTGCAGGATTTGAAAACTGTTAATAAATTTCTGCTGCATGCCATGTAACATTTTTTTTGGTTTTCCAAAAGGGTACAGAAGAACTTTGAGGGTAAATTGGTTGGTGCTGACCGTGCTAAAGACCTTACTGTGTTGAAGGTGTTCCTTTCCCTTATGCTCTTTTTTATAATTTCTGAATTACTTAAGCATGAGAGATTTTCCATTAATTACCATTGTTGACTTCCTTACTTATCTGGTGTACTGTGAGTAAGAATATAATTTATAAATTAGCTTCCTATGGAAATTGATTTTGTACCCATGATCATTTAGCATTGGTTACATTGGATATTTTTGGTACTTTTACCGTGTGATTGTTATCCCATTCATTTGTTTGATTGCTTTGTTGTTCTTCGAATGGCCACTTGCCTACATCCAATATAAATCCTATGAACGGCTGTTTTATTTGAGTGTGTTAGATATACAACTTTAAGTGATTGGCATGAACTACTATAGATTTCATTTGTGGCTGCTGAGTAAGCATGTGTGGCACTGGTCCAGTGTAAGTTCATGGCTAAGTATTTAAATATATGCAATCTTTTTCACATCACTTGAGGGGTGTTCTATGCTTATCAAGATGTCCAAGATGTGGCGATGGTTTTCCATTTATATGTGCCTATATTTTAAAACTGATTGGTAGATTGACAAAAAGCAAAGTGCGGAAATTTTTCATCTTCAACTTCAAACAAGTCTTTATTTCACTCATTTTGTATGGTTAATCATTGGGATTTTTATTTCCTTTTTTTTTTTCCAGAAACATCTTTTGGTCCTTGAACTATAATGGTTTTTGACATTTCGTCCTTCGACTTTTATTTCTTTAAATTGAGTTTTAAAATTTTTATTTTTTTGTTAAATTAAGTCCTCACATATTCGTTCCATTTTTTAAAATTTTGATTTCACCCCAATATATATATATATATATATATATATATATATATATATATATATATATATATATATATATATATATATATATATATATATATATATATATATATATATATATATACATACATACACAGTGATAAGTTATTATTTTAAATTAATTTATACATATAATTAGTATATAATTTCATTTATGGTCCTCCAAGTTTATTTTACATATTCAACCAAAATGTTGGTCAAGTGCTTTTCTCAAGCTAGGGGTAAAAATTTTTTCATTAAGATAAAATTTTTTCAAACTTTTAGAAGAATTGCTTTCAAGGGGAGTGTGTTTGAAAATTATCTTTTCAAGATCGAGTTTTTGAATTTTTTTGCAAGTTCTTATTACTATAACATGTATGAGAAATTGAGAGAGTCGAAACATATTAGAAATCATTCCCCAAATAATTTCAAAATCCCCAAGTAATTTTATAATTTTGTCTAAGATCATGTTAATTTACCTAATATATAGCAAGCTCACAATTGATAGTGTCAGAGGCTCAGTAAAAAATATTGGAACTAAATTAAAAGGTTAGGACTGATCTAAAAATAAAGATAAATTGTAGGTAAGAAATTAATCGAATTGGAGTGGAAATAGGATTTTGAAAAATCAAATAAACATGCAAGGACGTCATCTAACAAAAAATGAAAGTTTAAGGACTCAAATGAATAGAATAAGTATTGAAGGATGAAATATCAAAAACAGTTATAGTTAGGACAAAACGATTTTTTTTTAAAAAAAAAAAAACTTAAGAAACATAATGCTGCATAAATTTGTTACACCCACAGTTTTAAATAATTTTAGTTTGTTGGAGATTCTACAATTACTTTATGCCTAAAAAAGTAGAGTGCAGTTTGTTGCTGATAGCCATTGGATAAATTTTGAACTCTAATCTTGTGATAACAAAGGAAAAGCATCTCAAAGCGAATGAACATCAAAGGAAGACACCATAGAAGCCCCTTATGTTTAACCAAAATACATGCCAGCCTTAGCCAATTGCTTTAATTATCTTTGCCATAGTAACTAAATTAACAATTAATTGACGTTGAAGCCATATTTTCTATGTCACTATGATGCTCAAACATAAAATATCCATATTCTCCATCTTCTTTTGTTTCTAATGTAGGTTTAATGTCTTCAAAATGCTAGGTGGAAGCATCTGAAGATCTGTTGAGGCCAATTAAGGCTGGGCAATCTTCTTCTCTAAAAGTTGGGCAGCAGTGTCTTGCAATTGGGAATCCTTTTGGTTTCGATCATACTCTTACTGTAGGGGTAATAAGTGGATTGAATCGAGATATTTTTAGTCAAACTGGAGTCACAATTGGTGGTGGAATTCAAACAGATGCAGCCATCAATCCAGGGAATAGGTTTGTTTTGGATACAATTTCAGGGAAACTGATGTCTAAAACCTATGGTGCAAAAATACTTAACTAAAGATCACAGATTCCTTGGGTACCCAACTTTCTAAAACAAATTCTTTCTTGTTTTGAAGATGTTTTGGGCAATCCAACTTTCTTGTTTTTCAACTATTCCCTGCAATTTTTCTCAATACATGGAATTTTGCTTCAAAAGTATACTATGCATCAGCAGAGTTCTTTACCTTCTTTACCGTTTGTTCATTTTATGGCAGTGGAGGTCCTTGATTGGATTCTAAGGGAAATCTAATTGGAATCAACACGGCAATTTTTACTCAGACAGGTAACCTTAGTGGTTATTCTTCTTTGTATTGTTTGTATAGCATCCTCCGAACAATCTTGTTAATTTTGCAAATTGAGTTATTCAATATTAGTTGACGCATTGCCTTTGTTCAATCCTCTGAGATTCTTTTGAAGGGATTGAACAAATTAAGTGGTATTGTTGTTACAACAATCCTGTAGGAGTCTTAATTTCTTTCTTTTTCGTTTTTTCTTCTTCTTTTTTTTTTTATTTATTTTTTTGTAGGGACATCAGCTGGGGTAGGATTTGCCATCCCGTCCTCAACAGTTCTGAAGATTGTACCTCAGTCAATTCAATTTGGTAAAGTAAGTTTACAACCTGATCTGTCCCTGCATATTTATTTTCTTATCAATTCTTAGAAAGAAAGTTGGTCCAGTGTAGAATTTTGTTATGCAAGGATGAAGATAATACTTTCATCTTAGGTTGTTCGAGCTGGTTTGAATGTGGAAATTGCTCCTGATCTGATTGCAAACCAACTTAATGTTCGAAATGGAGCTCTCATCCTGCAGGTATTGCATTGATATGTAGGCATGTATGCATTATTAATTCTCTCTTTCACAATAATCTAGTCTAGAATTTTTCCTTTCAAATCCATTTTGATTTTTTTTTTTTGTGCTTTAGGTTCCAAGCAATAGTCTAGCAGCAAAGGCAGGGTTACTCCCTACTACAAGGGGTTTCGCAGGAAATATTGTACTTGGTGATATTATTATTGCAGTGAATAACGTACCTGTGAGCTCCTTCTTGCTGAAACTGCTCTTTTGCCTGCTTGCCTACTCAATTCAATTCTTATATATATAACTCTGGGATTATTCATTTAATTTGAGCATTTAAGCTGCATACATTTTCTGTACCGAAACTAAAAGTAATTCTCATTGCAGAAGATAAATTAAGCGCTTGCTTTGCCCTGAGTTATCATCACCTTTCTTTTGACTAGAGCTAGATTCATTTAACTATTGAAATGGCTTGATGAACATATATGTTTTTGATATCTTTATGGTTTCTTTCATCAGGTTAAAAGCAAAGCAGAATTATACAAAGTCCTGGACGAGTATAGTGTGGGGATACTGTATTGTTGAAGATTCAGAGAGGTGGTGAGAATTTAGAAATACCTATTATTCTGGAGGAGAAGAGCTCATGACATTAGAATAAGAGTTTTTGTTAGATTTTGTTGAATTAAATTTAAATTTGTTTAAAAAGAACACAACAATTTATTGAAAAACAAGAAGTATGTAGTTTACGTGCAAGCGTGAAGTGTGCATTTTTGGAAAGTAGGGGGACTCTCAAGGAACTGAAAAGAAAATGGAAGCAATAAATTCAACCATGTCTAAATGGCACTTTCTATTTGCCCTCTTGTTCAAGCAAATTCTCTTTAGGATACAGCAGAGTTGTCTAGTTTATTGTCTACTAAACAACCCTTGAAGCTTTTTACAGTGTTTGTTGGAATTTTGCTTACTGATATTGATTATTATGTAAGAGCTGTGAGTGAGTGTCATTTAAATTTTTAAAATTAAAATTCTTTTTATGGAATAGAAGGGTAAATCTGGAAATTAATTTATCAAAATTGAAATATTGATATCTCAGATTGACATAAAATCAAATAGAATGAGAGAGTATTTACATTTTAAGAAATTTTAAAATAACAAAAAATAAATAAATAAATTGAAAAAAGAAAGCAAACTGGGAATAATTTAGTGGATTTTTTGGGTCTAATTTGAGCCGGCTCGATCCAACCGACCAGTATCTAAAAATCCAAATCCGAAAGTGGGTCTAATTGAACCAACCAGAACCAGTGAAAAGAAACCTTTGCATTTTCTAGGACCGACAATGACTTGGGGCTTATGGCGGCTTAAGCCCGTCCACCGCTTTCCCTTCCTTTCCTCTTGCCTTCTCTCTCGCTCTCTCTCGGTCACATTCAGGTATGCTCCACGATATCCTCTAAACTTTCCGTCTCTCTTATTCTCTCTCTCACTCTCTCCCCCCTTTGGAGTTTTGCATCTTCTAAGTTTAGTTTGTTTAATATCTATTACGGTTATGAGCTTGCATCGGTGCGGAGATAAATAACTATTTAGTTGAATTTTGCTTTTGTATCAAGCGTGTCTCTAATGGAAAGAGGCTTTGTTGCTTCTCTGTTTCAATCCTATGCATCAAAAAGCAAGGTTTGTAGGGTTAGGTTTTCACTCTCCAATCAAAATTTACATTCTTTTAGACAATTTAACAACTGGGTGTCAGAAAGTTTTCAACTTTATCGTCCTTCTGATGTGCCCTACCGTCAGTTCTCAACAAAGCTTGTTTGACGTAATTTATGACCCAAAGTTGACCGTTTTTAATTGTGTCAATGGGAGGCCATTTTCTTCATCTGTTGAAGGGGATCATGAGAATAATAGCAGCGGGGGACTGGAAGAGACTAACAATGTGGACTTTGTAGAATTGGAAGGTGTTGACCAGGGTGAAAATATTGATGGAGAAGGTGATGTTTATTGGAGTACTATTTCTGATCCTGTAGTTTTTGAAGACGATCACTATAACTAGGAAATAAATAGCAAGAAAATTGTAAGGAAAGAAAATGTAGCATTGTGTGATCCTGGAGAGTTGTATCGTGAGCTTCGGAATGCTGAAAAGAATGATAAGCTTAGAAGATCAGATTGGGAGACTCTACAAGAGATATTCTCGTACTTTTCCCATTCTGTGTGGGCTGTCAATCAGGGTCTTGGAATTTATATTGGCAAATCTTTCTTCCCCTCTGCTGTCCTCAAGTTCAGGAATTTTTTCTTTAAGAAATGTTCTTCGGATATTGCCATGCACTTGGCGTCGCTTGGACCATGTGATGCTGCAGTTAGGTTTCTTTTTCCTATATTTGTTGAATATTGCATTGAAGAATTTCCTGATGAGATTAAGCGGTTTAGGAGTATGATTATGTCAACTGACCTTACGAAGCCACACACATGGTTTCCTTTTGCACGGGCAATGAAACGCAAAATTATATATCACTGTGGCCCAACAAACAGTGGTAAACTTACAATCCACTGCAACGATTCATGGAAGCTACGAAGGGTATTTATTGCAGTCCACTTAGGCTTTTATCAATGTAAGTTTTTGACAAGGTGAATCTGAATGCCCTTGGGGTTTACTGTAGTCTTCTCACTGGGCAAGAGAAGAAGCATGTCCCATTCTCGAACCATGTAGCTTGTACAGTGGAGATGGTGTCAACTGACAAGTTATACGATGTGGCTGTTATTGATGAAATTCAGATGATGGCAGATACATGCAGAGGTTTTGCCTGGACCAGGGCATTACTTGGTTTGAAGGCTGATGAGATTCATATATGTGGAGATCCAAGTGTCCTGGATATTGTCCGAAAGATCTGTTCAAAAACTGGGGATGAATTGGTTGAACAGCATTATGACCACTTCAAACCCTTGGTGGTTGAAGCCAAAACACTGTTAGGAGATCTTCGCAATGTTCGGTCTAGGGATTGTGTGGTTGCGTTTTCAAGAAGAGAGATTTTTGAGGTAAAACTGGCAATTGAGAAATACACAAAGCATCGCTGTTGTGTTATTTATGGTGCCTTACCACCAGAGACTCGTAGACAGCAAGCTAACTTATTCAATGATCAAGATAATGATTTTGATGTGCTTTTTGCAAGTGATGCTGTTGGGATGGGCTTGAATCTCAATATCAGAAGAGTAGTTTTTAATAGTCTTTCAAAGCACAATGGTGATAAGGTTGTCCCAGTTCCAGCATCACAGGTTAAACAGATTGCTGGAAGAGCTGGAAGGAGAGGAAGCCGCTATCCAGATGGACTCACAACCACGCTGCATTTAGATGATCTGAATTACTTCATTGAGTGTTTAAAACAGCCTTTTGATGAAGTAAAGAAAGTTGGCCTCTTTCCTTTCTTTGAGCAGGTTGAATTATTTGCTGCACAACTTCCAGATATTACTTTTTCTCAGCTGCTTGAAAAGTTTGGTGAAAACTGTCGTCTTGATGGATCCTACTTCTTGTGTAGGCATGATCATATTAAGAAGGTAGCAAATATGTTAGAGAAGGTTAAGGGATTGTCTTTGGAAGATCGTTTTAACTTTTCTTTTGCTCCGGTTAATATCAGAGATCCAAGAGCAATGTACCATCTTCTAAGATTTGCCTCATCCTATAGTCAGAAGGTCCCTGTTAATATAGCAATGGGCATGCCAAAGGGATCTGCTCAGAATGACACAGGACTCCTGGACCTTGAAACTAAACATCAAGTTCTTTCAATATATTTGTGGCTGGCTCATCAGTTTGAAGGGGAAACATTTCCATATGTGAAGAGGGCCGAGGAAATGGCAACTGAAATTGCTGACTTGTTGGCTAAATCTCTTATCCAAGCTCGCTGGAAACCAGAATCAAGGAACAGAAAGAAACCAAGTCCTCCACGAAAGGATGGTGCTTATGAGAGGCCAAAAACACTCATCAAATTATATTCAGAGTAAGTTACTGTGAATTGCATTAATTATTCCCTGACCAAATCTTAGTAGTCTTTCATATTGGCATTTGTGATGGGCTTCTTTATTGGTTTCAATCTCGCCCATTATCTGAGCATAGCAACTCTTTATATAGCCTATCCTCCTATTGTCATTTATTTGTCGATTTAGTGCTGTTGAGAAATTCTTACACTTTTTTGCATGGTTATCTAGTTTAGGATGCCTTTTTCTACCCCGGCATTTCTTCCTTTACAGGATTCTTACCTCTGTGTGGAGAATTTTAAGAGATTGGATTTCAAATTGCATTTGCAGGCAAAATTAATGATTTATGAAGAGAATATAAACACTGGTTTTGTATAAGTTTTACTGTAGTAGCAGATTGTAAAGCTTCAAAGAGATGAGCTGGGGAGAATAAAGGGTAGATAGAAAAGAGAAGTTTTAAATAGAAAATTTCAGTTTCTATATGATGGTGATGAGGTTCTATAATAATTTGTGAAATAGATGTACCTATGCTGATGGGTTCTTAGTCACCTCTCAAAAGTAGGTGAAAGTTGTGTAGAATTTTGGAAGAGAGAACCAGAACATTAGTCTGCTGATTGCAACATAGGTCGAGCCTTTATGCAATTGTGGATATTATGCCTGATTTCCATGGCTTTTATTTAGATACAATGTTGTGGATCAAATCCCTGAATTTCGATTCATTGCTTTTGTCCTTGCAGGAAAAGGGAAGGAAATCCAAATTGGAAGAAGTCCTTAGAGAGTTTAGCATCGTAACAAATATTTCTGGGTACTTTGATTTCCCTTTTCCATTGATACTAGCTCTTTTGCACTTTTATGTAGCTCTTACTCTTCTGGCAACCTATGACCTATTTGGCAATTGTACAAATCAATTGAATGTTATCTGTATGCATTGCATTGGATGTAGGGGATTTTGCTAGATGGGCCAATTTATATGATGATCAGAGTACTCCTTGGACTCCCACATTGCAGTGGATATAGAAAACATTCTTGGTGCATGGACAAATATACAGTAAGCGATTCAAATTGCTTACAAATTAATTTTTGCTTTTAAAATGAGTCCTTTAGTCTTCAAATGTATTAAATTCTCATTTGCTAAGTTCTTACATAGACAACCCATTAGTCCCTTATATTGTGTTTAGAAAGATCTGTCCTTTGGATAAAGGATCGTGATTTTTATACATGTATTGTGAGATATTTGAAATTGAATTTGGACCAGATTCACAAATAGTCGATAATAATTTGTTTGTTCGAGTATCTGAAATCAAGCACTAGTATTGAGCATCATTCTTCCATTTGTTTTTTTCCAGCATGAATGTCATATTACAATAGTTGAAGCTAGAACTCAAAACTCATATTTCAAGTTTCCCTATCCAGATGTCATGTTTTAAATTCCTGAGGTTTAAATAGTCATTTCAAAGTTGGCAATGAAATTATACACAAGTTTGTTTGTTACTCAATAGTCATCAAGTTTACTCTAGAAAGAACATGGAATCTAGGTAAATATTTGATGGCGTTGTTATTTGCCCTGTGTATATAATTGATTGATATAAATTAACTTAGTTTGATAAAGTAGATGTAGCATGTTTTGGTGTGAGGCTAAAGTTTTGGATGGCATGGTCTTTGGGCATGCAGTAGAGTGAGCCGATAAATTTTTGATCTGTGTTTTGAAGTGTATCCAGTAGCCACTTCCAGTCCAGCTGTGTATCTGGTAGCTTCCACGAGAGAGGCCCAAACTGATGTGTATGTATGGGATTATGCTTGACTGCAATTGCTGAGTAAAAAATCCAGCAGCCTCCTGGCGCCGCCGGTTTTTATCTCTTGGTTTATTGATGGTGATGATGGAACCTTTGTAGTGGCAAGAATGAGCATTTATGCAAATGCCCTTTGTACTGGCAGCTTTTCTTTTAGTCTCGTATAAAAGATTGTATAGAAAAACTAGCATGGATAAGCAAAGGAACAAACATCCTTTCTCACCGAAATGCGTATTATCTTTTGATCTGTGAGCTCTGCTGTCAAAAAAAGTAGCTTAAACTATTACAATAGGAAATTGACTATGATTTTTATTATCATGTAAACCAGATCGTTGTGCTGTACATCCATTGTAAGGCGCATGCCTTGAATTAGGACTTTGAAAATGGATACTTGGTCTCAAGAGTTTTGAGTGAGCGTTGGATGATCATTCTGGCCATCGCTATACAGAAAAAAGTTAGTAAAAGGAGTACTATACAATCTTGGTGAAAGCGAGGAAGGAAGAGTGTTGACAGTTTGCCCAAAGACATTCATACTCACAAATTTGGGCAACTCCTTTCACTAGAAACAGCATTATGAAATTTTGTAGGGTTAAGCGTGAAAAAGAATTGAATGTAGGAGGACCGTGTCCCACATGTTTTCTTCTTTCTAAAGTAAAAGATCGTTGACACTCGCTTATTGCAGCTTGCTTCTTTCTTGTTTTTTTTTTTTCGTAGTCAGATAGAGAAGAGCTGCCACAAGTAAGTCAATTTCCTGCCAATAAAATAAGATAGAATAAAAAAAAAATGCCTTTTCTTGGTACACCTATATTAAGCACTGAAAGAGGGAGATGAGTGATCAAATTGGTCCAACATTCTTTTATAAAGCCAAAGTCTTGTGTCTACTGAAGGTGAAGCTTACTTTTATTTATAGTCTGAAGGTTCGTGCAATGGGATCAGATCAATTTTCTGCACTTCCATATCACACACCACACATTTGTGCTCAAAACCTTCGGCTGCCCCTATGACTTCTTGTCTACAGTTGACACACCATAACAAGTGCTGGCACGGAAAGTTGGCCAAAAGCACCCGCCGCTGGTTACACCCAAAGCATCTCCCCTGCACAACGCTTGCCTTGTAAGTCTGCATTCAGCACCGTGAGGCGAATATTGTTATTTCCCGCAATGCTGGCATAAGCATGAGAGTAATGCAGTACAAATTGAAAGAGCAAATCAAAGTTTAGATCGAAGTTCTCACATCACCAAAATCAAATTCACGAAGAAAGAACACAGATGAGTTCCTCCTTTTTCTGGCAAGGGCCTCCAAAACCAAATGTCGTTGTTGAAGCTGAGGCTTCATTCCTTTAAAACTTTCCACCAGCTCTCCATCGAAAGCATGCTTTGGGTCCCCATCACATATCCAAGGACGGGCATGAAAGATTGGGTCGGGTTCCAAAAATTGGAGAAATGTGGAGCTCATGCAAACAGATGTGTCCTGTGGATTCTGAACAGAATTCTGATGGAAAACCTTACAGCCACTATCTGTTGAGTCATCACTCCCATTGGACACTAGTGATACATCAAGAGAGCCCTTGGCATCGTCAGGTTCACTGTTGTTACTGCATTCACTTGCATCAAACGGTGGACTCACTACCTTTAGAGGCTGAGAAGGTCGACAAAGAAGTTTAGGAAGGCTAGGCAGAAGAACCATGTGATTTTTCTGCTTGCCTATTGGTACAAACTTCATGCGGCAAAGATCTGGGAAAGATCTCATGAAATCACTAAGCTTTGTGAAGCCAAGAGAAGCATGGTCCAACTCTAGGCCAAAAGCAGTCCTGAAGTCTGCTTTAAGAGATGAAAGAGCATATTCTCCATCTCCCTTCGTTACCAGTTGTAAGAAGTTGGGAAGCCAATTCTTGAACGTTCTGAGCCATGCCGGAGCACTTTCCCTGTTTATTGGAGAATTATTAGAAGAGGCCTTTGGTTGACTAGAGATTAATGTATCAACCCAAGACTTTTGCTTAGATTTAGCATCTTCTATGCTCTTACGACCAGACAATTCTATTCCATTCTTCTCATTGGACAAATGCTGAATATGCATGTCCATGTTTCCCTTTTTATCGAGTATCTGCCAATCGGCCATCTCCGTTGCATTCCTCTCGCTAGGAGTCTGCCCTTGTGGGAGATGCGAGACGCTCAGTTCTTGTTCTTGTTGACGAGGCAACTTCTGAGACTCGGATAGTAAAAGGTGTTTTGGGATAGCACCTTTGATCTCAATTTGCTTCCCCATAAGAGAGACATAATGTGCTTCAACAGCTGCCAAAACAGATTGCTTGTCTTTAAAGGTGACAAAACCAAATCCTTGGGATTGCGTCTTGTCTCCAGTTTGACCTCCAATAACTGTGGCATCATCCACTAAGCCGAATTTGTCTTCAAAGAATTTGTGCAACAAATCTGGTTCTCAAAAGTGAATTATGCGAATTATCACATAAAAATATGGAAGCAAATGGGAGTTGTTGGGTTCTTAAAGCACGCAGACATAAGGATCATAAAACAAGACTATATTAAAAGTAACTCTGCTCTGTTTCTAACCAGAATCTAGAGGAGGTAGGCCTCCTACAAAAATTTTCCGTTCGAGGTCCAGCGGTGCTGGTAAATGAATCATCTCAGTTCCCTGCTTCATTTGCTTAAGCTCCTCTCCAGCATGCACATAAAAACACTTATTGCCTCTGACACATCCAGTAGGAGTTTGGAAGTATCTGCAGATCTGTGTCTCTGTACTTGAGCAAGTTCTATCCACCCCAAGTGGTAGAAAACCATGGAAGAAGAAAAACCGTATTCATGTGTGTACATAATCTCAAAGGTAAATTATCTGACTTATCAGCATAACCAAGGTGGTCACCTGTCAGAGGCGTTGCCTTCATTTATCATGGTAAATAGCTCTTCACAAGTCTCTGAAATCACTTCATCTCCTTGTAGCACTGCAGTATAGTGCACTTGAATGGGGAAAGCTCGATTTGCTACAATTAGAATGAAACAGATAAGATTGCACGTATAGTAACTATTTATCTATTTTTATTTTTTATTTTGTTCTTCTAAATCAAAACTTTTCAACGGGTTAGGATTTCAACTTACTGAGGCTAATGTTTGTTGCATTAAGCAAGAAACGCATGTCTTGTGACTCTGCCAAGTCTATGGGTCTTTGCTTACTTCAAACACAAGATTCGGCACAAATGCATCAAACAAAAATATGTTAGCATTTTGAGTGTGAATTCAAGGGCCAGCCTATTCTCTTATTCCTTTCCCATCCAATTAAAATCAACTAAGAATTAGCCACTAGTCGTGGTTTGATTAAAAGCCAATTTGGATTTCTAACCCTAAAATAAGCCCTAATTTTTCAAATTACAACATATGAAGTGAATTACTAGTACTATTAAGAATTTCAATTTCATTACACAACAAATTACAAAGTTATGAAGCATTATTCAATATAAAAAGTACAAAATAAATATATATCAAACCATAAACCCTTATCCATTTATATTTTTAATTATATTTATCCATTTCTATTTCTAATAAGATATACAAGTATGAATATAAGTAAGATTTATATAACTACTATTTTGAACTAAAATAGAATCTATATAAAATTTTTGGGCCTTTGGTAGTAAACTATAATTTATTTTGAACATTATTTTAGGGTAGAAAATCTAATTAAGAAGCTTTTCTAAGGCGCCGACTAAATGTAAAGAGAAAATTATTGCTGACCGCAAATTAAAAACTTCTGTGCTTGCCCCCCATCGTAAAAGCAGCTCAGCACAGTCCTTGAAGTCATTCTTCACGGCAAAAAAAAGAGGAGTTTCTTTCGTCTCTGTTTTAGAATTGACACAATGTGGATCTCCTAACAGGAGGACCTGTCAGCTCAACAATATAAACGATTAATGTCAAAGATAAATGTATTAGTTATTGAATGCGTTGCCAAGAATATATACAGGCAAGAGAATAATTTTGGAATCTATGCCTTGCATATACCTGAAGTGCCTGTGCATTACCATTTCCAGCAGCAATATGGACTGCAGTTAGTCCCAATTTATTCTTCTGATTAACTCGAGCACCATGCTTCAGTAGAAGCCACATAATCCTGAAACAAGAAGCGTGCTTAAAATTCATAAAAAGGGATCTCTATGAGCTTATGAATGCATGATTTGTGTTGGTTGGCAGAGTAGAGAGAGAGAGAGAGAGAGAGACTTGATCTGCTGACAACAGGCTCCCTTAAATGCCTTGAGGCACCAATGAAGAGCAGAATTTCCTTCGGCATCAACATCATTTATGTCTGTGTTAGCCCTCAGAAGCAGTTCAATAATGACTTCATCCCCGGCCTATAAGCATGATAAAAGTTCCCTTTTAAGCCAAAAATAGAGGGAGAGCAAAGAAAAAGCAAAAGATATCCCTAATTTTTAGTAGCATGGCACATTATGCTTTCCTTTTCTCAAATTTAAAAATCAGTAAACTGACAATGCAGTACTATTAATTTGTTTCTTGAAATATTTTTATGGTTCTGTCTCGATCATCTTCTATGGTTGCTTGCTTAAATATAAGAATTCAATTCAGCTCTACAAAACTGAGGTAATATTGATTAGCAGATTGCAGCAAATCATATTACAGTTAGACCAGAAAAGCATAATTATTCTGATGAATGGTAATAAAAAAGGATTAGGGAGAATAAATGGAGTTCGAACTCCAAGATAACATCGAGTGCAAGTGAGTGAATTGATAAAACTTGCTCAGAAGTCAGAATGCTTAAAAAAGCTTTCCCAAGAGGGGGAAAAAATCTGAAATGTTTCCAAATTACTTGTTTATATGAATTTATTCTTATAATATACCAGTCTTACAAGCATTTTGTATTATTTGAATTTATTCTTTTCACGTTGTACTGCATATGTAGAAATAAAAGCCGACATCCAGCTCTAAAATTCAATACCTAAGCGTGACTTATGCCATACTACTATGCCTTTCCGATAGTTGTTTCTTAAAGAAATACATCTTGGAAGAGCTAAAGTAGGTTCTTGGCCAACAACAGTTAGACTGCTACAGCATGATTTCAAAAATATTTCCCAAATAACAAATCATTTTAGAGGGGGAAAAAAAAGGCCTCAAAACACTCGCTAAAGCAAGCATTCGCTTGTATGGGATGGGACATTAGGACCTAAACACAAGGTTGTACCTTTTGGTTCCGTACCCTAAGAACCCTACGGATTAAGTAATTCTTTTTTCTTTTTCTCCTACAAAAGTATGGTACTTGTTGGTATTAAAAATTAATACAAAGGAGTCAAAAATATGTTGTCAGTCTAAGGACTTTCAACATGACTTTTTTTTAATATATATATATATATATATAGAGTTTCATTGCTGTTAACTCAATACCTCGCAACAATTCTAGTATCAAGAACATGCAACCACTAGATCAAAACTTAATTGTTCTTTTTGAATCTAAATGATATATGAGTTATAATTGACTTTTGAATATTAATATTTATTCGGTTATATTATACACATATCTATATACAAACTCCCTCAAATTTTATAAAATATTTATTATAATTTACTGAATTATTGTTTTACTGATTCTCAATAATTACACATTTTTATTTTCTGCATGCAATAAAGATAAAACAGTAAACTACACAATTAATATTTTTTAAAAATTTGAAAATTATCATTTTGAATAAAAAATTATAAAAAAGCGATAATGAGTAAAAAATAAAATATATGATTGATAGGTATTTTCCGTAGCATAAATGTATTACGCGAATTTTTCTTTCTTCTAAGAATTTTGTATTAAGGATTCCTTGATTCTAAAAAATCAGCCAACGTTTCTAACAATAGCCCCACGTTTATTTTTCTCAACTCCGGAAGAAAAAAAATATGAGGTCCAGTTTTTTCAGATTTGATTTATACATTTTTTATAAAATAAATGAATAATGAATTAACAACCGTGGCAAAGCTAAGCATACTATTTTTTTTTTTTTTTTGCAATCAAGGCATTTTTATATTGTCTTGGTTATAAAATTTTCATAAGCAGGTCAACTACAAAGCTCATAACAGAAGTAGAAACTCTCACCTGCGACGCCAGTATTAAGGGTGACGTCACCTTCTTGTCCACACTACCCGTTTGTGCAATGGCACCGAATAGCTGAAGCAACTCGATCTCGGAGAGAAACAGCTTCCTCTTTTCGTCGCTCTCGCCCTTGGTTGGAATGCAGTTCCGCTTTGCGGCACTTTGAGAAGTCGCTGTGCGGGAGAGACTCAATGCCTCTCTAATCACACACTCGTAAATTGTGGTCTTCTCTTTGGAACTTAAATCAGCATCGTCCAACTCCACAATGAATTTGTTGACTTTATCCTCCGCTACCACTAGCAGAGCAGCTAAATCAACAACGCGCCCCCCGATAGCGCTTGCATAAGCCACCTCCCCTACTTCCTTGGTCTTCTGGGTCAGAAGTTTTATAGTGGTCAAGTCCTGTTCAAAGAAAGATCCATTAATCGCTTGAAGTTATCATTCATAGCTTTTCTCTTTCGCCATATCATCCCTATATAGGTCGCCCAAAGTTCGGCTTTTTTCTAGGAAGAGAAAGGAAAAGAGGAGATATGTGTTGAAGAAATTCCTTAGTCCTTTTTCTTTCATCTGCTTTACCAGAATTTGACTTTTGTTGACTTGAGCCCTTTTAAATATAAGTCAGTGATAAGAAAAACAGTAAAATCTATAGAACGTTCCATAAATAGTATTCGTCGTTTCCTCAACAACTAACACTAGTCTTCTCTTGTGTCTTTATTAGGCCTTTTCATTTCTCTACAAATATAATACCTTTTCACTAAGCTGGACTACCAGGTCTTCAATGGGGTGATCGTCTGATTTCCAAATCACATCCGCTCTGAAGATAAGCAAGCAGAAGGAAAAATTCTTGATAAAGAAGAAAAACAGGGAGAACAAATAAAAGAAAGAAAAAAAAACTTTTAGAAACAGGCGGGGAATAGGTAAAGGCGTAAAGCAATACTACCACATAAGGTCAATTCTAGTATATAATTGATAAAGAAAACAGAGCGAACTTTTACTATTTCTGTCCACACAGAAAACGACGCGTTTTTTTGGGACATTACCTGGTTTTAGAAAGGGACAGCTCCAGAGGGAGCAATCCTCGTCCGTCTCTCGTCCTCAGATCCGTACGGGCGCGTTTCCTAAGCAGCAACTCGACGCAACGCGTGGAGTGAGCCTCAGCTGCAGCGTGCAGCGGCGAGATTCCTGCTGCGTCCACCTCGTTCAGCAACGGCACGGCTCCTAGGTCGCCGTTGAGCAGTGAAGTAGCGCACTCGACAGAATCAAACGTACAGCAGAGGTGGAGTAGCTTGTACACACCTGTGCGGTCCACTGAGGAGCCCTCGTTCGGGGCAGAGAGGATCCTTGAGAGGGACATGAGCTCAGCCTTGTCATTTTTTACGATTGATGTAAAGAGGCCCAAAGTTAAGTCAGTGGTGTTATGAACTTTGGCGGTGGTTTTTAAGCTTGCAAGATGATTATCTTCATCAGAAGGAGAATCAGAGTGTCTCTCAAGCGAGGTGGAGAGATGACTGAGAGAATCACTTGACATTCCCTGCAATTCTGAAGCAGAAAGTTTCAGCATCGCTGCGCGGTTACTGCAAATGATAGCTGAACACCTCTCGAGTTGAAAAAAAAAAATCTTTTTAAGCTAAATTTTCTAGAGAAAGGTCCAAAATTTTCCTGGCAAATTTTTAGAGAAGCTGTAAAGCCATACGTTCTGATTAACAAAGAAAACTTATGATTAGGACTGGAATGCTACATATTACAACCGAAAATCAAAGAATAATGAGAGCTCAGAGCAGTCTGTCACCAGATCCATCTCCAAACCCTAATTTGAGCTCGAAACCATCAACCTCGCGATAGCTTCTCAAGAAAGGCAAGCTTTATTTAACCAAAAAAAAAAATCGAAGATTAAGCGAAATAGAATCCATGAAATGCTAAAGTAGCACGATCAAACCCTAAACTATTGCTAAAACCTGTATCGCCATGAGAGAAACAGAGTACTTGAAGCCATAAGGCAGTTTATAACAGCAAGGAGACCAGAAGTCGGGGGTGGGAGTAGCTAGGTACTTATAAGAGCGGACTTTAAGGGGATTAATGAACTGTATTTTATAATGCTCCCAGGCGTCCATTTGTCTTCTAATCCAAAAATGCCCTTGTAAGTAGCAAAGTTTTACAAGATTATACTCCATATGAGAAAGAAGAGGATAGCGTAGGGGGCAGTTCATGGAAAGGGCGTCATAAAGGCAAAAGGAAATTGTTGCTAGGGATGAAAATATATATATATATATATATATATATATATATATATATATATATATATATATATATATATATATATAGTTAACAGTAAAATCGATTCAAAATTGAAATAATTTTTATGTTTAATCGATTCGATATGTTCGATTATATTTTTTAATTTTTATATTTTTATATTAATGATTATAATTTAAGTTTTTAAATACGATTAACCGTTAATCAACAGTTAACCAATTCATATATATATATATATATATATATATATATATATATATATATATATATATATATATATATATATATATATATATATATATATATATATATCTTTAATTTTTTTCTATTTTTTTCTAAAATTTATATAAAATAATATTTTAAAATATATTTAAAATATATTTTTATTTTTATACCTTAATTTATATTATGTCATTCTCTTTAATTATATAATAGTATTTATATATAGTATAAAATTAACTTTTATATATATTATTTTTTATATTAAATTAAATTTATATTATATCATTCTTTTTAGTTATATAATAATATTTATATATAGTATTCGATTAAATTTTTTATATATTATTTTTTTATCATATATTAGTATTCATATTTTACTTAATAGCATGTAATTACATTTTTTTATATTTTAGAGTTTATATTATAACATTTAATATTATTTAAATTTTTATTTAACTTAAAATCAAACATATTCTAATTTTCAATAAATATTAAATCTATTTTATAATATTAGTTATTAATCTATATAATATAAATTTTGACTAATAAATTATGTTTGTTTCGTAATTTTTATATTAAATTAATTTATATATTTGAAATTAAATTGAATTTTGTCTAATTTTTTTAATAATTTTATATTATAAATTTTAATGGTTAATCGAAAAATATTGATTAACCAAACCGAAAAATCGAAATCGATAAACTGATTAACCGAATGCAACGGACTAATTAATTATTAATAATTTTAAAAAATCAATATTAATAAACTTATTAATTTTTTTTTAATGGATCGGTTGATCCATATTCATTCCTAATTATTGCAGCTGCAACCTGGGTGTTTTCGATGGAGTTGTGAGGAAGTAGAAGGGAACCAATGGCATATTTATTTACTCGCTTCCTGAATGAAAGCTACTGGTTAATTAGGAATGGTGGAGTGGAATTAGTTTACAGAAAGGGAGAGAATAGATTGGGATATCCTAAATTGGTCTCGTATTTGTGGAGAAACCACCACAATTTGTCTTGGTTGTATTTGGACTTTTGGAGCGTTTGTCGTGGGTAGGGGTGAACATTATAAAATACGACTTCATATTAAATATATTTTATTTTTATAATTAATTACATAAAATTTTATTTTTATTTTTAATGAATATTGTATTTAATTCGTATTTTTTATTTTTAAAGTATTTTTAATTATTAAAAATAATATTATAAATTATATAATTTAATAAATTTATATATTAAAATTTTTTAGTGGTTAACCGATAAACTGATTTAAAAAATCGAATTAAAAATTAAAATCGATATTACGGTTAACCGAAATTAATATATTAATTTAATAAAATTATTAATAAATCGGTTAACTGATCCATACTTACCCGTAATTGTGGGAACAACTAAAATTTCATTCGCAAAGTGAAATAAAAACAACCGTATATGGTTGCACAATTAAAATATCCTTTATGATTGAATTTTTTTTATTTTATACAATTATATTTTTTATAGCAAATAAAAGTGAAATTTGAGTTTTAATTAATTTAAAAGTAATTAAATTATATTACAATATACGTATAATTTTGTTTTAGGATTGAACTTTGATATTAGTAATTTGAAATCTCAATTTTTATAGTTTAATTATTATTCTAAATTTATTGGATCAATTAATCTATTAAACAGAATAAATCTATAAATAGGACTCAATATTTTCTTCGAATATTTTAAAATGTTCAATATATATATATAATTATTACCATCTTATATCTCAATTTTACTCGATTAAAAAAGACGATTTAGCTGCCAGAAATACAAGTATACGCTTCCTAATTTGGTGTCATTTATTCTTTCCTTCCTAATAAATCGTTACTTTAAAATAAAAAATATCCCCACTAAATTGTCACTTTAGTAAATTCGAGATAACATTTAGGCTACGTTTGGTTCACTGTACTGTATTAGCCTGTATAGTATTAGTCTGTATAATATTAACATGTATAGTATTAGCCTATATTATATTATACAATGTTTAATACAAAATTGTATTAGTCTGTACTATTTTATACTGTGTTTAGTATATAATATCGTACTGTATTATTTTTAAAAAATAAAAAATTATGTAAAATTAAACCATTTTTAATGTTACCAATTCAGATAAAAGTATTAATTATAAATTACAATTTTTCGTACATTAATATATTTTTTTTAAAAAAGGCACAAATTTCTTAAAATACAAATATATATTAGTAGATAAATTAAATATTAAATAAATAATAATATCAAAATCTTGAACCTTTTGAACTTGGCTTATTGAGCCCCTAAATTTTTCAAAAGCTTTTTCTTTTTGAATTGCAACAGGTCTCCATAGACCCAAAAAGATTTTTAGGCATTGGTTCCGTGGTGGATGTTGTCGAGTATCTACATTCGGGTAAAAGTCTAGGCAAGGTATACTCATCTTCTCATATCTCTTTATTATTTTTTGAAAAGATTAATGTTCAATGATACAAATGTTCCGTGCATCTATTTATTGTCTTTTAAGAAATAATAATGCTTTATGATTCAAATTTCAGGTTGTTGTTTGCATCAATCCAACCTTCAGCGAACAATTGGCAAAACTATGAGCATCTATGATATTTTACACCTGATAACATGGTTGATAGTTTAAATTCCATTTTTAGGAAATAATGAATGCTTTTGGAGAAAATATTTGGCTCTAGCTTCCTATGTAGCTGGCATGAACAAGCTTTTCAAAAAGTACACAGCAGCATTCACGTCCATGTTAAATACAAGAACATAGATCTGAATAAAAGAATTTTTTAGCTTCATTATTTATTGAAGGACTAGAGATCTCCCTTCTTTTGACAAAAAGAGAATGATTTTCTTTTGGTCTTGATCCCTTTATAGTAAATCAATCTGAATAAATGACTAAATAAATAGGAGATAACGAGATAACACGAGCAAAATGATGTATAAACTCTATGCTAGTATGATGTGTTTGGCTTCTAATAAGATTCCACTTGTCTATGCAATGTGATCGCTGTGTTTATGCATTTGCTCGTGTCTGTTGTTGATTGTGCTCCTTTACAATAGCTTCACACTCAAACTTCATTTTGTATTCATAAATTTAAGAAATATCTTGCACAATCAAAATGTTAATTTCAAGTGAAAGGATGACTACGTTATCTTTCTTCTTCTGTCTTGAGAAAGGTTTCACTGAGCTATTATGGGCAACTACTAGTAGTTTTTTAACCTTTAGCAGATATACATTTTCTAAGCAGTAGCTGGATATTACAGTTTAAATTAATTTTTTAGAATAAGTTTCCCCCTGCTACCTAATGTTTCCTGCAAGTATATAAATATGTCAAGAAACACAAAATGGCAAGCAAAGGTAAAATGAGTAGCCGATCATCTATATAGTCAAGGGTCCTTAGTAGTCAGGTTCTGTTAAGTAGATGAATGAATATGCAAACTATACATAATAATATTATGCAAACTTCTCAGCTTTTGCATCCTTATCAGAACTCTGCTTAATTTTCTTCGACGATGATGAAGAAGACTGACCCTCAAAGTTCCAATTTTAGCTCTTCATGATACTACTTTTCAAGGGCTTCAGTCTGCAATGCCCAAATTGCTGTCAAGTCAACAGGAATATAAAGAAACTAGGTAAAGTCATCTAAGAGGATAAAAAAAAGACACGAAGGGACAATCTAGAAATTAACTATAAAAATTCTCAATCTTAAATTTAATTCTAGTTGAGATTGGGGTGGCAGGCTTGCAGATTGATGGGAGTTGACATTCATATTGTGGCAAAAATAGTTGGATTAATACAAATTCTCATGTTCAGAAGCACTCCACTTTCAAAAATTGACTTCCATGAAGTAACTGCTACCTAATAATTAAGTATTCAAGAGCTGCATACCTTCTACTTCCTTCCAGCAACCTCGATAGCTTCTATCCTACTAATGTAACCTTCAACTAACAGATTTTGAGGATCATCTATATCTTCCTTCCCAACACCTGGGATCAGAATAACTTCATTTTTTGCTGCAGCCTGCAAACGTTTAATGGTCTGTGCATAGTCAGGAACATAACCTTCGGTCTCATTATCAACAAAAGGTGACAGATACGGTGAAGAAATCCTGTCAATAAAACCAAAATGTAACATTAGCAAACAAACTCTTTTCCGTCAAGCAAATTTAAGAATTAACAGAAGATAAATATAGCAGCTTCCAGCCAAGTACACTATATAAAATTAATACCAAAACCAACAATAGATAGAAAACATGAGTAACAAAGAACTAAATTCTAACAGACAAAAGACAACAATTCAAACAACTTTAAAGATAACCCACTCAGAGGAAAGCCAAAAACAAGGATTCAATTTCTTCAACTAAAGTGAACCCTTAAACTCTTCTTTGAAATCTCCTTATCTAGCAATAAAATGAAACTTTCTGATACTGGTCTATAGATATCATTTTTATAATTTTATTACCATGCTCTTCAGTCACTATTCTAGAAATAATGACAATTTACCTCTTATTCCTCCATGGGTACCATTGGAACCACCATCGCCACTAAGTTTCCCTTCTCTTTCCCCTACCTCGCTGTCCTCTCCCCTCCTTCCTCCCTATCCTTTTTTTTTCTCCCACTAAGAATTCCAGTCTTCTGCTGCTTCCAATACATACTTCAATCTGTCGAGCTGAGCATCGTCGTCTTCATCGAAGAGAGTGATTGGCTGTTTTAGGAATCGTAGGCGCCAAATTACCTCCTATTTTGGGAGGAACAGGTTGTCGATGTTTCGCTCATCTGTTAGGGAAACATTTCTCTGCAGCAGATTCAACCTAGACTCAGTGGAGATTTGGCAAGCACCAGCGGTGATGATACAGAGATCGGATCCGACGGTGATGAAGTAGTCAACTGAGGCCGAGATAGTCACCGAAGTTAAGACATAGATGCCGTCGGCGACAATAACACCCACCAGAGTTGAGAGAATGGTAGAGAGTAATAGATAATATTGTATTCCCCGTATTAAATAAACCCAAGAGGTTGGGGCGTATTATTTTATCCCGTGTATTAGGGATAATGGCCCTTATCCTGTATTATATTATCCTTGTATTATTTTTTAACATAACTAACCAAACACCCTATAAGCATTAGGGTGTATTATATAATACTATCCCCTCCATAATACAGGGAAACAAACATATCCTTAATGTATCATTTTCACCTTTATCCTTATATAATGTTAACAAAATATTTATACCTTAACGAATTTTTGTTTACACACTTTATTATAATAACCTAAATTAAGAGGGATATTTCAATCTATTTAATATATTACTTTAATATTAATGATTTGTGTAATAAGTTGATGGATAGAGTGAGTATTATATTTGAAAAATAACAAATACACTAGTTCCCATAAAATTGATTAATTAAATCCATTAACATTTTAAATACACCTTTTTTTAATATAAAATGAACCATTTAATTAAAATAATTGTTGAATATAAGGGAAAAGAGAAGCAAATCTTACTTTCTAAAAAACAACAAAGATCCTAGCTAGAATGTGGGTAAGATCACTACCAGATCTTCTAACAAAAGTAAATAAACAATTCTGCAAAAAATGGCTAAAATCAATGTAATCTTGGACAATTAAACCAAAAGATAAAGCATCCGGAGAAGGGTAGGTCAAAGCCTGAAGTACAAGGCAGTATGTCTCCACATGCAAGTGTGTAAAGCCTCCGTCTTTCATCCACTTTAATGCTTCCTTTGTTGACATTGCTTCCGCGAGAAGAGGATCAAGAGGACATCTCAGAGAACCATGGAAAGCAATTACGAAATTCTTCAAAGAGTCCCTGCAAATCCATCCATAGCCAACTTGATTTTCTACCCAAAAGATAGCAGCATCAGTATTACATTCACTACAAGAAAAATATCAAAATAGCAACAAAATTATTTCCGTTGCTAATTAGCAATAGAAATTTGATTATGTTGCTAAAATTGGTTGACATTTTTAGATTTAGCAATGAAAAAAATGGTGGTATTCCGTTGCTAAAACGAAAAGAAAATTTAGCGTCAAAATATAGCAACAAAAATTAGCAATGAAATGCTAATACTGTTGCTAAATATGGTACTAGAAAACTTTGGAATGAAATTTAGCAATGAAAATTAAATTTCGTTGCTAAAATAGCAACATAAAATATATTCTGTTGCTATTTCGTAATTGAATTGTGTGAAGGTAGATTATATAACAACGAATTTAATTTTCGCTGCTAAATTAGCAACGAATAATTTTTCCGTTGCTATTCTGTTGCTAAATAGCATAACTTAACACAATTCAGTTATTGGAATAGCAACGAAAATATTTTCCGTTGCTATTTTCAGCCCTAGGTATAAATACAGCAGAAATTTTTTATTTTCCGGTATCTGGTTCCCCTTTTCTTCTTCGTGTCTTCGATGCCCATACCCTAACCCATTACGATTCCATCTCTGCCGCCCCCGTTTCATCCCTAAAACCCCAGTCTCCCTTTCGCCGGCCACTATTCCCATCAGCAACCAGCCCAAATAAGTCGTAGCCCAAGGTCCCATGGAACATGTATCTTACACAGAAAAATAACTCTGAAACTCATTTCTTTCTATTAAAACTTCACTTGCATTAATATTACCCATCGCCCATTTTTTCAAAATGCTACCCTCTTAAGATCCAAACAAGTTTGGAAATTTTGATTTCTGAGCTGAACAAGCAAAACCCATTTAAGTTTTTGTGTTAAAGTTTTAATTTTTTTAGGTGAAATGGGTGTTTTAATAGAGCCCTAGTGCTTTTGCAAAGGAGTTGGCAAGTCAGAGAGAATGAAAGCCGCCATTTTCTCCGGTAAGGGCTCTGCTATGGCCAAGAGGAAAGCAAAGTCAAAAGAAGAAGCAACAAAGAGAGCTTGAGAAAAAATCAAGATCTGTGTACAGATTTGCTCCACCAACGCAAGTTTTCCTACAACAAAGACATCTGTTTCTAAGAAAGCCAGCAAGGAGTGTCTCCTACCCAGATCCGCTTTGCACAGCACCAGATCTGCTTCGGATCTTCTTCATCGCACCAACTACATCTCCTTCTCGCCTGAAAGTTTTCGATGAAGATTTTAGCCAAAAGAGGCAATGTTTGAGCGTGTGATCACCGTTGCTGGACTCTCCTCGCCGTCAGCTACCTCCAAATGCTATCGGGTTCACGTCGGTAAAGCTCCAAGGAAGCTCCGACGAGCACATTAATGGCCCGATTGGACAGTTAAGTTGATTCATTTACTCCTCCATGATTTTTTCTTCAATCAATTTTGTTATTTTGTTAATCTGCTTATTGGATTAGTGTACTAAATAGTACATTTAATTAATTATAATGTCTAGTAATTGGGAGGCAAAATTAAAGATTTTTATAGGACCATGAATTACGGAAATTTGAGGTTAAATATTGAAAAGAATGCCGTTTTGAGCGATGGATCTGATATGCCTCACAGGTCTTTGCGTTGCTGATTGTAATTAGCAGGTCTATTAGAATAGCTGCCTCTGTAAAGCTTTTAGGAGCCCCATCTGGGCACAAGTATAGCTTTCGGGTTTGGTATTTTATTTCTAAACAACTTTTTTATATTAATTCCATTCTTTTCTTATACAGTAATCAACTATTGGCTCCATTTATAAACAAAAGCAATAAGCATGATTAGACAATAGTTAGTCTTTGTGAACTCTTCCTTTAATTTCTTTTTTTCAGTTGTTTGAATTTGCAGATAAGCATAAAGCCACTTTCAAAGATTCTAGCCCTTTCTACTGCTCCTACTCAGGCTATAAAGTATAAAAGTTGAGTAATTAAATTCGATTGGAAATCAAGTAATTAATGTATGGATTTGAATTACAGCTAACAGTAGATTACACGAGAGAAAAAATAGTGCTGGTGCGTTAGATATGCAGCAAAAGGACTGACACAATGGTTAAACTTTGCGAAGTGTTCGAATATTTGAAGCTCAAAATAATCACTACCAATATTTCTACTGTCTCTGGCAGGCTTTTAAAGATCATCTTCATCGAGGTTAGTTGCGTCTTTTCTTTTCACCTGTATATCGTTATATTTTAACTTCACTCACATCTCACATATCGTATCTACAGTTTTAGTAATCAGAGTTAAATTATTAACTTGCATATGATATGTTCGCCAAAAAATTCAAAACATATATATATTATTTATACGTAATAATCTTGTTTCTTGTGTTCTCCATTTTTGGTATCCTAGAAGCTAACGGAAACATTATGTTTCAATGGGCTGAGCAGGTTCTTATTATTGATCATGCTGATGTAACAGCAATGCAGGTAGATCAAAAAAATTGTTAATTCATTTGTATATTTTTATGATATATTGTGTTGATTTTCTTAGAAATTTATGAAAGCAGCCTCAATCAATTCAATTGTCCCTTTTCTACTTATTTATTTAACTCTGCTCCCGGATTAGTTGCTTTGAATTTTGCTTTTCATTCTCTAATCCCTATTTCTTTTAATACTAAAAAATCAAATTAAACAAAACTTGCTGAGTATATAGGTATAGATGGCGAATTTTGGTTAATAATTTCAAAATTGATTTGATTAGGTACAGTTTAATTGGATTAATATATTTTCTTATAGATTAGAGATTAAATGGGTTATTTACGCAACTAAATCTGACATCAGTAATGCAATAATTACAACTTCATTTTTCAAAAATAAGAGATCTGATGGTTGATGAACAGTGATTATGGTTTTTGTAGATGGATCTGTTTATATGGGTTTGGTGTGAGGCTTTGCAATGGGATTTCTTGGATACTCCTGCATTTTTCAGTTGCAGTATCTTTATTATTACATTCTAGCAAAGAACGTTTGAAGCTCCACATGAATTGTTGGTTATGAAGTCTCTACAATATTGTTCTATAAGTTCATCTTCTGTTGTCTGTGTGTGTAGATATTAGAAATGAACCCAGAAGATGAGGTTGAGGAATATGCTGCAAACATTGACCTTGACTCTCAAAAGAAGGGTAAATGTGTTGTGCTAAAAACTTCTACTCGTTAGGTGAGCCATCTTGGATTTTATCCTATTTTTATGGAACAGCAAACAGCTGTTGGTACTTTTGAACTTGGAAATTATCTTTTCACACCCTGCTAAAAATATTTAGCCTGAAATATGCACGACTATTCCTGCTATGTAAGAATCTTAATTCTTCTACTTTTATTAGTGGTCAGTGAGCTCAAGTCTGTGCAGAACAGTATTTCTTATTGCTTCAAAATCTAGGATTAGCTTGCTAATAGTGTTTGGAGTTGCTAAAATTGATATTAAAGTTTGAACTATATGATTGTCTATGCATGTAAGATCTGAAACTAACTGGTACACATTTACTTGAGTTACATTGTTGATAGAAAGTAGTAGCTTATGTAGCTATCTTCTGCAGCAATCATTGGATCGTCACATATGACTGCCTCAACTGAATTCTATATGCTGTCGATTTCACAAACTATTTTTCTTCCAGTTGTTGGTCTTGTTGACCCTGACGAGTTGAAGCCTGGTGATTTGGTTGGTGTCAACAAAGATAGCTACCTGATCTTGGATACACTTCCATTTGAATATGACTTAAGAGTGAAGGCCATGGAAGTTGATGAAAAACCCACAGAGGACTACAATGATATTGGTGGCTTGGAGAAATAGGTACATCTATACTTTGTTGATGCTTTAAGTAACAGTTTTCTTGTAATTGTTAAATGCCAATTTAATTCTGCTTCTTTGCAACAGATACAAGAGCTAGCCAATTTAATTCTTTGCTTCTTTGCTGAAGATACTACTGACAATGACATCCAAAGTACTTCTAGACAATGGATGATTGTTATCTTACAATTTTGTTATATGAATGAGCTTTATAAGAAAATAATTCAGCAAGTGTTCTTCATTAAATGTTATCTTGATTGTTATCTTATGGATAACCTGTTATATTCATGTGATAGTAATGGTGAAATACGTTATTGGAGTATCAACAACTGAAGCTATTCAAGAGTATTTAAGGTAGATTCTTTCTAACCATTTGCATTATAATATTATGATTACTAGTACTTGTTGACTAGCTTGATTTTAGCTTCATGCTATGTAGTGATTGTGTGTAGACTGTGTAACAAATGTGTGCTAGTTGTAGCTACAGAAATCATGTATATATACCCTGGATTTTCTCTGTAATACATATAAGTAAGAAGTAATAAAATTCCTTGTCTAGGAAGTTGGGTTGTGGCACAGGGTCCTTCTGCTCTTTATTTAGTCTAGATAAAAGATAAAATCTTTTAATTGTTTAGTCTTGATTTATTTGTATGTGGCTACTTTGATTGTTTACTGAAATCAATAAGTGATAATTACCACCTCACCCAATTTTTAATTGTAGATTTTTATGGATTTGATATAAAAAGGCTTACTCCTTTTTATACTCACCCTCTTTATCTTTCTAACTAAACACATAACAATATGTTCAAAATAGTTAGTTTAATTTATTTGTGCTTCCTACAAAATTTTTAATTTTTTTTATTGATTCACTCATTCTGTTATTTTAAATTTGATAATTAAAAAATTATAATAATTGTTTGCGATGGAATGACGATAGATGGCACCGTTGTAAATTTTTTATTGGTGGATAAAAATAGCAATACAAATTCAATTTTCGTTGCTAATTTTAACTAATTTATCAAATATTATATTTGATAAATTTCGCAACGGATTTTGTATTTCGTTGCTAAATTTAGCAACGGAAATTAATTCTATTGCTAAAAAATAGCAACTAAACCTTCCATTGCTAACACAAGCAGAAGGAGGAACCCATAATTCTAGCGATGGAAGAGAAGAGGAAGAATCAAAAGCAAAATCTTTTTGGTGCACCACTTCCTATTGATGGGTGTCAAAGCTACTAAAAGTAAATACCAAAATTATCCTAAACAAATAAATTGTAAATAGGGTAAGAAATGGTCGAATCTGCAGAGACTAGAATTGAATTAATTATAAACAACTAGATTTTTAACAATAAAAATAAATGGAGATTTTTATAAATTAAGAGTTAAAAATAATGAACTGAAATAATTAAACAAATATGTAAAAAATTAAATAAGAAAAATTCAATTAATGATAAATTACAGTTAAAGATATTCGCAATACAAGATTTAATCAATTGATCATCGAAAAAAATAATTTTTAAAATCAAACAATGGACCAATCATAATAATTGGCTTCGCGCTTCCGATCTATTCTTATTGTATTAGTAAATTAATCAAGTAAGACTATAATTAATTTTTAGCCAATAAATAACTCTTTAACAAACAAAAAAATTTAATTTATTGACACCATTACGAAATACAAAGATGCGACCTAAGCCAACTAATCTACAAACGAAATCTATTTAGAACAAATCATGCATTTACTTAGTGTAACAACCCTTGTGAGGAAGCTACCTTAATCACTACATGTTATTGAATTCACTAAACAATTACGGATTTAGCAAATTCAATTAGCAATATACTATTTGTAACGGCCTCAACACCGGGTTAGCTGTGAACAGTATTTTCCGACAGTGAATAGTATTTTTCGGGCCGAAAAGTGCACCCGAAAGTGAAAAATATTTTATTGGACCATCGAAAAATATTGGTCATGGTGAGTCCGGGGTTGAAATTTGAAGTGAAACCGAGGTCAAATGGATCTCGAAAAGTCAAAAATATGAAAAATGTAGCGAGTCAATTTTTATTATCGTGGAATTGACTCAATATTATATAAATATTTAAAAATAGTAAACGAACTCCAAAAATTACAAAAAATTGCAGTTAAGCCTAAAATAATATATATATTATTTTGGCTGCAAAAAGTAAATTTTTTTATAACACCGATATTTTTGTATTGGACTAATAAATTTAAATCGGACTGATAACGGACTCCGATTGAGCCGAAAATTTGTGTCCCGATTATATTTGATATGATAAAAATTATGAAATCAATTTTAACGTGAATAGGAGCTTTGAATATAATAGCAAAAGTTTTAGAGACCAAAATAGTAAAATTATGGATAAATAAATAAATATATAAAAAGAAAGAAAAAAAAGAAGAAAAACAAAAAAATGAAATGAATGTCGGCAATTGTGGCCAGTGGCCACAATCTTACAAATAAAAGAAAGAAAGAAACATGTCACAGAAAACAAAAGAAAAAAAAAGGTAAAATGGAAGCAGTGGTCGTCGACCACGAAGAAAAGAAAGAAAGAAAAAGAGAAAGGAAAAGAAAGAAAAAGAGAAAGGGAAAGAAGGGAAGAAGGGACACCGCCGGCCACCCCTCAAGCCGGCCACCACCGCGACGGCAACGAGCGGTGTGACCTCTCCCTCTCACCGGCGTCCGGCCTCCGTTGTGGTGGTCCGATCGTCGAGTTTTTCCTATTTTTATTTTAAATGGGTTTTTGTTCGTTCCGGCGAATCAAGGCGTCGGATGAGGACACCATCACCACCGATCAACTCCCGGCGGCGAGGCGAGTCTTCCGGTGTATTTCATCGCTCCTCAAACGCCGGTGATCGGTAAATTGGAAATGGGTTTGGCGGGTAATTCAAGTCAAGATTCCGGCCAACCAAGAAAGAATTTGGGCACGTGACCACCGAAAAATGAAAGAGGGGATCTCGATCTACGAGGTGACAGTGTCGGATTGTCACCGACGAGATTCCGGCGACGGTCCGATGAGGAAATTATTAAGTAAATTGAAGCGAATTCGACCGTTAAGGTATGTGACTACGAAATCTTTTAATTTTTCTTAATTTGTTGAATTTTTCCTTTAAATTTATTAAGGAAAAGTATTGAATTATTGATTAATATTGAAATTAATGTTATTATTGTTCAATTAAATTTTAATTAAGCCTAATATAGTGTATAAATTGGGTTAAGGAAATTTATTAAGAAATTTTCTTTGTGAATCAAAAATTCCATTGTTAAAGAAATGAATTATTGTGTTATAAATTAATGAAATTAAGTCGTAATTGATAGAAGATGAAATAATATATATCCATAAATTGTTATGGAATTTATAGAAATTTATATGATTATTTTGGAATATGTATTGAATAATGTAATTGATAAAGTAGAGAATTTTTGTTGATTATGTTATATAATGATAATAAGCATAAAATAAATTGCCATGAATTTTTAATGAAATTTATGAAAATTTAGATAATTGTTAAATGTATGGTATATGATGAATTATGTTAAAATAATTTATGAAATACGAAAATATGATAATAATTAAAAAGCAATGTTCACATAAATTTTTACGAATTTTATGTGATGTATGGATTAATTTAGAAAATAAATATGGAATATATGTAATTGAAATATTGAATTATTGAGAAATAATTCAATAAACAATTAAAATCGATAATTTAATATAATTTAATGTACATTTCGTATAAGGAAAATGAAGAGATTAAATGATAAATTTTCAGAAAATAAAAAGTATAGTAAATAAATTAACCATAGTAATCGTATGAGTGAATAGTAACTGTATAAGTGAATAGTAATCGTATGAGTAAATAGTAACTATATAAGTGAATAGTAACCGTATAAATGAACAGTACTCAAAGAAAAAATCGGATTATAAAATAATTCATAATTCGAATAAAATGGTGAATTATTATAAATAATTTACAACCCGTATTAAGTATTGCAATTTTCAAATAATTGCAAATTCATACCGAAAGAGCAAGAAATTGACTAAGAGTCAAAAAGTGAATAAAATGATGGTAAAAGTATATTTTTGAATTATCAAGCAATAATTCAATAAGTGTCAAGAAAGTAAAGAGTGAATTATCCTGACATAATTCACAAAATATGAGAAAAAAAATATATCGAGAAAATAATTAATTAAAACTCGAAAGAATAATAATTAATTATAGTGAATTATTTTATCGAAAAGAAAAAGGAAAGGAAACAAAAAAGTTATTGCATAGTCGATAGCACTAAAAAGAGTGCAATTGACAAAATGCACTGTTTTAAGCAAAATAAAAGAAATTAAAATTATTGATGTTTGAAAATCATTCAGAAAGGTTTTGACTGTTTTTGTCCTTAGCAATAGTCAGGTAGTGACATTCTTATTCAGGATATAATTGGCTAGCCATAGGGACACCTCTGTACCGCGGTGCAAGTCATGGCGACTTGCTTAGCTATGGGTAGGATCTTTGATCTCCATAGCTTTAGTGTAAAGTGAAAGTGAAAGTGCATCTGTTTTCTGCTTTGTGAGACTTGATCTTCCGAGATCATTTCTCTATCTGTTTAGTGGGGCCTTTAGGTCCATGTTCCGTATATCCTTTTTGAGAGTCCTGTCATATTGCATTATGGGCATATTGAAAAGAATAAATCAGAAGTGTAAAAGTAATTGAATATAAATGTTATAAATGACAAAGAGCTTGATTGAAAGAAAATGAAATATTTGGGATAAAACCGAAATTGTTCCCAAAGGTTGTAATTAATAAGCAATAATGATAAGAAAATGGTTATAGAAATAAAATGTTTATGAAAAGACCCATGAGATTGAATTTGTAATTTGTGTACCAATTATTATTTTAAGAAAATAAAGAGTTCGAAAAATGGTGCTAATTATGTATTTAAAGTCAAACATGACAATACTGTATTTAAGTGTAAACATATGACTAAATAATAAATACTGGAAGTAAAGAGAAAGTGAAAAGTAAAATGATCAAAAGACAAACGATTGTTTAGTTAAAATGAAAAAGTTTCATTTAAAAAGAAAAGAAAATAAAGATTTGTATGCAGAGTGATCCAAAATACTTACATCACTTTGCAATAAAGACTATAAGCCTAAAGATTAAAGTGAATTAAAAGAATAGATAAGGAAATCATATTTGAATTATCTAATGGAACTAGGAGCAGGAACTTGCCATTAAAGACATGAGTATTCATGTAATTCGTTAAATGAAATGACAACTACGTCAAGTGTTGCAAAAGTATAAGACAAAAGATAAGTAAAAGTAGAAGTAAGAAACGTAAAAGGAAAAGTCAATTTGTAATCGAATCACAAAGAAAGTAGTGTAACATAAATTGAAAAGTATACGAACAAAGTAAGATGGTTACAAAAAATGTTGGTAAACAATGAAAATAGTGTGAAAGAAATTAAAAGTAAATTTCTGATAAATTAGAATAGAAGTTTGTACAATTTATGTAATTATGTTTAAATTGGAAAGTTCTAGGATTAGTAGTCACCACTGAGCATTTCTAGTGCTCAGCATGTAGTGTTTACTGCGTGCAGGTTTTGAAGTATTGAAGGAGCTTGATACACGGAGAAGCAGAACGCGAAGATGAAGAAAATTAGTTGTACTTTTATGTTTAGTATTTGTGGCATGTATATACTTAGACAGTGAGAGTATAGAACTGAACGGTATTTAGGGTAATGTTTGTTAAATGATAAATATTGTTACTGTTCTGATAATTTCAGTTAATGAGTTGTAAATGACTATCATTGATATATGATTTGTTGTGCCTCTGAGAGGCTGGGTGGATTGTTTGAATTTTTCAGGAGGCTAGTAAGTTCTAGCCATGGTACTGCCGAAATTTCGTAAATTGAATAAAATATTAAATTGTATCAAAGTTGTTTGGCAATGATTGAAGTTTGAAAAAAAATTTTACCGTTTACCGCTAAGTTTCGCATCGAAAAATATTGTTCTGATAAGGGTGTTACATTTAGTGGTATCAGAGCAAAGGTTTAAGCGGTTCTAAGATCGGAGTGGAATAAGGTTAAGTGATAGATTTTTCTGTATATACATGCCAGTTATAGGTGGATAAGTGTTAGGAATCTGATGTGTACGTGCTTTCCTCTTAGTTTTAAATGTGAAAAGTTGATGTTTGACCGAGATTGTCGAATGTGAAAGGATTGATTCTGTACAATAAAGACAATAGTGAGTGAGAATAAAAGTATTGTGGCTTGAGGCTTCTTGAAAGTCAAAGTAGGAAAATGAAGTGTTGACTGGAACTGAGTGTAAATGTGAGTGTCTAAGTGTCTATGTGGATGAGAAATAGTTCAAAGAAAAACACAGTAAAGAATGTGTAAGAAAGTTAAAAAGGAATTGTATATTGGGTTCAGATAAATGATATAGGACACGGATTCATATAAATTGTAAAGGACACAGAGATACCTTGATTAGATTGTCTTGATTTAAAATGCTATTGAGCAAATTGATAAAAAGTTGAAGTTGTTTAAGATGCTCTATATACCTATCAGTGATTCCTTTATAGATGTGGGGATTTGATTGTACATGACATAGTATCGGGATGGGTTGTAACATCTGCATTATATGAGAATACGTGACAGTATTCTATTGCATACATGAAATCATACATTCATTGCATAACATTTCACCTTGTTTGACAGCATTTGATCTTCATCATACTGTGTGTATAGGCTCCACTTGATAGGATGAAACTGACAAGGAATATGATGAGCATAGGGATGACCTAAGAATGAGACGAGAAATATTGTACTTAATATTATTTTCTGTATCTGATGTAGCCCTTATAAGTTATTGGCCTTGTTAGTTAGATTTGCTAACGCATCGATCACTTTTGTGAATTGATAGGAAAGAGTTTTTCACCTTTACTTAGATCTATTTTAGTGGATTTGAGTAATCACCATCTGATATATCCTGAGATACAAAAAGAATATGATAAGTATTTGAGAATTGTTATGCAAGTATTGAAAGAAAAGCAACTATCTGCTCAGTTTAGTGAATGTAACCTATGGTTAAATGTGGAATTCCTGGATTTAGCTGGGTACTGTAGAAAAGGTAACGAAGTGGCTGGAACCCTCAGCAAAAGAATCCGTATGTGATAAGGTGAATGCATTTAAATGAGTCTGTATGACTGAATAAGGGTAAGAATGATTAATGATAATATTTTTGATTTTTCGAGTTGTGATTAGTTAAATGATAAGTGAAATCGATAGTGTATAACGAGTAGAAAAAGAAATTCAGAAAGAGAATATTTGTATAATAGTAAATGTCAGTAAATTGAAAGATTCTTATTGAAATCCACTGAGATGGTAATACTTTGCATCCTGAAAATTATCAGATTTACCAAGATTACAAACTTAGTGTTGAAACTCAGGTTGAAAGTGTGATGTGACTGGTATTGTGAGTGAATGTTTGATGTGTCAGCAAATGAAAGCGAAGCATTAGATGCCTTCGGGAATTGCTTCGACTTATAATGATATCTGACTAGAAATGGGACAATGTGATCAGAGATTTTGTTATCGAATTGTCTGTGCTTTAAAGAGAAAAGATGCTATATCAGAGATTAGCAATAATCTCAATATTAGCATTCAGTCGGAGTGAAAAATTTAGATAATAAAAGAATGATTGTGAAAAGTACTTGCCCTATCAAGAGAAATCTGACTCTTAGTGAGGCATTGTTGAAAAGAAAATGTCGAATTCTTTATGTTTGACTTAATTAAATGTAAGGAAGTCAGCAAAAGTTAATTTCATTTGAAATATGAAAGAAATTTGCACACAAGGTTATATGACATGTGGAAAGAGACTGATAAAGATTTTTTATATTGAGATTGATTAGCTTAAAAATAAACGGGTTTCATTAGCAAAAATGCTTCGGAACCATTGAATGTTAAAGAAGTTTCGATAAGATAACTGTATAATATCCTCTACTCTTCGATATAAGTAAATTTCGAGGACGAAATTTCTTTTAGTAGGGGAGAATTGTAACGGCCTCAACACCGGGTTAGCCGTGAACAGTATTTTTCGACAGTGAATAATATTTTTCGGGCCGAAAAGTGCACCCGAAAGTGAAAAATATTTTATTGGACCATCGGAAAATATTGGTCATGGTGAGTTCGGAGTTGAAATTTGAAGTTAAATCGAGGTCAAATGGATCTCGAAAAGTCAAAAATATGAAAAAGGTAGCGAGTCAATTTTTATTATCGGAGAATTGACTCAATATTATATAAATATTTAAAAATAATAAACGAACTCCAAAAATTACAAAAAAAATTGCAGTTAAGCCTAAAATAATATATAGATTATTTTGGCTGCAAAAAGTAAAATTTTTTATAACACCGATATTTTTGGATTGAACTAATAAATTTAAATCGGACTGATAACGGACTCCGATTGAGTCAAAAATTTGTGTCCCGCTTATATTTGATATGATAAAAATTATGAAATTAATTTTAACGTGAATAGGAGCTTTGAATGTAATAGCAAAAGTTTTAGGGACCAAAATAGTAAAATTATGGATAAATAAATAAATATATAAAAAGAAAGAAAAAAAAGAAGAAAAACAAAAAAATGAAATGAATGTCGGCAATTGTGGCCAGTGGCCACAATCTTACAAATAAAAGAAAGAAAGAAACATGTCACAGAAAAAAAAGGTAAAATGGAAGCAGTGGTCGTCGACCACGAAGAAAAGAAAGAAAGAAAAAGAGAAAGGAAAAGAAAGAAAAAGAGAAAGGAAAAGAAGGGAAGAAGGGACACCGCCAGCCACCCCTCACGCCGGCCACCACCGCGACGGCGACGAGCGGCGTGCCCTCTCCCTCTCACCGGCATCCAGCCTCCGTTGTGGTGGTCCGATCGTCGAGTTTTTCCTATTTTTATTTTAAATGGGTTTTTGTTCGTTCCGGCGAATCAAGGCGTCGGATGAGGACACCATCACCACCGATCAACTCCCGGCGGCGAGGCGAGTCTTCCGGTGTATTTCATCGCTCCTCAAACGCCGGTGATCGATAAATCGAAAATGGATTTGGCGGATAATTCAAGTCAAGATTCCGGCCAACCAAGAAAGAATTTGGGCACGTGACCACCGAAAAATGAAAGAGGGAATCCCGATCTACGAGGTGACAGTATCGGATTGTCACCGGCGAGATTCCAGCGACGGTCCGGTGAGGAAATTATTAAGTAAATTGAAGCGAATTCGACCGTTAAGGTATGTGACTACAAAATCTTTTAATTTTCCTTAATTTGTTGAATTTTTCTTTTAAATTTATTAAGGAAAAATATTGAATTATTGATTAATATTGAAATTAATGTTATTATTGTTCAATTAAATTTTAATTAAGCCTAATATAGTGTATAAATTGGATTAAGGAAATTTATTAAGAAATTTCCTTTGTGAATCAAAAATTCCATTGTTAAAGAAATGAATTATTATGTTGTAAATTAATGAAATTAAGTCGTAATTGATAGAAGATGAAATAATATATATCCATAAATTGTTATGGAATTTATAGAAATTTATATGATTATTTTGGAATATGTATTGAATAATGTAATTGATAAAGTAGAGAATTTTTGTTGATTATGTTATATAATGATAATAAGTATAAAATAAATTGCCATGAATTTTTTAATGAAATTTATGAAAATTTAGAGAATTGTTAAGTGTATGGTATATGATGAATTATGTTAAAATAATTCATGAAATAAGAAAATACGATAATAATTAAAAAGCAATGTTCACATAAATTTTTACGAATTTTATGTGATGTATGGATTAATTTAGAAAATAAATATGGAATATACGTAATTGAAATATTGAATTATTGAGAAATAATTCAATAAACAATTAAAAGCGATAATTTAATATAATTTAATGTACATTTCGTATAAGGAAAAAGAAGAGATTAAATGATAAATTTTCAGAAAATAAAAAGTATAGTAAATAAATTAACCATAGTAATCGTATGAGTGAATAGTAACTGTATAAGTGAATAGTAATCGTATGAGTAAATAGTAACTATATAAGTGAATAGTAACTGTGTAAATGAACAGTACTCAAAGGAAAAATCGGATTATAAAATAATTCATAATTCGAATAAAATGGTAAATTATTATAAATAATTCACAACCCGTATTAAGTATTGCAATTTTCAAATAATTGCAAATTCATATCGAAAGAGAACGAGATTGACTAAGAGTCAAAAAGTGAATAAAATGACTATAAAAGTATATTTTTGAATTATCAAGCAATAATTCAATAAGTGTCAAGAAAATAAAGAGTGAATTATCCTGACATAATTCACAAAATATGAGAAAAAAAATATATCGAGAAAATAATTAATTAAAAATCGAAAGAATAATAATTAATTATAGTGAATTATTTTATCGAAAAGAAAAAGGAAAGGAAACAAAAAAGTTATTGCATAGTCGATAGCACTAAAAAGAGTGCGATTGACAAAATGCACTGTTTTAAGCAAAATAAAAGAAATTAAAATTATTGATGTTTGAAAATCATTCAGAAAGGTCTTGACTGTTTTTGCCCTTAGCAATAGTCAGGTACTGATATTCTTATTCAGGATATAATTGGCTAGCCATAGGGACACCTCTGTACCGCGGTGCAAGTCATGGCGACTTGCTTAGCTATGGGTAGGATCTTTGATCTCCATAGCTTCAGTGTAAAGTGAAAGTGAAAGTGCATCTGTTTTCTGCTTTGTGAGACTTGATCTTCCGTGATTATTTCTCTATCTGTTTAGTGGGGCCTTTGGGTCCATGTTCCGTATATCCTTTTTGAGAGTCATGTCATATTGCATTATGGGCATATTGAAAAGAATAAATCGAAAGTGTAAAAGTAATTGAATGTAAATGTTATAAATGACAAAGAGCTTGATTGAAAGAAAATGAAATCTTTGGGATAAAACCGAAATTGTTCCCAAAGGTTGTAATTAATAAGCAATAATGATAAGAAAATGGTTATCGAAATAAAATGTTTATGAAAAGACCCATGAGATTGAATTTGTAATTTGTGTACCAATTATTATTTTAAGAAAATAAAGAGTTCGAAAAATGGTGCTAATTATGTATTTAAAGTCAAACATGACAATACTGTATTTAAGTGTAAACATATGACTAAATAATAAATACTGGAAGTAAAGAGGAAGTGAAAAGTAAAATGATCAAAAGACAAACGATTGTTTAGTTAAAATGAAAAAGTTTCATTTAAAAAGAAAAGAAAATAAAGATTTGTATGCAGAGTGATCCAAAATACTTACATCACTTTGCAATAAAGACTATAAGCCTAAAGATTAAAGTGAATTAAAAGAATAGATAATGGAAATCGTATTTGAATTATCTAATGGAACTAGGAGCAGGAACTTGCCATTAAAGACATGAGTATTCATGTAATTCGTTAAATGAAATGACAACTACGTCAAGTGTTGCAAAAGTATAAGACAAAAGATAAGTAAAAGTAGAAGTAAGAAACGTAAAAGGAAAAGTCAATTTGTAATCGAATCACAAAGAAAGTAGTGTAACATAAATTGAAAAGTATACGAACAAAGTAAGATGGTTACAAAAAATGTTGGTAAACAATGAAAATAGTGTGAAAGAAATTAAAAGTAAATTTCTGATAAATAAGAATAGAAGTTTGTACAATTTATGTAATTATGTTTAAATTGGAAAGTTCTAGGATTAGTAGTCACCACTGAGCATTTCTAGTGCTCAGCATGTAGTGTTTACTGCGTGCAGGTTTTGAAGTATTGAAGGAGCTTGATACACGGAGAAGCAGAACGCGAAGATGAAGAAAATTAGTTGTACTTTTATGTTTAGTATTTGTGGCATGTATATACTTAGACAGTGAGAGTATAGAACTGAACGGTATTTAGGGTAATGTTTGTTAAATGATAAATATTGTTGCTGTTCTGATAATTTCAGTTAATGAGTTGTAAATGACTATCATTGATATATGATTTGTTGTGCCTCTGAGAGGCTGGGTGGATTGTTTGAATTTTTCAGGAGGCTAGTAAGTTCTAGCCATGGTGCTGCCGAAATTTTGTAAATTGAATAAAATATTAAATTGTATCAAAGTATTTTGGCAATGATTGAAGTTTGAAAAAAAAAATTTACCGTTTACCGCTAAGTTTCGCATCGAAAAATACTGTTCTGATAGGGGTGTTACACTATTTAATTAAATGTACAACAACTCTTATTGCACACCTAACAAATAATAATCGAGATATGATTTTTCTAAATCACAGTAAATAACATGAACACTGAATGCAATTAAAAATAGAAATTAAGAACAACAATCTTACAGTAAAAGAAATCCTGATATTAAATTAATTTTAACTAAAAATAACAATTTAGCCATGCATGACTATGGAGATTTCACAAAATAAAAGTTAAAAGTTAAAAAATTATTCCCTGTTACAAAATTGGAGTTACAGAAAATGCATGAGGAAGATGATGGTTCAAATATGATCTTCTTACCTCTTAAATATTCTCCAAAACAGGAAAAGAAAAAGAATTCTAACCAAATTTGGAAAAATGAGATAAAATTCCTAAAGTAATTCTAACTCCTAAAAACATTGCCCTTTTTACTCCTAAATTAAAGTCTTAACATTTCTAAATATTATCGATGGCAGAAGTGACGGCTAGGTCAAATTCGCACAAGAGATAGATTAAAATTGTAAATCCACTATAAACTCTCTTAAGCAAGGCTGGAACCTTAGCTATAAGGATCTAACATTGGCCTTAGGAGGATTCATAGTTATTTTATGGTAATAAAGTTTAATTAAGCTTAATTAAATTAAGTATTAATAATTGAGACTTTAAGGATTTAAGGTTTTAAGTGGATTAAGGTAAAATAGTATTTTACCTTGTGTTCAATTGGAACTAAAAGTGTGATTAAGGGGTCTATTATAATATAAGAAAAGAAAATTTGTGTGAGTTTGTAAATAAGAAGAGATAAAAGGACTTAAGGGGGAAATGTGTTTCTAGTGATGTCACCTTCCACTCACCTCTTTCTCTTAAACAACTCTCACGTGAGGATGTGTGGGTTGAAGGGAATTTAAGTATAAAAGGTAGTGAGAACCATTCTTAAGGAAAAAGGAAAATTACTCGTCTCTTTTAAAAAGCATTTTCTCTCTTCTCTCTCATAGGAACCGACTCCTATCTTCAAGGTTGTGTATATGTAATTGAGGATTTTAATGGCTAGGTTTTGTTAAATGTATCATTTCTTCTTCTCCTTCTACATTTCCTCTTCTCTATTCTTTTCATCTTTGATTGGAATTGGGGTTTAAAGGAAGTTATATCAGTAACTTGTTTTGTGTAGAGAAAGAAGCAAATTAGGGCTTTGGGATTGATATGAGAGTGATTGAGCAAGGTTCTATTAAAGTTGCATGCAGTTATGGGAATTGTTTCTAGAAATTGAATTACATGTAAGAGTTTCTAATGGATTGTGATGAATCAACATTCTAATGTGCTATAGACAATGTGATAGTTGAATTTCAAGCTTTGCATGTAAAAGTCGTGGAATGAATTTACATGCAATGGATTTAATTATTTTACAAACTTAATTTGATGTTAATGGTGCTTGAAGGTAATTTAATGCATAGATTTTTAATGGTTTATTGCTGGAAACTGTATACTAGAGAGCTAGAATGTACTTACATGATGAATTTGAAATTGAAATATTAAGATTGTATGTTTTGGTTCTCTTGGGCAGTAGGAAGTCCTTCGGTCGAGTGGGTCTCTCCTTCTCCCGAGGTAAGCCTTCACTTTCCTGAGGTTGACAAACCCTCTCCCGAGTACTTCCACTTGTTTAACTTATAAGTAGTAAAAATCCCCTCAACTGAGTATTGGAACCCCTTACCTGGGGGTGCTCAAGAGGCGGGGTGGGGCCGGAGATTGCATCTCCACTCACTGCCACGTCGGGGTCGGGGATTCCCCATCCCTCGCCCTGAATTTATTTTTTAAAAATTTTAAAATATAATATTTTATAAATAATTAAAATTAAAATATAACATTTAATAAATAAAAATTTTAAATCAACCATAATTTAAATTAATATAAATTTTAACCATTCATAAATTTAAAATTAAAATTAAGTATAATTTAAAACTTAATAATTATAAAATTAAGTTATATTTTAATTTTAATTTTAATTATTTATAAAATATTATATTTTAAAATTAAAAAAATTATTTTTTGAGGGACGAATACCCCATTTCTCGTCTCCGCCCCCGATTCTATAACGAGAATTTTTTTCTATCCGTCTCCGTTCCTGTAAGGGGATAATTTGGGGATTCCCCGCCCCGTGAGTACCCCTACCCTCACCCGAGGTAATGACTCCCTTACTCAAGTTGTATAAGACCTCAATCGAGCTTTAAAGCCCCTACCCGAGCTATAAATCCCTCATCCAAGCTCCAAAGCCCTCAACTGAGTTATATGAGCCCTCACCCAAGTGTATTATCCCTCAACTAAGGTAAAGCCTCTTAATTTGACAAATTTAAGTATTTAATTTGTAGTAAAGACTCATTTTAATAGAGTAAGATTAAATTGGTTAGGTAACAGCCTCTATAGTTTAATACAAACATAGATCTCTTGAATAATTGGTGTAGTATTATTTTGGCATGTAATTTTATGGCTTTAGACTAAATTAACAATAAAGAGCTAATCTATACAGTGACAAATATATTAAGAGGAATGGAATATTATATTGTAAAACTAGTTTTGAATAATTATGATGTATGTTTAGATGATTTTATATATATATATATATATATATATATATATATATATATATATATATATATATATATATATATATATATATATAGTATGAACATGTATGATTGGGTTCCAACCTTGGAATAACATAAACATTTGAATAGTTTTATTTGTCATATTATATGAATCATATATGTTGTTATGCTGAACTAGGTTGGATATATGATAATGTGTTTTTAAATGTTAAGGTGCATAAGAATTAGGCGTAGTAAATCCTAAAGACTTGCATTATGAAATGATAACATGTATACATGATTGTTTTCATAAATTCGTAATTCCTATGGATACATTTTGCAAGTATAATAATATGGCATTTGTGCATACATGGAAAGTATAAACATATTCAATAGGAAAGCCTAAACCTTGGTATATATATATATATATATAGAGAGAGAGAGAGAGAGAAATTCAAGACAATATGGGGATAAATATTAGTATCATACACGTGATCGAGCTATTTGTCTTTGATATTAATTACAAGTATCGAGTATTTATACTTAAACAATATACATAATAATTGCTTACAGAAAGTTACATATGAACATGTATATGGTATCCTACTTTTAGTTACATGAGTATGCATGAATATATGTATGTATATGATAAGAAAATAGCAAAGTACAGAATGATAAAATAAAGGGATTTAATTGCCTACATTGTGTCTAGGTTATGGATAGATAGGTATGCCTATAAGGATAATTTGCAGCTAGAATAGTACATTTTCGATCCCGTTTAGGTTTAAAGTGTAGAGATGGTTTCATTTGGATCATAAACAACCTCGTTTGGATTGTAGCCAATCCCGTTTGGTTCCGTTTGATCGATCTAGAGTACAGTTCGATCCCATTTGGGTTTTAAAGTATATTACAGCTTGACCCTATTTGGGTCCTAATACAGTACAATTTTGGCCCCGTTTGGGTCTAAAGCTACCATTATAGCTTAACCTGTTATCCACTTCTTTAGAATAGTGTAGGTTTAATGCAAAGAAAAAGAAAAAACATCATATTAATTTGAAAGATAAATAAGCATGATAGTTCCTAAATTAAGTTTCATATTATCTTTATAAGAACCTTATTTAACATATGAAGAAGTATTATACAATATGAAGATGTACTTTTGATAGGCATTGGTATATGGCATTTTAGAATCACTTATACATCCTATACCTATAGGTTATACATATGAACCTGCTCAATACTGATCCTTTGTCAATAATTATATTGTTGAATACATGTTCATAAAGGTTATATATTTTTTGTTTGATCTTATTTACATATTACCATAATATGCATCGATGTATAGTATATGGGAAATATGGCGCCATGGAATGAAAGAGTATTTTATTGTTGTATAAATAAATCATTAATGGGAATTCATAATATTTCCTATACCTAGGAATACAAGATATATGTATATTTATATTAATGCATTATGGTATAGTTCAATCGCTATATTAGTTAAATATGTATTTCCCTATAGCTACATGTTTCCCACTTGACATTGAGTAATGATATGTGTGACTCATTACCTGTAAACTTAATTGAATTATGGAATTACAGCTGGTGAACCTAAGGTGATTTAAAGCCTAATATAGAAGTAAACTAATAACCCATTGCATTAGGAGTCTGTATGGTAAACTAGGAGAGAATAGAATGGCATAAGAAGAATAATAATTAGTTAAGGTTGCAAATGCACACCTGGATACCTGGATTATGATATATGTATTTATGGCATAGAAGTTGTTGGTATTTAATAATGCATAGAGATTCAGTTTATTAACTTTCATTTTTATGAATTACGAATGAATATCATTATAATCTAAACTAATATTAACATGTGTTTAAAAAGTGATTAGTAAGTCAAGTGATTAGACAAGGATAAAATATAAGGATCTAGAACTATATAGTTGAGGTATATAAGTATTGATAAGAATACATAATTGTTAATTAATTGGAATAGTTAGTAAATGATTGACGTTGAATATGGCATGTATATGAAAATTGAGTGATAACTAGAAAATGTTAGATTACAATGCTACTATTTTAAATGATTAGATTATATACTTAAGGATATGTTTATATGTGCATGCTTTATTTTTGATGACTTTCAAAAGAGGTCTTCTGCATGTTTTATATTCCCCACTAAGCTATATAGAGGGTTAGTTTCACTCATGATCACTGAACTTGTGACCAAATTACGCAATAATCATAAAAGAATTTTTTTTTCATAAAAATCACTGAACTTTGTAAATTTATACAATAAAATGACTTTGACTGGATTTCGGTAAGGAAGTCACCGGAAAGTCCACGTTTCATCATCTAGACTTGCCACGTCAGCGTGCCACATGTCATACTGTGCTGACACGTAGACTTTCCGACGATTTTTTGGTCGAAATTCGGCCAAAATGACTTTATCGTATAAATTTGCAAAGTTCAATGATTTTTAAGAAAAGAAATTTTCTTTTATGATTATTGCGTAATTTGGTCCCAAGTTCAGTAACCATGGATGGAACTAACCCGCTATATAGCAGGTTGTCAAGATAAGACCTCTTTACGGGGATAGTATCTGCAGTAGGATGACCAACATAAGATAGAGAGACTAGAAAGTGTATAGTTCTCATTTTGGTCTTTAAATTGTGCTAGTAATTTTGTATAGTGTAGATGTTTAGTATATTTAATATTGTAAAGTTTAAAGAAACTCGTATGTAAGTTATGTTATTATAGTAAAGCTTATGTTATGGTATAAATTTTTAATGAGATCTTTGTATGGAGTTGTTAAGTAAATATTAGATCATTGGACTATATTTAATATTTACTATATGTTAATGAATATAATATGCTATAAAGAAGATTGTTACATTAGCCTTGGCTTCCTGCCTTGGGCAAAGCCAATTCCAGATTTTAACATCCATAAGCTTTTTGCACCCATTTTGCTCCAAAAATTCAATACTTCTGTATATCAGCTTCATTAAAGCCCAAAAGTATAACTTTTTCAAAATCTACTCTTATAGTCAGCAAAATAAATAAACCAATAAAAAATTCCTAAAATTAACTTAAAAGATCACAAAATGATAATTAAAAATCAAGTAAAAAGATGTAATTTTAGTGACTTAACACCCATTTATTAAACTGCAAGGCAAATCGGAGATATCCTACAAATCCATATTATAACATGGATTTCACAACATATCATTTTCAAACCAAAAACAACAAGGCTCATAATATTTTAAGAACGCAAGATTTTTAAGATCTTAGTTCAAAATTAAATCATTGCAAGAAGATAAATTGCTAAACCAGAAGAGACAACACACACAAATTTTTACAGGCAAGGGAATTAAGCAACTTTTATTTTTTGGCATCATTTTTTCTTTTGATGCTTTTATTATTTTTTTCTTTTTTTTTCTCTTAGGAAAGACTAGGATTGTTTACAAGGAATGTGGAGGTCATTTTTATGCAAGGGCACCCAGTTCTAACCGTATTATAACACCCTTATACCATTGTACTATAACAACAGTTCGATAATTTTTTTTTTCAAATATTGAATGTGTAAATAAACAAATCATCTAACATTAGTAAGCATAACACTAAAAGACAGTCCTCATATGAAAAAAAAAACTTTACATCTATATAAGCATACACTAATCTACTGACTATATAATGTTTTGTACCTCCACTTTGTACATATACATGCCATGCCACTTCTCTATCTTCTCTGTCCTTTATTATGTTAGCCACCTCATTTATCTCATGATGTCTTTACAGTTTACTTTACTTACACAATTGCCATCAATTATTTACTTAACATCTTCATTTTATTATTCATTGTAAAAAAATTATAATTTATTTCTTGAAATAGTTAAGTTACCATTTTATTCCTTATTTTTCATTAGATTACAAATTTACCCTTCATTTTTAGTTTAATTAAGAAAATACCATTAGGCATTAATTAACACTAATTATTAGTTATTCTTTACGATAATCGCCATTTAATCTTCCAAAATTCATTTAATTACAATTATGCCCTTCACTACAAGAAAAATGCAAAATAGCGAGGACAAAATTCGTCGCTAAATGATGATTTTTCGTCGCTAAATTAGTTTAGCGACGATTTAGCGAGGAAAAAAAATTTGTAACAAAAGTCATCCTAGCTGATTTTAGCGAGGAATAAAATCCTCGCTGAAATTTTGCGAGGATTAAAGTCCTCGCAAACTTTTGCGAGAAATTTTTCGTCGCTAACTTTTGCGACGAATATATTCCTCGCTAACATTTGCGAGTACTAAAGTCCTCACTACATTTTGCAAGGCTACGGTCCTCGGTAGCATTTGCGAGGACTTTTTTCCTCGCTAAAAATTTGCGACGACTTTTTTCCTCGCTAACTTTTGCTAAGACTTTTTTCCTCGCAAAGGTTTGCGACGACTTTTTTCCTTGCTAAGGTTTGTGAGGACTGTATTCATCACTAAATTTTGCGAGGAATGTAAATTTTAGTGAGGACTAAAGTCCTCGCTAACGTTTGCTAGGACTTTTAATTTTAGCAACAACAAATTCCTTACTAAATTTTAGCATCAAATTTGTGACAAATATTATTATTGCAAAATTTGGTATGAGATTGAACCTCGCTAAACATTATTTATAATATTATTTATTACACTCGCTAAATTTAAAATAATTTTTTTAATTTACTATGGACATTTTACTATTTAAATAATAAACTAAAAAATAACAATAATATATATAGAGTACTCAATCCTTAATATAAAAATATGTATATTAATAAATAAACTATTATTTGTAAGTGCATATCATTGCATATCCAAAATAATATATGCATGCATATATAGAAGGAACATATCCAAAATAATAGATACATGCATATATAGCAGGAATAAAAGATATACAAGATGTCCTAATATGTCTATTATAATACTTTAATGTAGGTAAAAAGTATCTATGACCCGATGTGTGGATCATGTAGTGAAGCACTTGAGCCATTAGTACAGACAGTACGAGAAGTGAATAAACTCATCTGTTCCTCAATCCGTTGCTGAAAAAGTTGTTGTTGTACCTGCATCTGCTGCTGGATCTGTCCGACCCGTTGCTCCACTTGTTGTTCCAACTCTTGTTCAAGCTCAGCACGAATCTCAGCACGAAGCTCAGTACGAATTTCAGCTTGAAGCTCAACACGTATAGTGGACAAACGCTGCTCAAACCTCTCCTCCATCTGTCTTGTAGTGGGTGCTTCAAAAGCATAAAAGGAACGAGATGCGCAAGCCTCTGGATAATACTGAGTCGCTGTAGCTCCAAGTCCATACACTTGTCCTCTATGTGCACCCCCTACTGCATCGAAGTATATTTGATTCTCATCAACATTTTCACCTTCATTTTGAGATCTTTCCAATCGAAGCTGCATTTTAAGAATAGCCTGTCAAGAAGAAGAGATAGGGAGAGTTGGTGTATTTAAATCTAAACCTATACTTCATAAAATGTAAACTATTATCTCAAAAATTGGGTAATAAATTGCGATAAATAAAGTGAGAACTTATGAATCTATGTCTTCATTTAACATTATGACTAGAGATAAAGTGAGAACCTAAAACGCTGCTAACGTAATCCTATACTATAATTAAATAGTATAATTCTCTTGCCATTTAACAATATTTTTTCTTTTGCTCATTTCATCAATTAATGCCATCTGCTTTTTTTTTTTCCTTTTGAGCTTATTATATATATACATATATATAAACCTGAAACCTCTTGCATTTAATATGTTCTTCATACAATAATAGATAGAGTAAATTTAGGTGGTACGTCAAATTTCTTGATAGTGAAAGTTGAACATCTTACAAATTAAATAATAATAATAATAATAATAATAATAATAATAATAATAATAATAAGTACATGAATTAATAATAAGCTGGTTACATGAATTTTATCGATTCGAAACCATTCAAACTCTAATGGAAATAAAAGATTTCAACCTTCCTAATATTAAAGAAAAAATTAATTAAATTAATCTTTAATTAATTTCTAAAATACTTTGTCAACAATATATATTTGCATAAAGTAAGGAATGGGACAAAGAGCTAAAAGATTTTAAGCCAAAATAATTGCTGGCCGTGCAGATATGACCAACTTCTATTATGCATCCTTAATTGTTTGCCAAAAGAATAATTAAAAAAAATTAGGATAATAACTCTCTCCATAGATTATATTATCACAAACTACAGAACAAAAAAAAATTCAAGTCACCTCTAATTGATAAAAATTGATCAAATGTGACCAACTTTACCTCAAACCACTTATCCCTCATTATAATATAGAAATCAAAAATAAAAAAAGATATAGTTTCATTTTCCTCTCCAGTGATTATAAATTATCTTTGTAAATTATCTTTGTAGGTCCCACTTTAATCATTTATATACATTTTTAAAACTCTTAAACCCACCATTTTCAAAATATTTTGATTTCATTGAAATATAAAATTCAATTAAAATATTTATATATAAAACTCTAATGTCTAATTCCCGAATTGAATAGCATGGCACCATTTGAGGACAACACATATTAATATCACTAACAGGTTTGAGGACAACACATATTAATATCACTAAATGGCACCATTTGAGGACAACACATATTAATATCACTAAATGGCGCCACATGTAAATCTGATGCTACAAACTGAATTGTCATACCTAAATGATGGGTAATTCATTATATATATATATATATATATTCATTTGATTTTGAAGTGATTTACTTGGTAATTCATTCAAGAAATTATTTGCTTCTATTATTATACAACTTGTTATGTGATTATCTAACCTATAATATCCTACATATACGTTTCTTAGACTTTATCATGTTGAATTATTATTGATTATCTTGTATGTAAAGTCTTAATTAAATTATAAGCCAAGAAGGGTGAAAACCTAAAACGCTGCTAACGTAAGAACTTATGAATCTATGTCTTCATTTAACATTATGACTAGAGATAAAGTGAGAACCTAAAACGCTGCTAACGTAATCCTTCCACTATAAACAATAAAATTCTTAAAAGAATTGCATTTAACAAGATCAAAACCCAAAAAAGATATATCAGTCCATGCTTTTGAGCTTATATAAAATTTAAATTCAGCTTCATGAATAACTGCAACTACAAATTAATATTCACTCGCTTTGAATCTAAAATCAAATTTAGCAAAGATTGAACAATTAACCGATCTTGTGAATCATCAGCATATGGAAAAGAAATGGCAAGAAGAAATTCACCGAGATCTAAACAAACAGAACAACACCACTTTTATGGCAGAGATTGAAACAGAGTAAAACAAATAGCATCTTAGATATAGAAGTCATCTATCCAGAGGAGGATCAGGATAGCCAATAGCAAGAATAAAGAGGCAATACTAAATTAAAACAAAGTAACCATGACTTAACCAAACAACAAACGATTGAACAGAGGTAACAAAATCAGAAACAAAAGGGAAATAAGGAGTTAAATGAACACTTACCGCAAGAGTGATAAAAAGGGCACCGCTAAAGAAGAGCATCTTGTTTCGGCTTACACAAGAGGACATCCACGATTTTGTTTCGGCTCACACAAGAGGACATCCACCATAATTTTTAACTTCTAAAAAATACCCACAAGAGGACATCCACGATCTTACATCACGACAATATCTTTGAGGAAGAAAAAACGAAGCTTCCTTGGATTTTGAAGGAATTGAATATGATGTAGGTTGGGGCTGAATAGTCAAGATACAAAGGTCTAGGTTTGGTGCAGAGATTGTAAATTAAGGCAAAGATTAAGGATTTTGTAAAAGGATTGATGGGAATGGGAGAGGCGAACAAACTAGGGTTTTCTTAGAATTGAGGACAATATATATTAGGGGCAGAGAAAGCGTGTGAGGAGGCTGGGAAATAATAGAAAATTGGAGGGATTTTGGAAAAATTGGCGCCTTATAAAAGTTTACTAATTCTATTTTGCTAGGGATATTATCCAAGCTAATATAGCGAGGAAATAAGCCTCGCTAAATTAGCGAGGACTGTTGTCCAAGCTAATTTAGCGAGGGATATGTCCTCGCTAATTAACCCATAGACTTACTGAATTGCTTATTAGCGAGGAAATAAGCCTCGCTAAATTGGCGACGACTTATGTCCAAGCTAACTTTGCGAGGACTGTTGTCCAAGCTAAATTAGCGAGGGTTTTGTCCTCGCTAATTAGCCCATAAAATTACCTCCACTATGAATTGCCTATTAGCGACGAACAAAGCCTCGCTAAATTGGCGAGGACTGTTGTCCAAGCTAAATTGGCGAGGGTTTTGTCCTCGCTAATTAACCCATAAAGTTACCCCACTATGAATTGCCTATTAGCGACGAACAAAGCCTCGCTAAATTGGCGAGGACTGTTGTCCAAGCTAAATTAGCGAGGGTTTTGTCCTCGCTAATTAGCCCATAAAGTTACCCCACTATGAATTGCCTATTAGCGACGAACAAAGCCTCGCTAAATTGGCGAGGACTGTTGTCCAAGCTAAATTAGCGAGGGTTTTGTCCTCGCTAATTAGCCCATAAAGTTACCCCACTATGAATTGCCTATTAGCGACGAACAAAGCCTCGCTAAATTGGCGAGGACTGTTGTCCAAGCTAAATTAGTGAGGGATATGTCCTCGCTAATTAGCCCATAAAGTTACCTCCACCATGATTTGAGTATTAGCGAGGGAATAACCCTCGTCAAATTTGCAAGGACTGTAATCCACGCTAAATTAGCGAGGCTTATGTCCTTGCTAATTAGTCTATAAGTCACATTCACTATGAATTGGCTATTAGCAAGGAAATAAGCCTCGCTAAATTGGCGAGGACTTTTTTCTCGCAAAATTAGCGAGGATTATGTCCTCGCTAAATGCTTCATCTATCATATGCCATCTTTTTTTAATTGTTAGCGAGAAATTTGTCCTCGCTAAATTTTGCGCCAAAATTTAGGCGCCAAAATTAGCGACAAATTATCGATATTCTCGCTAATTTGTTGCAAAATATATGTTCATTTGCATCCCTACCAATATTTGTGACAAAATTCATTTGTCGTCGCAATTTTGTCGCTATATCAGTAATTTAGCAACGATTTTTCTTGTACTCGCTAAATTTGGTCGCTATTCTGCAATTTTCTTGTAGTGTTAACTTTCAAGTTATTAACAAAAAGATCAATTTCTTGCCCAATTAACACCATTAACTTAATATTTACTCATAAATTATCATGTTATCCCTAAACTATACAAATTACTATTTGATCCTTAGTTCTCAATAAATTTACCAAAATGTCCTTCAGTTCATTTTATTCATAATTTTGCCACTAGTTAATTCTTTTATACTGTTAATTCATTATTCATTTGTAAAATTACAGTTTAATCCCTAAACCTTATTTCATGGGAAATTTTATATTTAATACTCAGTTAATTTTTTATTTTAGCTATTTAACCCTTAGTTCACTTAGTTTATCCTTTTTTATTTTTTTAACACTTGAAAAAATTACCAATTGGTCCCTAAACGTTTATTTTCTTCCATTTAAGTCCTTTCTTTATCCCAATTATGCTAGCTTTCATTCTTTTTTTTTAACATTTCAAATTTTATCATTATTTTACTATAAATACTATTCAATCATGGTATAAATTTCACATTAAATTTATTTATATCTCTTATTTCTTCAATTCAAATTCATACTATATTAACTATTGTTAATATACACTAACATTCAAAATACACTTTAATTACTCTTAAATACTCATTTGACCACTATATATGCTTTTCATACACAACTTATTTTATGCCATTAATCACTCATATTACTAATTTATATGTCTAATTCCATTTATTCATGGTTAATTATATAGCATTAATCATGTGAAATTCCCTAAAAAACTAATATTCCATTCTGTTATAAAGTGTTCTTCACTTCAATTTTATTTTATTCCATTATCAATTACTCAAATCATCATTTTTAACATAACTAATAATATTTATGACATGTATTTCATCTATACATACATAAATCTCACACTCACATAACATACATAACCATAATTTCTACTAAATCAATGGAAAGCAATGGATTTATATATCCAAATACCTTGAATTCTTGTTCTCTAATATTCACTCTTCATTTTCTTCACCTTTCCCATTTGAAATCACTTCCTTTTCCATAAATTTAAAGGTGGCCAAATTCCTCATGAATATTTTTCTTCAATTTCATTCTTTCTTAATTTAATATAACCTTATAATAATAAAATACACCCTTAAATCTATCCATAAAACTAATTAAATCAATTAATTAAATCTAATTTCACTTACTTGTTTTTTATCCATAACCTTTCTCTTTTTAGTTTCCTTAACTTTTTCCACTTTAATCACCTCAAATGAAAATTGGAGGCTGCCATAATCCACTAGAGAAGTTGGATTTTACACAAAGGACTTAAATATAGAAAGAGAATTGGAGAAGAAATAAAGAAATTAGGTGAAATGAAAAACTTTCACTTGGCCAAGAAGGAAAAATAGGAGAAGAGGAGATGGTTGTCGATGTCTTTGGAAAATTTAGATATTTAGAATATTTATAAGTGGCTGATGGGCCAAACCTGGTCCAACCAGAGTGGTCCAACCACATTTAGCCCAATTTTTATTTTAAGTCCATTATGCATCCAAAAATTATTTTCTCACTTTCAAAATACAATTTCACTCAAAATAAATTTCATAATTATTAAAATATATAATATAACCTTCATAAAAATTTTTGACTTAATCGGAGTCCGATTTTGATTCAATTTCCTAAAATTGATCCGATTAGATAATTTTCGATATTATCATAAAATTAAATTTTCACCATCAAATAATTTTAAATACTAATTAGAGCCTAATTGAAACTTCCTACATTTTTTGAAGATCATTTGCTATTTTTAAAGCCTTAGTCAAACTCGCGGTCAATCGGTTACTATTTAAACCAAATTCATTATTTTTCTCTTATTTTTTAAGTTTAATTTCTCCTAAAAATACTTTTAAAATTTTAAAAATATATTCATTAGGATTCATGAATATTTTTACATTAATCAAAGATTATTTTTCGATCTGGTCCACTTTTATCAATCCGATAGCTCGATTTTTCATGTCGCTAAAAAATTATTTTTTATTTATCATATGATTTTATATCTCATTTAATGCAGATATAAAAATTTTGATAATTTTTAGAGGTCATTTACTATTTTAAAAGTATCGGTCAAACCTGTAAGGACCACACTAGTCTACCCAAACTTTTCATTCTATAAGTTCTTTTACATAGGATAATCTATTTTTTATAGTCCTATTGGTTGTTATTGTTATATACACATGCACACCTCATTATACTATGAGAAATTATAAAGTATTACATTTAATATTCTACATAATCAATTAAAATGTTCTCTTAATTTAGTGTTTCTTTAGTATAACATAATAAATACAAGAAGGAAATAAATTACAAATATAATTGACTCTCTCCTATCTCTAAAGTTGGCTTTACATTAGCAGCTTTTGTCCCAACAGAAAACATCCTGACTGCAAGTACCTACACAGATAAACACCCGTGCTAAGCTATAAAGCTTAGTGGGGAACAATACCTATATGAACAACCACTTACAGTGATTGTTCTCAAGCACACAATAAACAATAATAATGACAAGATATTATAATCAACATGTAAGAGTTATAATATAACTCAAATAACATAATTAATCATATAATATTACTGTATAAAGATGGATTATAAATAACTAATCAAGTATTTATCAATATTACACATTTACTGTTCAGGTCATACTGTAAAATGCCTGCTAAAGTCCTATAGATGTAGATAACGGGTGCTGTGGATACCCGTAGGTATCAATATATAAATACCCAAAGGTATTGTTTCTGTGGATACCCGAAGGTATCAAATCTGTGGACCCAATCGGGTCAAGCCTGTGGTCCTAAACGGGGATAAAACTATAGCAGCTGCGACTGTAACCCTATAGGCATGCCTATCTATCCACAACCAAGTTTTATGTGCAGGCAAATAATCATATTTCTTATGTCAATAGCTTATATTATAGCATTTCTCTATAAAATAGAATAATTCCAAATACTATGATACACTGTACAACAATCATTACTGTATAATGGTATTGTATCGGTAATTTACATTCAAATAACCAAATATAAGTATCACATATTATTTCACAAATATTGCCTTTACATTTCATTCCAATATATAATTTATGTATATGTAAATTGAATGTGGTACATTCTCGTGTTTATCATTCATGTAAACTCGTATTCTAAGGTCTACCATGCCCGATTATAGTAACAACACATGGAGAATAGTCTATTATAGTAGAAAAAGGAGAAAAATAGGCAAATATAGGGGACAAGCGTGTGTTGTAGCGCTCGCGGCAAAGGGCGACGGCCCAAACAACACTTCTTCTACTCACAAGATCTTGCAGACTGGTTAAGAATATCCACTTGTACCTCAATTTAGGCGTACCAAATGACTTTTTCTGAAAAATATGTCTTCTACAAAGTTTTAGCATTATGTTTTTAGTTTCTAAAACATCAAAAAAAGTATCAATCAGAGCTATAAATCTCAAGATATCTCATAAAAACCGAAGACTGCTCCCAATTACAGGGCAGCAGTCAAGACTCGAATTCAAGTAAGTTTTTCTCTATCCTACAGTTTGATTCAGGTTTTGTGTTCTTCATAAGAAATGAAGATCTTTGAGTCTAGTTTCATTTCCAATTCGAATTTCTCAATTCCAATCACTATAACTCAATATATCCCCAAAATAGTATAGACTGTTCATATGGGTCTTAAACAGAATTTCAAGTTCTCAATGTATTCATGCATAGCTCGGTTTTCACAGCCCATCCAGCCTAATTTTTCATGTGTAACACATCTAATAACATCCAAAAATATGCATTTGATATCTAAGATCAAACATACACACACAAAATGGTTCCCATACCTTTAAATGCTCCTTTAATCTCTTCTTCATCCTCTTCCTCTTTCTTGTTATCTTCTTCTTCTTCATAGCATCAATCACACACATAAATATCAATATAACTCAATAATCTTAATCTCTAATATATATATATATAATAGTTGTATTGAAGGAGGAAAGATTGGTACCTTAATGGAGACAAACCCTAAACTCTCTCTCCACCTTCTTTAAAACACCATGGATATGTGTTTTGAGAGAGATGAAACAAGGGAAAGAGAGAACAAATTTTTGAGTTTTTGGGTCTCCCTCTTGGCCGGCCACCTCTCTCTCCTTTTATACCATGAGATTTCTTCATTTTCTCATGAGATCTCTTAATAATTCTAGACTACTTAATGTCAATTTCCTATTGGTTGCTAAATAAAATCTTGGCAATGTTTCATTTTGGTCCCTCTTTAAATTTATGATTCTTACTTTTGTCTCTCATTTCCACAATTTACATTTTCACCTCAAAACTTTTACTTTAACTTTTCAATTATACCCTTAATTTACAATTTTCCTTTAATTAATCATATAATTAACCTCTGTCTTATGCAAAATAATCATCTACCTCTCTTAGGATACTATTAGGGGTATTAAAAAACCTTAGTAAATCCAAATACTATTTGATCCGAAACTGTCTTTTTCCTTATTCTTAACTTTTAATGACCCATTTGACCTCATATTCGATCCAAATTATATTTTTAGACTCCAACTAACATTCTCTTTTCAATGATCCAATAAAATATTTTTCGACTTTGAAAGATTATTTATGCCGGTATCACTATTCACCATTGAAAAATATTATTTTTGACTAACCCAGTATTTGAATCATTACATGTATACACCCGGTTACTCAGACCACACAAATCCAAGCAGCTACTAGCTCTACTTATGTCTAAATTTTTAGCTGACAGCGGAGTAAAATTTATTTATTAATCTCTCATTTTCTTTTCTTTTTTTAGTACTGGTAACTAAATTCCCAAGCCAAAAGCACACAAAAATAACTTGATGTATGTCTCAACTATTTTTAATAAATACCTAATTTGCAAAGATTTCAAATTAAATTTCATGCAAACGTCTATTTCACCAATTAGAATAAGCCTTGAAATTTCCAATTCAAAAGGATATTGAGGCTACCATGAGACGTATGAAAAAGAACAAGCCATCAAGAAGTCAACTCATTTTCTGCCTAACATTCAACGGACTAAAATTAAATGGTCAAAGAATTTATTAACCCGGTTGTTGTTTTTTTGATGGTCGCAACAACCTCCAACTGGTGCCATTTTCTCTTTCTTTTCCTCCCCTCTGTCCCTCTATAGTAGCAACCCTTATTTCTCTCTTATTCTTATTTCTGTTCTCCGTCTATTCCACCTCCTATATTAGGTTTTCTTCCATTTATTTTAAGAGAAAAAAAGTGAGATGTGTAGGAAGGGAAAAGAAGTGGAAGGAAAGTGATGAATTAAAGTTTTTAGAGGTTGGAATAGAAGAAAATATTTGACATCAAAATTGGTATGTGCTCAAACAAATATATTTTTCTCTAAAAGTATATATTATGTATATAGGGATTTCTGAGCATGAGTTGGGTTTTTGTGTAATTAATGTTTTAAGTACTTAATTGAATGCTAACTAAGGTTATATACGTTGTTAGTTTCAATTTTAAACTTATAATTTGAATTTATTATAAGTGACAAGCATTATGTATGAGCTTGGAAAAAATTGATATGTATATTATAAAGAGCAAATGATAAGATGCAAATTATTTTGCATATTATATGAACCTAATTAGGATAGTTTGATAGAGCAAAATGAAAAATAAGGCATTCTTCATAAGGTGATCAAATTTTGCATAATAATAAATTCTTTTTTTAAGTATAAATATATGTTTTAATAAGTAAGTTTGATGACTCTATATCATAAAATCCAGTTTTGACCATGAGAAGTGAATTTGCTATTTAAGTTAAAATTCGACATCTCTAAAATAATTATTGTGATGCTTGAAAAATGACTGCACTTGATCTTAAGTTGTGAGTTGAAAATGACTAAGAAAAATAATGTAAGATGAATTTTATTTAGAATAAAGAATGAATATAATTTTTGATATGTTATGGGATTATGTTTCGAAATAAAATACAAAATTTTTATATATTTTCCCTTGGTAAAATTAGACAAGAATTGGAGTAACAGAATAAGGTTAGCATACCAATTAGGAACATTTAGCAGTACTCATCGTAATGTAATTATTGGACTGAATGGCTCCGAGAGCTCTTTCGGTGAATATAATTAATTTGAGTTATGGGCTGGATGGCTCCGAAAGCTCAATCCATATATATATATATATATATATATATATATATATATATATATATATATATATATATATATATATATATAATAGTAATGTTATGAATGTCTATAACGAGGAAAAAATGTTGAAATGAACCAAATGATTTTAAGAACTCGGTCCCGTATTTAAATCCCTTTTATCTAGCTCGATATAATTCAATTGGATTTTACTTGGGCCAAATAAAGATAATAATTGATGCATGCTAAGTGAATAAATCAATAATTTTTAATTGACGATAATTAGTTAATTATTTATTAAATTAAAGCATATATTAAAATTTTCTTTAGAAAAATATGAATCAATACATGGATTATATAAGTTTAAATTTTTATAGAATGAAATTTTTTGTTTTATGGTTAAATTTGAATAAAGGTATTTGTATTTGAGAATTTATGAGTTTTACTGAAATTTTATTTAAGTATCTTATTTGTGAAAAAATAGAATTGTTTGAACACCACAAAAAAAAAATGCTTAGCACGTGATTTTCTTTTCACGCGTAGGTTTGGAAGAATTTTGAATTTAGGTGCAAGTGGATCTACTGTAAAATCTAAGTCATATAGGAAAGAGAGAAATGATTTTAGGGCAGATGCATAATCCCCGTTTCTTTTGGTTATCTTTTGTATATTTTGGCATATATACCAAATTGTGATGAACAAATCTCATGTATATTTATGTATGTATTGTAGTTGGTTAGATAACTGTAAATGAGAATAATAGTATATTAAAGGTGTCACGTTTTAAGTGGAATGAGATTGAATTTTGAACTTTCAGAGGAAGGGCAAAGCATTGTGTTGGAGTTTGAACAGGGGAGGGATGACAGGATAGATTAAAATAGAAGTGTATCGAGGATTCTCTTGCAGGAGGTTTAAGGAATTTTTAGGGAAAACTCTGCCAAATTTTTTATAAACTAAATAGTAATTGTTAAAATAATAAGGTTTTAAAATAAAAAATTTTGTATTGCCCTCTTAAAGGAACCAAATCCTGAGTGTGACATCAAATATCTAGATTTTTTAACTGATATGATATAGGATGTTATAAAAACTCTCTGTCCTATTTGAAATTCTTTCTTAGAAATCATTTTATCATGGAATTTCTTTGTTTTCTCTTTATAAATTTTTGATCTCTCATATGCCTCATTCTTTAATTCTTTCAGCTTTTGTTACTCTAATTTGCGATTGTCACCCACTACATCCAATGCCATATTGCATCATTTAATAGCCCTAAATGCTCAGTGCTCTAACTCTACTGGCAAATGACATGGTTTGCCATACACTAGTCGATATGGGGACATACCCATAGGTATCTTGTAAGTTGTCTGATAGGCTCAGAGAGCATCCTCCAACTTTAAATTTCAGTCCTTTCTAGTTAAATTCACTATCTTCTTTAAGATAAACTTGACCTCTCAATTAGAAATTTTAGCTTGGCCATTGGTCTGGGGATGATAAGCAGTGTGTGACCTTATATTTCTTCAGCAGGGTATCCATAATTTTATTACAAAAATGCATCCCTCTATCACTTATGAGCACCCTTGGAGTACCAAACCTATAAAATATATTATTTTTGACAAAATTCATAATAGTTTTGGCATCATCAATCCTTGTAGCCTTAACCTTAACCCATTTGGAAATGTAATCAACTGCAAGTAAAAATAAGTATTGCCAAAAGAAGAGGCAAAAAGACCCATAAAATCAATACCCTACACGTCAAATATTTCACATACTAAAATAGACGTGAGTGGCATTTGATCTCTGTATCCTAAGTTACCTGTTCTTTGACACTGGTCACATGATTTACAATATAAATAAGCATCTCAAAATAAATTAGGCCAAAACAAACCACACTTTAAAACTTTATGGGCTGTACTTTTGGGATCAAAATGACCCCCACACACCTTAGAGTGATAGAATTACAGTATAGATTGTGATAATTATGAATTATATAATATTTTTAGTATGATTTTAGGTGTTTAAGTGAGTTAATTTGGCTTTAATTTGGTTGAATTTTAGTTTAAATATTTACATTTGTGTTTTAAGAGCTAATTGTAAATTTTGGTATTTTTTCAGAGTTAAATTAAAAGAAAAAAGGCTTAATTGTCAAAGGAAAGAAGTTCTGGGTCAAATCTGTAAAATTAGAAAATTGATGCCAGAAAATTTTACGTGAAGTCTAGAGAAGTGATGAACAGCTGTGCATAAAAATTACATGAGATGTTAAACGGTTGCATATGAAGACGAGTCAAGCAAGATGAGAACAGAATCCAGTTGAGCGGTTGTGCACCTAAAAAGGACTTTTTATAAGTGGCTGTGCATCCTACATTTTGCCCATGCACAGCTGTGTATGGGAAGGCCAAATATCTTAAGTGGTCGTGCAACCCAAGAAGGAAGGAACCACTTGGCCGTGCATCAGTTTCCTTCTACAATCAACTGGTTGTGCAACAAGTCTTCTTATTTGATGTAAATTCCTTTCTAGCTAGAATCTTTTTCATGCTATGATTGGGAAGCTATAAAAGGCAGAATTCTTCTTCAACGCCTATAAATAAAGGATCAAAACATCAAAATAAGAATCAAGCAGTCAGCAACAATTACTTTACTTAGTTTTAGTTTTACGTTCTTTGTTTTTTTTTCATTAGTTGTGAAGAACAAAACTAAGGAGCTGGAGGGTTTCTTTGATTTTCTGTACAAGTTAATTAAAGAAGCTTCTGTAACTCTTTATTTTTAATTCTTCTCTTTAGTTTAGCTTTAGTTTTCAATATGTTTAATAAGTAGTTTTCTTCTTTTGCAAATGGATACTTAAAATCTTATATTTTCATTGTTATGACTTTATTTTGAGCTTTAATTTCAATATCAGTTGATTATTTCTTGGTTTTAAGCATATTTTCATTTTTAATTATGTTGAGATTAATTGTTGGTTTATTGATTCAATAACTAAAAATTAGTTTAGACATAGTTAATGATTTGCATGTTCTTAGATTATCTCTTGAATGTTTATACATGATTATTTTTTGAAATTAGAGGTAATTATGTGTTAGTTTTATTGGTTAATATTAAGAGAGGAAGAACTAAGAATAAACTGAAATTGAATTTTCTTGCAAAAGAGTTCAATGAATGTTTAAGACTTTAAACTGAATTTTTATGCTAAGTATTAAATTATTCCTAAAAAAGAGAATTTGATATTTAAGAAAGATATTCTTGATTTAAGGTATAAGATTTTATTTCATCTAGTTTTTTTTCATAATCACTGGTATTTCTATTGAAATTAAGTCATTATAATGAAAGTTAAGGTAGATAGTTCCTTTAGCAAGAGAATTTTAGTATCGTTTTGTTTTTAGTTCTTATATTGTTTAATTGTTCATTTAGTTTAATTTTTACCTTTAAATCAAAAATATTTGGAAAATAGTCTCAGATTAATTTAATTCATACATACATATTCTTCTTAGCAATCCATGTTCCTTTGGGTACGATATTTGGGATCTTAATCTATATTTTCCTATATTACTAGCCGATCTAGTACACTTACTAAATACCAATCAGATTGCACTTCATCTTCTAAACACACATCGTCTAATAATTTGATCGGAGTAGTACTTCCATAAATATGGTTTATACCAGGTGAAGTATTTGACATCTCTCTTCAATTTATCCTTATCAAACCTGGGAAACTCTTCTAGGACAACACCTATAACCAAGAAATTTACTATGTCAGCATACCAAAGACTAATGGTATTTATAACAAATAAATATTCATCTGGAAAATCATCATTTATAGGCAATGATTCTTCATTTAATAGCAACTGACTAAGGTGATCTGCTACTAAGTTCTTAAATCCTTTTTTTATCTTTAATCTCCATATCAAATTCTTATAGTAAGAGGATCTATCGGATTGAGCGAGGTTTAGCTCTTGTCTTCTTTAACAAATATCGTAATGCTGCATGGTCAAAAAAATAATCACTTTAGTATCTAATAAATATTGCCAAAATTTTTCTAAAGTAAAATCAACAGCTAAGAGTTCTTTTTCCATTGTAGAATAGTTGCTTTGGGCACTATCAAGTGTTCTTGAAGAATAATAAATCAAATGTGAATTTTTACCAACTCGTTAGCCAAGAACAACCTTTATAAAATGGTTGCTAACATCACACATTATTTCAAAAGGAAATCCTAGTTAAAAGGTGATGTGAACCGTGTAGCTCATATAAATTTAGTGTTTTATGTTTATAATTGTTGTGTAAGTATTTAATTTTAAGTTATTTTATGTGTGAAATATGGTATCTTTTATTCTTTTGTGTGTGAAATGTGGTATATTTTATTCTTTTGTGTGTTTTGTGTTGTGTAGGAGTAAAATGAAGACAACAAGGAGAAAAAAGGCTGAAATTAAGCTAAGAAAGCAAGATGGTATCACGGGTGCGGTAAATGTCACGAGTGTGACTAAGAAAAGAAGAGAAGGTCAAAAAAGAGAAAGAAATCAACTTTGAGTTTCGTGTTCTGTCGCGAGCGCGACAGAGAAAGATGTTGGGGTAGTTATTTTCAAAAGACACTTCAAAGGGACATGACTTTACACCAAATGATGTATACTTCTAGAGGGGTACTTGAAGAGTTGTGTGCCTATGAAAGGGTGCTTGAAGGGTCACAATGCTTGACAAGAAAATTATAAATGGTGGTTATGCAATTCAAATTTAAAATCAAGTTTTAAAGAGGCATGACTATTCACGGCTGATTCGGTATTGAGGCCATTATAATTCTCCCCTACTAAAAAAAATTTCATCCTCAAAATTTACTTGTATCGAAGAGCAGAGTATATTGTTGTCTCATTGTAGCTTTTGGCTCTCATGTAGCCTCTTTTATATTATGATGGTTCCAAAATACCTTCACTAGTGAAATTTACTTGTTCCTGAGTTGTCTGATCTTTCTAGCTAAGATCTTTACTGGCCTTTCTTCATAGGTCATATCGATCTGCATTTGAATCTCTTCTGGAGTGATCACATGCATTGAAACGTGAAACACATCATGAATCTTTTCTAATTCCAATGACAACTTTAACTGGTAAACTACAAGATCCACTCATTGAAGTATCTTATAAGGGTCAATAAATTTTGGACTCAGTTTGCCCTTCTTGCCAAATTTCAGAACCTTCTTCCAAGGGGATACCTTCAGAAACACTCTATCTCCAACTTAGAATTCTATATCCTTTCTTTTTAAGGCTGTATAAGACTTTTGGCGATTCATAGCTTCCTTCAATCTACCATTGATAACTCGCACTTTTTCTTCTGAGTCATAGATCAAATCAGACCCTACAAGCTTTTTTTCACTCAGTTCTATCCAGTACAAAGAAATTATACACCTTCTTCCATACAGTGCCTAAAAAAGATCCATTTTTATGTTGGACTGGTAGCTGTTGTTGTAAGCAAACTCTGCCAAAGATAAGTATTTTTTTCCAACTACTACCAAACTCTAGCATATAGCATCGCAACATATCCTCAAGTATCTGCATCACTCATTCTGACTAACCATCCATCCAAAGATGAAATGCTGTACTAAAATGGAGTCTAGTCCCCAAAGCTTATTGCAAACTTTTTTAAAAAATGTGAGGTGAATCTGGGCTTCCTATCAGAAATGATGGATGATGGCACTATTTGCAACCTCACTATCTCATTGATATAGATCTCTACCAGCTTGGGTAATAAATCCATCCATACTGGCAAGACATGAGCAAATTTGGTGAGCCTATCAATGATCACCCATACAACATTATGCTTATTTTGAGTTATAGGTAATGTGGTAATAAAATTCATGATCACTTTATTCCATTTTCGCTCCGGTATGAAGATAGGATGAAGTAAACCAAATGGAACCTTGTAATGGCCTCAACACCGGATCAACCTGAATAATATTCTCCGATAGTGAATAGTATATCCGAACTGAAAAGTACGCTCGGAGGTGAAAAATATTTTATTTGACTATCAAAAAATATTGATCACGGGTAGTTCGGGATTGAAATCTGAAGTGATTTTGAGATCAAATAGCCCTCCAAAAGTTAATAATACGAAAAACGAAGCAATTCGATTTTAGGTTAACTGGTTTGATTGGGACGTTAAAAATAGCAAATAAAGTCTAAAAATTATAAAAAATTACATATATACCTAAAATAATGTGTAGAATATTTTGGTTGCAAAAAGTAAATTTTTCAGTAACACTAGTATTTTTGAATGAATCGAATTGGAAATGAACTCTGATTAGCCTGAAATTTTATGTACATCTTATTTTTGATGTGATAAGAATGATGAAATCAATTTTAGAGTGATTTGGATTTGAGAAGGGAGAAAATTACAGAAAAATGGCAAAATGGACTTGATTTTGGGTTATTGGACCTTAAAGTAAGTGAATTTTTGGTTGAACCAAGCCCAACCCACCAAGGCAACTATAAATAAAAAATTAAGAGCAGATATTTACATGACCAACACCATCTTCTTCGGCTCTTCTCTTTTCCATTAGTGGCCGAACTCTTCATGCTCTCTTTCTTTTAAATTTCCTTCAATTTTCTCACTATTTTTCTTTAAATCCAAGCACAAAAAATGATCTTCTACCTCTCTAGATCATTTTGATAGCCTCTAACCTTTGATTTGAAAAAAGAAAGTAAGAGAAAACAAGTGAAAAAGCTTTAGAGATCATTTAGAGGTAAGAGAAATTTAAGGTTTTAATTTTGTTTAATGGTACCTATAAGTATTCTTAGGTGCCTAAAGTCCATTTTTGAGATCAATTTGAGCTAAAAATATTGGAATCATGGTATTTTTTTTAAAGAAATTTTGGCCCCTTGTTGATGTTCTTGGTGATGGATGATTTTATAAGATTTAAGGCATGAAAACGGAAGTTTAAGGAAGATACAGCAAGTGAGAAAGGTAAGTGACTGTGAAATCCTCCTATTTCCCTCATTTTGCATGAGTTTTCCTTTGTAACTTAGGAAAATTATAGAAAAATGTGTAAAATTGACATTGACACGAGAATAGAGTAATTGAACCTTGAATATGTCTAATAGTATTCTTAATTTGATTTGAAGGAATTTTTAAGGTATGGTTGTTTTGATGGCCAAAATTTAAACTTTAGAGAAATAAAGTTTATTTTGTGTATTTTGATGAAATTAAGCATTTAAATGATAACAAAAATGAAATAAAATGTTTATGAATTTTTATAAAATTTATGGAAATTATTTGAATATTTTTGAGTAAATAATTGATTATGTACAAAGTGTAAATAATGAATTATTGTGAATAAATTATGAAATAAATGAAATGATGTGCCTATAAATTATTGTAGAATTTATGGAATTTATTCAAATATTTTAGAGAAAATATTTGAATATGTACAAAGTAAATTTATAGAATTAATATGAAATAATTCATGAAATAAGTGAAAAATAGTGAATTATTGTGAAATAATTCGTAAATTATATAAAAGTATTGAAAATTCTGTATGATCATATTACTGGACTGAAAAGTAAGAAAAAATGTGAAAAGTCTAAAAGGTGAAATGACATGTAAGTGACGATATTGAATTAATATGAATTAATTCACAATTTGAAGAGAAAATGATGAATTATATTGATATAATTCACAAATCGTATAAAAAACTATCGAAAAGATTGACTGACAATATCCTAAATCGAAAAAGTAATTGCAACCGTTAAAAATCCAAAAAATGATTTGAAATTAAGTGAACTATGCCCTTAAAAATAGTCAAGCAGTCAAAATCTAACTCATGATATAATTGGCTAGCCATAGGGATACCTATTCGGCGGTGCAAATCATGACGACCTGCTTTACTATGGCAGGATCACTGATCTCCATAGTATCTATTTGTTCTAATATATGTTTCATGAAAAATGATCCTTAGAGGTCATTTTTCAATCTGTATGTGATCATATGAGGTCTACATTCTATATATTTGATCTAAAAATTTTTATCGGGATTGTAGTAGAGGCATAATGATAAAAATAAGTTAAAATATAAAAAAGAAAGCTAAAAGTAAAGTTAAAAGTGAAAAAGGACCTAATTGAAAAGAAATAAAAGTTTTAGGGTAAAATTGTAATTTTTTCAAAAGTTATGCATAAGTAAAATTAATTAAGAAATGATTATAAAAGGTAAAATGGCAAGTTAATATCCAAATAGTCCAAAAATGAACTTCTGTAAAATTCAGGAACTAAAATATAATTTTACATGAAAAAGTTAAAATAAGGACCAATTGGTATATTGTATGCCAAATAATGATTGAAAATGAAAAATCAATAAACTAGTACCAATATTGTATTAAAAGTTTAAAAATGGCAATTTCGTAATTAAGTGAAAAATTAGGACCAAAATGAAATGTTGTATGAAAATTCAGATAATGACCAAATGGAAATTTTGAATGCCAATAAGTGAATGTGGAGTGAAAATAAGCAAATAAATTGCAATTTTGCAATTAAAAATTAATTATGTCAATTTTGTAATAAATATGTAAAAAGGACATTTTTATAATAAAATGAAAAATTAAAGACTTAATTGAAAAAGCTTAACAAAGTAATAGTACTACTTTGTATGGAATGTTAAATGCATTGATAACTGTAATTTGATAAATAATTAATGAAGTTAAAGTGAAAATAATTGAACTAGTGGCAAAATAGTAATTAAAGTATAAAAAGGATAATTATACAATTAATTGAAAATTTGAAAATTGAATCGAAAAATAAAATTTTGTCATATGAATGGTAAATAATAGTGTAAAATGCCAAATGAAATGATAATGGTATTCAACTGATGAAATAAGAAATATTGCATAACAAGTTAAAGCAAAATCCAATTAATTGTTTTATATGCCAAAAGTCAATAAAAGGCGAGAATAAGATAAGTAATGCCATTTTTGTAATTAAATTTCAAAGAGAGCATTTTTGTAATAAATTGAAAAGTTTAGGACCAAAGTGAAAAGTTTGCCAAAAATTTTAGTAATGAATTGAAAATACTGTTAAAAATATTGAAAATTACTTTTTGATAAGGAAAATGATATTTTACATAATTAATGAAATTATGCTTGTTTGGAAAATTCTTTGATTAATAGTCACCTCTGAGCATGTTTAATGCTCAGCACGTAGTGTTTACTGCATGTAGATTCTGAAGAGTATTTGGAACATAGTACTTATTGGAGCAAAGTTTGAAAAGAAAGAGACAGTTATACATTATTTTGTGTATTGGCATGTATATATTTAACTATTTGAAGTAAAAGATTAGATTGTATTTGATCAGTATATTGATGTATATGTGATTATGTGATTGTCTGGAAATGGGATTGGAAGAGTATGTTTGATATGTGAATGAATGATTGAAATGACTATATGTGTATTTTTTTGGATTGTTGTGCCCTTGAGGGGCCGTGGTTTATTTTTTAGGGGCTAGTAAGTAGATGGCCGTTATGCTGTTGATTTTTTTTAAATGAAAAGTAAAGTTGGACAATTGTAAAGTCAGTAACAAGTTAGTTGGACTCTGAATTTGAATAATGGTTAAGTATATGATGTGAAAAAAAAAAATTTCGGCCAATCACTTAGATCGAAAAGACTATCTCAGTAAGGTGTTACAAACCTGGTGCTTTGTTTTTACTTGTTAACAAATTAGGCACTTACTCACAAATTCTATCACATCCTACTTCATACCTGGACACCAATAAGAAGCTTTTAAATCCTGGTACATCTTGTTACCTCAAGGATGCATCGCATAGCTACTGTGATGAGCTTCTGTAAGGATGCTTTTCTTTAGTTCCTCCTGATCTGAAACACAAAGCCGCTTCTTGCAACAAAGGATACCATCATCATTTAAACAATAACCCCATCATTGCTATCTTTAACCTTATTTATAATGGCCATCAATCATCTTGCTTCTAGGTTGCTTTCACTTGGTGCATAAAATTAGGCTTCACTTGCATTTCAGCTATCAATACTCCATCTTATACTAAGCTTAAACGGACATTTATAGCCCGAAGGGCTGTAAATACTATCATTAATCATTAGACTTATCAATCACTTAAACACATTTATTTGAAAACATTCAATTTATATGATATAAATTTTCTGCTGATTACATCAGCCATTACATTCGCTTTTTCTGGATGGTAGTCGATAAAACAATCATAATCTTTAATTAACTCCAACCAGCATCTCTATATAAGATTGGACTCCTTCTGTGTGAGCAAATAATTTAAGCTTTTATGATCTTTGTAGATGTAGCATTTTTCTCCATACAGATAATGCCTCTAAATTTTCAAAGCAAAAACAATGGCTACTAGCTCCAGATCATGAGTAGGATAGTTCTTCTCATGAGTCTTAAGCTGTTAGGAGGCATAAGCAATCATCCTACCTTCCTGCATCAATACACAACCTAAACCATTTTTGGAGGCATCATTATAGATCACAAAGTCCTTGCCTAACTCTAGTTGAGTAAGTATAGAAGCCCCTGTTAGCATACCTTTTAGTCTCTTAAAACTTTCTTGACATCTGTCAGTCCATTCAAACTTGGTATTCTTCTGAAGTAGTTAAGTGAAATGAACTGCAATGGTGTAGAAACCCTTTATAAATCTCCTATAATATCAGATCAAATCTAGAAAACTTCTCACTTCTATAATATCCATAGGTGGTTTCCATTGAAGGATTGCTTCAATCTTTATAGGATCCATCTTTATGCCTTCAACAAACACTACATAACCCATAAAAGATACTTTATTCAGCTAAAAATTGCACTTACTGAACTTGGCATACAATTGCTTTTTCCTCAAGGTTTAAAGAACAATTCTCAAATACTTGTCATGCCTTTTCAGTATCTTGAAATACACCAAGATGTCATCAATGAAGACTACCACAAACTGATCTTTGACAAATAAAGGTGAAAAATCCTATTCATTAAGTCCATAAAGGCTGCTGGTGCATTTGTGAGCCCAAATGTCATTACCAGAAACTCATAGTGACCATATCTAGTGCAAAAAGCAGTCTTGGGTACATCTGCTTCTTTCACTAACATCTGATAATATCTTGTTCTCAGATCAATATTTGAAAATACATCCGCTCCCTTCAGTTGATCAAATAAATCTTTTATGCGAGAAATGGGGTATTTGTTTTTAATGATCACCTTATTTAACTGTCTATAGTCTATGCACAAACAGAGCATCCCATCCTTTTTCGTCACAAACAGCACTGTGGCTCCCCAGGGTGCCACATTGGATCTAATGAATCCCTTATCAAGCAACTCTTGTAACTATATTTTCAATTCTTTTAATTTTGTAGGTGCCATTTTGTAAGGATGATTGAAGGTTGGAGCAGTACCTAGAGCGATATCAATGAAAAACTCATCAGAGAATACATCAAAAAACTCTCTGACAGTAGGTACTTTTGATACCTTTGACCTTCCCCTTTCGCTTCTACTATTTAACACTAATAAGCAATGCACCCTTTTCTAGTCAATCTCTAAGCAATCTACTATTGCTTGGTGGACAGATAACCAATCCATCCTCAAAATCGCATCAAACTCATGAAACAGAAGTTCAATCAAATTTACCAGGTACACATGACCCAATAATCGGGCACTCTCTATATACTTTATTCACTACTACACTATGTCCTAAATGACTACTCACAAGGATATCCTGGTCTAAAGATACATCTCTCATCCCTTTACCCTATGCTAACTCAATATTAATATAGGAATGAGTAGATCAAGGATCAATAAGAGCATGCACTAAATCAAACTATAATAGGAATTTAACTACTATCACATCGGGAGCATCCTCATCTTCTTTTTACCCTGACTGCATAAGTCTAACCAACAGCACACCTTTGATCCTGAGATGACTGCCCAGTTGGTCTAGATGCTGAAGTGATGGGGAAAGCTCCCCTACCACAACCTATCGATGTAGAAGATCTAGAACTAGGTGCTGGAGATGTAGCTGAAGCAGTCTACCCTAATGGAAATCACTAATTTGATGGCCTTTCAAACCATACATAAAATAAGCGCCAGTCAGGTAACAACATTCCCCTGAATGAACTTTATCACAATAATCACATGTCACTGTTGTTCCACTGTCTCTATCTCGGGGTGTACTGGCTATTGATATAGCTGGTGCCTTACCACAAGGTGCACCACCTTGACCACGGCCTGTAGCAACTGGTGTACGATTTTGAGGTGCTGAAGATGCATTGAATTTCTCATCTTGACCTCCCTTGGCACTGACTATCCTTGCTTTCTCTTATGTTAAAATCGGGACCGCCTGTCGGCCTCCTTTGTCTATTTAACTTTTAACTTAATAGTAACCTCAACCATAAACCTTAAGTCGGGGTATTTCTATGTCTTCACAATCTGTCTAGGCTCAGTATGCAGTCCTCTCTCAAACCTCTAGCATAATTTCTCTTCTATAGTCTGACTTTCATCCAGGTAAGCACTCAAGAGCTCAAACTGGAGCTCATACTCTGCACTATCGTATTACCCTGCTTCAGCCTCCAAAAGCATCATGCATAGCTGTTTTGTATTTAGATCCAAGATATTTCTTCTCAAATTGTGTAACAAAGAACCCCCAATTCAACTGATCCACTGGGATGTGCCTCCTGACTGAATCCCACCAAATAAAAGCTGGTCCCTAAAGCAAAGCCACAATACCTTCAAATTTCTCTTTCAGTGGGCTATTAGTGATTTCAAACAAACTTTTAATTTTAAATAGCCACTCTTCTACCTGAGTAGGTGTAAGAAGGTCACGCCCATGAAAGTCTTCGGCTTCCAATCTTTTCAACTGGTCTAAAATAGGCTTCATTTTAGGTGAAGCCGGTGACTGTACCTGAGCTACTGCTAATGACAGTTGTACCTGACCTGCGTACAGTATCTGTTGCACATAATCGGCCATCAAATTAAGGAAGTCTAGCTGTAGGGGTGGAGGTGGCACTACTGGTGATGAAGCTTGCTGCTATGGGGCCTTACGCTTTCCAGTGCTAAATGAGGCCTTACTCTCACCATTACCCACCTCACAACCTCTGTCAGATGATATTATTTCACTGTAAAATAAAAAGGAGCAAGTACACATTAGATCTATAGCACTTTTTCACAAAAATTGGCAAGTATATACATATAAACCAATCACTTAATCCCACGCCGATCTTAGAATAGCCTAAATCATCGCTCTGATACCACAAAATGTAACACCCTTATTAACACAGTCATACTGATTTAAGCGATTAGCCAAAATTTTCTTTTTCCTAAAATCTTATACTGGTCCAAAATCATTATCCATTAATTACAAGTCCTTCCCAATCAATAATATTGGTTACAATATTAAATTTATCGATGACCTGTAACTATCCAATTTATAATTCATCAAATAAAAGTCCGGCAATATAACGACTTAAAAACTTGCTTATTAATTTTCACAGCCCCTCAAGGGCACAAATATTTATAAACAATATATATACATCTACATTCCTGCAATTTCCATTCCTACCATAATTCATATTTACATATACATCAATATACTGTTCAAATACAATCCAATTCTTTACTTCAAAATTTGGCTAAATATATACATGCCATACTAAAATAATCTCTAAGTATCTCTTATTCTTCAAAATTTAGGCTCCTCTATGTCACTTGTTTCGCTAATCTTCAAAACCTATACTCAGTAAACATTAAGTGCTAATCATTAAATATGCTTAGTGGTGACTATAAATCGAAAAATTTTTCACACATGTATATTTGCATTAATCATGCAAAATTTCTTAATTAGTCAATCAAATGCAATTATTATTTAATTTAGAATTTTACACTATTAATTACCACTACTATGGTAAATTTTCAATTCATTCCTTAATTTTTTAATTAATTACAAAATTACCATTTTTACACTTTAATTACAATTTTGCCACTAGTTCACTTATTTTCACTCTAAATTAATTAATTGGCATATAAATTACCAATTGGTCCTTATTTTAATATTTTTATATCAAATTATATTTTACTCCTTCAAACTTTCAAAGGTTCATTTTTAGGCTATTATTCACTAATTTTTTTTACCATTTTTACCCTTTTATTCAATATTTTTTCATTTTTACTCACTAAATTTGTTATTTAGAAAAATTACCAATTTATCCCTAATCTTTTTATTTTCTTTCAATCGGGTCCTTTTTCACTCTAAACTTTATTTTCACTTCACATTTTACATTTTTAAGGTATTATTACCATTATTCTCGTAGTACAATCCCAACAGAAAATATTTAGATCGGATATACATAACGTGGATCCTACAGACCCACAACAATGCAATAGGGGATGATCTCGAAGGACTAATCCACCACATAACAGAATATAACAATCAAAATAGAAAATATGGAAGATCATTACGACCCTATCATAGCAAATAAGTCGCCATAATTTGCACCACGATATAGGTATCCCTATGGCTAGCCAATCATATCCTGAAGTAGATTTTAACCTCTTAACCACTACTAAGGACAAAATTCTTTACTTATTTCAGAATCACTTTTCACATTTCTAATATTTCACTTGCTTTTCCATTTCAATACACTTTTCATTAAATTTTTTTATCACTTTTACACATTTTATGAATTATCTCACTATAATTCATCAAATGCACTTATCTTATGAATTAGTTCACTATAATTCAACAAATTTACCTTAAACATAATAAAAATTCATTCTAAAAAAATATTTATATAAATTTCATAAATTTTAAATAAATTTATGGATACTTAATTTCTTGTCTATATCCATTTTAAGGCATTTAATAACATAAATATACGATTTACACTTTAGTGTGCCTTAAAGCTCAATTCAGCCAAGTGAGGTTGTCCACCTTACCAATATTTTTAATTCAATTTAAGCTCTATAAAGGCCATTATTAAGACTCTTAATCACTATTCTAAACTTAATTTCAATTAAATATGCATTTTACATAGGTTTACTTAGGTTACATGGAGAAATTTCATGTCAAATTAAAGAAAATTGATGGATTTTATAGTCATTAACCTTTCTCATTTGCTTTAGCTTCCTTTTTCTTTCCTTTACCCATAGAAGCTTTTCATTCACTTGGAGAACCTACATTGGCCAAATTTTTCATCAAATAAAATATCAATTTTTTTATCTCTTTTGCTCAAATTGACTTTGTAAATTGACTTTAGGCACCTAAAAAATACTTCCAAGGAAGAGGAAGAAGAAAGCTGAAGAGATAAGAATGAATTCCAAAAAAATTATCTCCCATTTGCTTTTATATGGGTCAAAGGGGGTTGGGCCTTGGTTTAACCCAAAGCCCACTCACTTAGGCCCAAAATCATTATTTAGGTCCACATGCAATTTTTCTGTAGTTCTCTCACTTTCCAAATTTAAATCATTTCAAATTTAATTTCACCATCATAACATGCATAAAATAGGCTGTACACAAAATTTTAACTCAATCGAAATCTGTTTTTGATCCGCTTTAACCAGATCAGTCCGATTCTACAATTATCCTTGTCACTGAAAAATTATCTTTTTATAGACAAAAGATTTTAAATACTATTTTAGGTAAATCTGCAATTTTTGATAATTTTTAAAACCCATTTACTATTTTTAAAAGCTCGATTAAACTTAAGTTAATCTAGTTAACCTTTGAACCAAACCGCTTCCTATTTTGTATTTTTGACTTTTGTAGATCAATCTGATCTCGATTTCACTTAAAATTTCAACCACGAACTAACCATGGTCAATATTTTTCGATAGTCAAATAAAATATTTTTAATCTCCGGATGTATTTTTTACCCCGAAAGCATTATTCACAATTGAAAAATACTATTCACGATTGACCCAATATTGAAGCCATTACAAGGTGACCACTTCATTTCTATGTATAAAAAGAAGCTGCTTGTAACTCAACTCCCAAAAAAAATTTACTAGGTTTAGCAATTAACTATAAGTGCATATTGTGACCATTAACCATGCAGGGGAAGCTAATATTTGAAACCATTGATAGGAAGATATCTAATTAAATCCCCAAATTTTCTAAAATATAAAAAGTTATCATGTTAGCTTTATTTTATAAGCATATGTTATCAAAATTATTAGCATGTCTGATTTTAATGTTCATAGCAAACAAGGCTTGGAATTGATATCTCAAACATCCTTAATTCTCAATGGTCATTCCAACCAACAAATGCTCAAAGATGAGAAGCAGCAGCAAAACTTTTGTACTTAAAGATAGCAAGTAGTTACCAAAGAGAAACAACTTTCCCAAACAAATGCAACCTTAAAGTTGAAAATTGGTTCGTAACCAAGATCAAGCACATGTTCACAATATAAATATAAATAATAAATATATACATAAATATAACGAATATGCCATTATAAGAAAAAATTTAAAATGCTAGCAACAAAAGTGCATATATATGGTATATTCTCACTAATTTTTTTTTCATTTTCTTTCACATATTTTACTGAAATAAGTGTATATATATGGTATCTTCTTTTACTGAACTCAAGTTTAAACTTAGCCATAACAGAATCAGCTACCTAATTCTTGTTTGCAACCATATTAATGATGCTAGATGACAGTCCCACAAATATATATATCCGGAACACAAGCATGCATAGGACTGTATACACATACGTATATGGTATATCCAAATACAGTGGATAAGACACTTACTGGGCACATTCTGTAAGTTTTTCACGATTTTAATTATCCAAGATCGCCTAAATCAACTTTTTATTTTCATCAAGATACTGCATTAAGCATTAAGAAAATGAATTAAACATCAATATTATGCAAATCATCATATAATACAGCCTCCTAAAACATTCACAGATATAACCATATTTACACTTGTAAATGCTCAGAACAAAAAATGGACATCATTAATCATGTGGATTGCTATGTTCTTAAAATTAATTAGCAAGTTATATGGTTTGATGGAGACATTCCACTACAAGAAAACGGAACAATAGCAACGAAATTCATTCCGTTGCTAATTTAGCAACGGAATACCAATTTCGTTGCTAAAATTGGTTGAAGTTTTAGGGATTTAGCAACGGAATATAAAATGGTTGTATTCCGTTGCTAAAAAGGAGAGAGATTTTAGCGCCAAAATATAGCAACGGAAATTAGCAATCCGTTGCTAAAAATGGTGACACTTGACAACGGGAAAAATTTGGGATGAAAATTAGCAACGGAATTAAAATAGCAACAAAATTTATATTTCGTTACTAAAATAGCAACAAAATTTTTAGCAACGGAAATTAAATTCTGTTGCTAAAATAGCAACGGAAATTAAATTTCGTTGCTATTTTTGCTAAAATAGCGACGAAATATAAATTTCGTTGCTATTTTATGTCGAATTTAGTGAAGGTATAAATAATAGCAACATAATTTTTATTCCGTTGCTAAAATAGCAATGGAATTTATGTTCTGTTGCTAAAATAGCAACGAAAAATAAATTTCGTTGCTATTTTATGTCGAATTTAGTGAAGGTATAAATAATAGCAACGAAATTATTTTCCATTGCTATTTTAGCAATGGAATTTAATTTTCGTTGCTAATTTTCATCTCAAATTTTTTTCCGCTGCCAAGTGCCGCCATATTCCGTTGCTAAATTATTTTCCGTTGCTAAATTTAAAATCATTGTTAAAATAGCAACGAAATTAAATTCCGTTGCTAAAAAATAATATATATAAGAAAAATCCCTATTTCTTTCATTTTTGTTCTTCTTTTCACGATTTGGCGTTTTCTTTTTCTCAGATCTACCACTTTTTGCTCCGTTCTTTCTCAGATCTGTCACTATCCGGTGATCGGACGACCGTGAGTCCTCATCATCTCCTTTCTCTTTGCTGCTTTCAAGGGTCCGTAGTTTTTGTCCTTTTTCTCCTTTTTGTCTATTTATTTATTCATTTCAAATCTCTGTTTCAAGAGGAAGAAGAAGAAGAAGAAGAAGAAGAAGAAGAAGAAAAAGAAGAAGAAGAAAAAGAAAAAGAAGATATTATTCTTAAATTAAATCGTTCACTATATATATAAAATTCTGTAGAAATTCATTGTGTTATCTCTTGATTTTTTTTTATTTTCTATTTTTTAAGTTCTTATTAATTCACTGTATATATAATCTTATTTGTGCTTCTGAAGAAAAAATGACCAGTTTTCTCTTTTTATTTTTATTTTTATTTTTATTTTTTTTAGATATTGATGGGAATATTTTTATGGGTAAGGCCCGCACTATTTGCTTGCTTAGTTCTTTTTTTCTGTTTCAAGAGGAAAGGGAGATGGGATAATAGACGCCATGCCTGTTTTTACAAAGGAATTGGTGGCTGAGGGTGTTGCTGGTGGTTTTGCAAAGACAGTTGTTGCTCCTCTTGAACATGTTAAGATTTTGTTTCAGGTAATGCTCGATTCTTGCTTCTTGGATATTGTAATTATTTCCTTTCTTCGTTTTCTATTTTTGTGGTGGTAATTTATCGTCTTTCAAGATCTTATTGGTTATGATGAATTGGGTTTTCATGGACAATGAGCTTGCTTTGACAGGAGTTTTCCTTTGATTCGTTTGCTAAGAAAATTCAAGGCTAATGGTCTCCTGCTGGGATTTCTTGGAGTTGATAATGAGGTGCTGTTAATGGTAAATTATCTTGGTAAGCTCAAGCAGTCCAATAGATAGCCAAATGTGTTGATGGATGAGGCTCGCCCTATTTGCTTGCTTATTTCTTTTTTTTCCCCCGCAATTAGCTTGCCTAATTTTGAAACTTTTCACAATTATATAAGTTTTTTTAATTTATTTACTTAATTTAGCTCTACAATAATAATCTAAATCAAAAAGCAAGTAAAAACTAAAAAGTTCCAAGGAGATATGTCGTTTGTAGTTGTAGATACCTATTTTGATATAATTGAAGGTCTCTTTATTATATATATATATATATATATATATATATATATATATATATATATATATATATATATATATATATATATATATATATATATATATATATATATATATATATTAGTAACGTTCAAAGTCTTTATGGATGAAGTCTAAAACAATATCTTCAATCTCAACTTCTGAAGATCTCTAACTAGTGTCCTAATCAAGAAACCAAAGAAGGAAGCACATTGGATCTTTAATGGCTATGTTGGGAAGCCTAGAGGTAGGATACTATTATTTCTTCTCTTTCGCTTGATTTATTAGATAATATATTTGTTAATTGGACAATTGTGCTAATATTTTGTAATCAGTTTTATTTTAGATAGTGTTAAAATAATAAATAATAAATAATTATATTTAAATTTATTATTAAATTATATGATTAAGATATGGATTCATTTCACTTGAATTAGGCAAGGAAATTAATTTATATGCGTGAAAACAATAAAAGACCAAATATCCCTGAAAAATCCTAAAAACTTTAAACTGAAAAATGACAACCTAAACGTCATTTTTTAGGCCCGAAAAATGCCGTTACAAGAGCTTTGCTTTATAATAAATGTCCATCTCGAAACAAGCTTTCCGAAAACATATTATAATAAGAAATATGACACCTGTAGCAAAAGTTATGACCAAAATAGTCTGTACCGTAAAAATAATCCATTTAGGCTGATTTTCTTGTATTCTTTGGGGGCTGTTATGGTTGGTTTTCTTTTATTGCTCTATATGTTGTTTCTGGTGTCTTATGAACTGTATATGGTAATTATATATGTTAAATATGCCTTGTTCCATAACAGGCTTGTTAAATCTTTTGAAGTAAATACATGGTCAAACACTATTTGTTGGCCATAATTGCTACGTGAGAGGGCTTCTGACTAGCAACTAGTCTTATTAAACATATATAAAATTATGTATTAGCACGGACTACTAGTGTAAATTCAAATGACTACCTTGTCACAAATCCCTGCTTGATTTCCACATTAGAATTATAATTTATTTCCTGAAAAGCATCAAAACTAGTCTCATTTTGTATATATGCAAAATTATGCAGCTTATAAAAAAAATAAAATTGATTTTTGGTTGCTAAAATTAGCAATGGAAATTTCAATTCCGTTGTTCTGTTGCTAAAATTAGCAACGAAATTGACATTTTCATTGCTAAAAAATTACCAATTCACCGAAAATGAGTTGGTTGAATTTAGCAACGGGAATTCATTTTTCGTTGCTAAATTTAGCAACGGAAAATGAAATTTCGTTGCTAAAAAATAGCAACCGCCGAATTAGGAACGAAAATTTCCGTTGTTATTTTTTATTAGCAACGAAAAATATCAATTTTCGTTGCTATTTTTTCATTGTTAAATTGCATTTTTTTTTTTTGTAGTGTACGACCCATAATGGCGGGCTAGCAGAGGATTATTGGCATTGTGAGTTTTAGCTATGCACCTAGAATGGCCGAAAAAGGCAAGGAATGAAGTACTGCAATTTTATGGAAAGAGACGGAGGTTGGACTAGAATCGTTTCCGATAGTCTAAATTTGTTAAGCCTAAAATGGCCAAGTACTAGTAAGAAAAGTGCTGCAAGTTCTTATTGTAACAATGTCCATGAGCCTAAATTAGTGAAGTTCATGAAAAAAAAAAAAACCCATAAAAAAGAACCATCCTTTTTAATTTATTATTTTTTAAAGAGAGTATTGCCGGTTATGCACTAACCTGTTTTACCTTTCATCCAAAGAACAAGGTATTTGCTTATTGGTGTTGGAGATGTACCTGCGTATCAAAAGATTACCCGTATCTTAATTAATAATTCAAAAGGCCAAAAAAAAAAACTTTTAAATACTTATTATTATTATTATTATTATTATTATTATTATTATTATTATTATTATTATTATTATTATTATTATTATTATTATTATTATTATTATTATGTTGGGCTTTAATTGTTAATGTGGATAGGTTGGAGGCGCTTTTATAGTCTAGGTTCACATAGCATACCATAATAATGTTTTTCAATGCCTCAATGGTCTTACCTTTAGCATTAAAGGAATACCTAATTGTATGTAAACATAAATTTTAGGGTATTAATTGTTAAAATTTAAAGATTGTTTCTCTAATTGTTAAAATCATGTAAGTTGAGGGTAAATTTAAATTTTTTCTCTAGAAAAGTACACTTTTTTCTTTGTACAAGTCAGTCCCACTGTGTAAAGACCCATTTCAAAGGCTGAGGATAACTTCATTATCAAACACAGCCAGCCATGAACTGAAAATACCCACAACCATTTCCTCCATTAACAAAACACCATGTCCTTATCAACTGCCTTGTTCTCTCCGCCTCCGCCTCCACCTCCCCATCTTCTCCGATCTTTTTCTCTTAAACCCCAATTCACCTCCAAATTTACTCTCTTTCTCACACCCATTACTCACCCACTCCTCCTCTATGCTCCCAAAGCATCCACTGAAAATGGCGCCGGAATTTCAAGTTCCGCCGCCGCTGTTGAGGAACCCAAGTCGGAAACTTCAGTTACTGAGCCTTCTGCACCGGCTCCGGAGTCCAAGGAAGTATCTTTGGGGTCCAATGGAGCGGCGGCCGATGGAGAACTGAAGCTGGAAAGTAAATTTGTGGACCCTAGATGGATAGGAGGGACTTGGGACTTGAAGCAATTTCAGAAAGATGGGCAAACTGATTGGGATGCTGTTATTGATGCTGGTTAGATGTTGGGTTTTTTCTCTTTGTTGATTTTTATTGCTTGATATATATCTGCTTCTCAATTGATCAACAATATTACTCTGCTTCGCAAAAGAAAGCGGAGTTGCGTATGTTGTTTTGCAAGTTTGCTGCTTGATTATGGAAATTAAGGCCACTGAAATTCCAAATATAAACTTGAGGTTGCAATTATTGGAGAATAGGCAATGGTTGCAGAAATTTGGACCCGAAATGGTTTGTTAACCAAATTTCTATGCTTACTGTTTTGGCATTCGAATTGACTCAAATACTTCGGTGAAAATTTTGCTGGGGTAGCCTCACAGTTGATCTCGTGTGATTTGAGGCTTGGAGGTTGTAGGCCTTGTGGCCTTGCGGGTAAGAAGAGGGAGCGGGAGTGGAAGCATTTATACTAGGTTTTTAGCTGTTAAATATGATATACATTGCTTCTTATCAGTAGTAACTAAGCAGGTAAAAGAATCTGTCTCTTATGGCCCTTTGCTTCTGTGGCTATAGGTTTTAGTGTTTTCGGCCACCCACCTAGTTTACATGGCTAGCAAATGACATGGTTTTTGCATAGTTTCTTTTAGCTCTAACCTCCAAGTTGAGTTCTCTGTTATAGGCTGTGACTTCAGCGTCCCATTGAATTCCAAACTTGGAAAAAATGACTTCTTGCTAAAGCTTCAATCATTTTTATCTGGGTTACAAATTTGATGTTTATTAGAGTGGAATTAACATACCACAAAGGACTGTAACGTAAACTTTTAGTCTTTAAGATTATTAATTTTGTTTGAGTCGATAAATTTTACAGACCATTGTCTGAGGTGTTCATCCTCAAAAGGATGGTATAAGTTTTTACCTACGAGAACATATTAGTTTTATTCTAAAATTGGATTCACTAGACGAGTATTTTTCTTAAACAATCAAAGGATGGAAACACATCCAATTCAGTTGTAATGCTTTCCATTCACATCCACTTTCATATGGAAAAGCATATGTATATATCTTGTCAATGCCTTGTCTTCTGAAGGAAGTAAATCAGGTTAAGGTGAAGTTGGGATTCATTGCAAATTATCTCCATGATATTTATTTATATCTCTTGGTGGCATTTCCCGGTCTGTTGTAAACTTGCTTAGTTAATTTTCCCAGAGGTTAGCCGGAGAAAATGGCTTGAAGGTAATCCAGAATCATCCAGCAATGATGACCCTGTAGTTTTTGACACCTCAATCATACCGTGGTGGGCATGGATGAAAAGATTCCATTTACCTGAAGCAGAACTACTTAATGGTTTGTTATTTATTTCTTTCTTATTGCAATGCACACCAGAAAACTGCCCTTGTGGCTGATTGATTTCAACCAATGCTGTTTTATAAATTTCACAGGCCGCGCCGCAATGGTCGGATTCTTTATGGCTTACTTTGTGGACAGCTTGACTGGTGTTGGTCTAGTTGATCAAATGGGCAACTTCTTTTGCAAAACTTTATTGTTCATAGCTGTGGCTGGAGTACTTCTAATCCGAAAAAATGAGGATTTAGAAACTCTAAAAAAATTGCTGGATGAGACAACCTTTTATGACAAACAATGGCAAGCAACCTGGCAGGATGATACTAGTTCCAAAATTGAGTAGCTACCATTTGTTTTGTCCTATGTTTTCTAAATGTTGTACGCAGTTTATGTTGTAATTGTGTATTTGCAGAGATTAATATGATTTAATATCCATCAAGGTTTTTCATGAGGTTTTCAGGTTAGTTTCTTGACTCTTATTGAGGTGTTGATCCATTGAAATGCTTATAGGTAAAGATGTATTGCAAGATGAAAATTATATTGTCATATTTTAAGCATGATTGAGATGTAAGTTGCATTACCCTAAAAGAGGCAAAATAATAATAATAATAATAATAATAATAATAATAATAATAATAATAATAATAATAATAATAATAATGTGACATTTTTAATAAATTCCGGAGGATAATGTGACATAATTTTTAGCAAGTTTTAGAGTAATTTAATATTTGATTAGTTTATAAGATAATTTAATAAAAAGGTGATAGATTGAGAATAATGTATTATAAAAAAAAAAAAAACCATATTGGCAAAAATGGCTTATCCTTGTACTCTCTACAGTATGTGATTTTCGATTAACTCATAAATGACAAATCATTACGCATAGATTATATAATACAAGTTCTGTTCATTATTCCGTAAAAAGCTGAGCAGAAAAGTCATGAATTATATGAGAGCATTTGGTGATATAAAAGCTATCTATCTTCATAATTCTTAATCTTGAATCATAATTGATACATAAAATTATTTCTAAATCTATCTCCAAAATTCCGATTTTATATTTGGTCGATAAATTATTGTCAAAAAGTATATTAATTTATTTGGGCAGTGGCAGACCCAAAGCATGAGTGAGGGCCTACAATTTTTGGATCCTCATTTTTTCTATAAAATATCCTTTTAAATATTTTTTATTGTTCAATCTCATGTATATTATGTTTGGATCCTCTCTCATCTTCATTCTGCGTTGCAAGGATCTCAAACATTGAACATATTCTACCAACCTTCTAAATATTTGTTTGCCACATATTGAATTCGATGTTGACATTATAAAAAGTAATATTATTATTTTTTTAATCTAATATTTAATTAGGTGTAATGTAAAGTTTTCATATAACGCAATATGAGTTGAGAAATTTAGTAGAAAAAAAAAACATATTAATAGAATATATATATTGTTTTTTTTTCTCTTCAAAGATACCAAAAAGGGTACAAAATTAGAAAGCTAATTTGTGTCTTAAATTCCTCCTCATTATTGATAAAATGGAGGGAAAGGGGAGAAAAATAAGGATGGCATAAGATGAAGAAGGGTTATAGTTGTTCATTCCCAACCCCTGAGGAGAGTGGCACGAGCAACGCGATTAACGCCAAGAGCGAAGGCTCCCATTCGAAAGCTGCAATTGTATGTTTTGCACATTTCCTTTAACTCTTTCAATGATCTCATCATGTATTTCTTCCGCTCACTCTTCACTTTCTCCTCTTCCCACATGAACCCTTGGATGTTCTTCACTTAGGTGCACCATCTCAATTGTGTTAATTATTTATTACTTGCTTGATTAATTAATTAAGCAATTTATTAGGCTTAGTGTGATTTATTACCTGCACCCACTCAAAGTAACTCACCGTCACCCCACCACAATTTGCATAAATGTCTGGCAGCACCACTACTCCTTTCTTCGATAATATCTGCACTTGCCATTTCTTTAATATCTCAATTTTCATGCATCAAACGTATTAATTGGAATTTTCCTTTAATGTATTACCTCATCCGCTTCGGGATCAGTGGGGTGATTTGCTGCTTCTATTATGAACTTTGCCTTGACATCACCAGCATTTTCCCTTGGAATCAAAAATAATACTAGTACCTTCCAACTTACTACAAAACTATACATATATATAGCTGAAAAGAATGAAAAATGTGGGTATTTATTGTTGAATTATTGAAGTGCATACTTGTTAAGAACTCCACCAAGTGCACTTGGGATGAGAACATCACATTCAGAAACAAGCAACTGGTTGGGATCCATGGCTTCTCCGCCTTGGAAATTCTTCATGCTTTGACTATTCTCTCTGTGCTTCATCAAAGCTTTTATGTCAAGTCCATTAGGATTTTGCACTGCCCCACTTATATCACTCACAGCAACAAACTTTCCCCCAATCTCATCCACAAACTTGGCTGCCCATGACCCCACATTTCCAAATCCCTGCAATTAACAACATTCAAAATCTTACTGAATCTAATTGAATATGAAGATTTGTGTGGACTTAATTAGTGTACGAGTTTTTCATAAACTAAATTAGTAAAAATTAGTACCAGTCAAACCTTATAAATATGAATGATAAACCGTACGTGACGAGCAGTATTCAGCATTAATGATCGTTTAATACAGCATGTTGATGGGTAAATACGTTTAAGAAAGAATTTTTCAACTTGTAAAAGGTAGAAATGAATAGATAAGCAAAATACAGACCTGGATGGCAAACTTCAAATTAGCGATTGATTTTCCATATTCAGCTAGTAGAGCTTCCGTTGCAAAGAACACTCCAAGACCAGTTGCAGCCTCCCTGCCTAGTGATCCTCCAAGATCCTGCAATTAAACATTAGTAACATAAAATAAAAAATGGGAAAAATAAAATTCTGTTTTGATATAAATGAAGAAAACGTACGATTGGCTTTCCTGTAACAACGGCAGGTGTGTGACCGTGAAACTTAGAGTATTCATCCAGAATCCAAGCCATTGTCTGCCCAATTTGAGGGAAATTAGGTACGAGTATATACATGAAATTAATCTGTAAAATTCATATATATATATATATATATATATATCTGGCAATTAAGACCTGAGAATTAGTTCCCATATCAGGAGCAGGGACATCCCTTTGAGCTCCAATTAGATCATGGATTTTCTGAGTAAAAACGCGAGTAAGGCGTTCTAATTCGCTTACGCTCAGCTCCCTGGGGTCACACCCAATCCCACCCTTAGCTCCACCATATGGAACGTCTGCTACTGCTGTTTTCCATGTCATTAGTTGAGCCAATGCATTCACCTTGTCAGGATCAACCTACAAGGATATAGTAGGTGGTTGGGAAATCCCTCATTGCTAGTTAATATATAATATATTTTATTTATTATGAGCATAGCTATATTAATGATAAATATGAAACACACGAGTCATCAAAACTAATTATAAATTTCTACTTTTCATAATATTTTGATGATAAATATTATTACTGTTTGTATTTGGCCGTATAGAACTTTCATGGAATTCAAGTCATGCACATTTCACTGCTTAGAATAATTCAAAATAATTAGTTATCAAAATTATAATTTGAATCAATTTTTAGTTTGTTTTTATTTGATTTTATATTGTAGTATTTTAAGGAAAAAAATCTAAATTAGTTTCGATGATTAGTTGCATTTGCCTATATGAAGGCAATAATTTTTTTCAATTTATTATATGGAATAAAGAGCTAATTATTTTTATTCTTCTCCCTTCCTAAAAATTCCAACATGGCATCAGAGTCATAGATTTTAGAGAGATCTATGAATTTTAGTTATGGCTGCCACTAATACTTCAATCCCTTCGCCCCCAATTTTCAATGGTGAAAATTATCATGTATGGGCTGTCAAGATGAAAGCTCTTCTAAAAGATTTTGGCTTATGTCAAGAGATTGAAGAGAAAAGGAAATTGCCATTTCTAGGAAATAATCCAACCCTTAATCAGATAAGGGCTCATGAGAAAGAAGAAGCAAAAGCTCCAAGCGCTTTATCTATAATCTATTCAGCTATTTCTGAAATTGTTTTCACAAGAATTATGACTTGTGATACTGCAATGGAAGCTTGGGATTTGTTGAAACAATTACATCAAGGCAATGAAAGAACAAGAAAGATGCAAATTTTAGAACCCAAAAGAAATTTTGTGACTTTAAGTATGAAAGAAAAGGAGACCATACAAGAGAATTCCGACCGGTTGATGACGGTGGTGAACAAAATTCGACTATTGGGAGAAGAACTACCGGATAACAAGATTGTGGGGAAGATGTTTATAAGTTTGCATGAAAGATTTGAGACGAAAATTTCATCTCTTGAAGATTCAAAAGACAATGGAAAATTAACTTTAATAGAATTGATTAATGCTTTGCAGTCACAGGAATAAAGAAGAGCTATGAGAAAGGTTGAAGTTGATGAACCAATGGTTGAAGTAGCTTATATTGCAAAAGTTTCAAAGAGATAAGGAAAAAATCTTCAGTGTAGCCATTGCAAAAAACCTTACAATAAAGAAGAAGATTGTTGGTACAAGGGAAAGCCACAATATTTCGATTGCAAGAAATTTGGACAACTGCGAAAAAATTTCAGAATAAAAAATAAAGAACAAGTAAATATGATGGATGTAGTTGGAGAAGAAAATCTTTTTTGATTAATTGGTGATATGTGTACCAAGACAATTGATGAGATGTGCATCAATAAAAAAGAAAGTTGATGGGAGGATACATCAACAAAAATGGTTGTGATGAGAAGTGTATCATAAAAAAAAAGAATTGAGAAGTATGAAGAGATGTGCTATACCAAAACTTGAATTTTTTTTTAATTTTGAATTAAAGAAAGAATAATTCAAAATAATTAGTCGTCAAAATTATAATTTGAATTGATCTTTAGTTTGTTTTTATTTGATTTTATATTATAGTATTTTAAGGAGAAAAATTTAAATTAGTTTGGATGATTAGTTGTATTTATCTATACAACAATTTTTTTAATTTATTATATGAAATAAAAAGCTAATTATTTTTATTCTTCTTCCTTCCTAATAGTCTCAACATTCACCTTCCAAGTGTCCAAGTTGTCGATACATTTGATTACGAATGGTATGATGAAGCACAACTCTGGCAATTTATGCAAGTAAAAAAGGAGAAGTAATAAAAACATTAATTATATTATCATACTTGATTATAAAGACTCGAAAAATGACAAAATAATGCATCTCAATGTTTTTCGCAATAATTTTAGTATCATGTGATCAAAAGGGTGTTTTTTTTCAATGAATAAGCGTCTAATGAATACATTTTGTCGGAAATGATAAAAGCATAGATATATCTATTTAATTCGTTACCAATATATAACAATAAGTCGGTAGTTAATATAAATGTTACTAAATCGGACCGGTAAAGAACTGAAAAGGTAAATAATTTTTGATGTTGTAAAAAATTGCAAATGTTCAATAATATTCTTTAATTATAAATTATAATTTTTATTTTATCCATAAAAAATTTATTAAAATTATCTAAATTTTAATTATTTTGTATTTATATTTATAATATACTTTTTTAGCAAAAAATAATGTTATATGAATATTTTTGACAAAAAATGATTTTTTTGGTTCAAACCGGTTTTCCATGATTATACCAGATTTTATCCGGTTTTTATCGATTTATATATTTTTATCCGGTTCATACCGGTTCCTTACGGTTTTTTACCATTTTGGTTTTTAATCATCGAACCATCCGAATCCACTTTCGATTTGCGGTTAAATCGGTCTGACCAGCTGGTCAGTTTTTAATATAACATAATTTTGTATTTTGTATTTTTAATCTTTTCTATGCATGAAGTGATAGAAAAATAATATCTCCTGTGACTTTGTCAAATAATTAAATAAAAAAAAGCATAAAATATTTTAAGTGATAGAGATAGAAACGAGTACCTCAGGGTGGTATCTAATACCACCTTTCATAGGACCGCGAGCATTATCATGCTGAATTCTAAATCCAACAAAAGAGACTAAACTCCCATCATCTTTTGGAATACTGCACTCAACCTGCAAATATGATTAAAATCTCACCTTAAAATTAATTAAATAGAAGTCCATAATTGAAACATAGATATAAATATGTATTTCTCCAGTTTCCTCTACTTTGATTTCTCTGAAAGGGATCAAGAGGCTCTTCTCAAGCTTAGAATCAAGGCCAAGAATTCTAGCTGCAAGGCGGAAATTCCTGTTTGTGGCTGCAAGAGCATTCATGCTGCTCGATCCCTTAAAACAAATGAAAAAAGAACAAAAGCCAAGAGAAAGAGAGAATCAGGAAATGAAGAGAGGAAGTGGAGGGTACAAGTAGTCGATGAAAGGAAGATAGAGATCATTAATTTCAAGAATAAGATGAAATGACAGCGATATCTTTTCTCTTTCAATCATATAATTTAACTTACGAGGTCGAATACAAATCCGGATTTTGTAGAGTTGATCGATCATTAAAACAAAACAGAGAGAGATAGAGACAGAAAGAGTGTGCAGAGCAAGTACGATATTTGGCCTCACACGGGAAGTTTGAAATAGTTATCTGGACAGCTTATATTTGAGGAAGAAAGGAAGTGGATAAGTGAAACTGAGGTGGTAATAAAGTTCTCACAGGTTTCTCCCATTTTAGGACACGTGCATTTTTCAGTTACTATATAAAAATTTAGTGCTTGCTTTACTTTATACTCCTCTTTTATATACCTCCGGTTTTTTTTTTTTATATCAGCTACTTTTAAATAAAATTTAAATTTTATTTATTTATTATTTTTAAATTTTTAATGTAATTTAATTTTTATTTTTAATTTATTTTTTTAATAAAATTAGAATCAATCAAATTTAATAATTTAATCTTAATCACGTAATTTAACACTAAATTTAAATTTATTTATTATTTTTTAATTCTAATAAAAATAACAAAAATAACTGATAAAAAAAAAATAAAGGAAGTAGTATTTAATATATCTTAGGAAAAATAAAAAAACCGCTCTTCAAACCAACCTGTCTACAACTCTTGCAAAGCGTGATCGGATTTTTTTTAAGTGGACGTGGAGAGAAAATTGTAGTTATCAGAGGAAATTTCACTTTAGATAGTAGAAATAATGAGGAAGCTATAATTGTAATTAAGTTACAAGATGAATTGAGTTTTTTTTACCATTCAAGATAAATTGAATTAAATAAAAACAATAGCATGTATAATGGGGCAAAAAATACGAGGAGCATGCAAACTTTTGTAAAAAAGAAAAAAATAATCCTCACTATCCCATTAAAGTTATACATTCAAGTGTCTCTATCCGTTTTTCTAATTTTATTTAAGTTTTCTCCAATAATAAGCTGACATATCTTAGCAAAATTAATATATATATATGGCCAAATACATAAATTGACACTTCAATTTGGCATCATTTTTCATTTAAACCTTTAAATTTATACAATAACATATCATACACCTTAATCTCAAATTTCAGATTTTTTAACCCTTAGTGATGATGTGGGAATATTTTTTTAATAATATGTTTTTAATAATTATTTGCACATTTGGTATATGTCAGAAACTATTTATAATTTTGAAATTTCGGTACGAAATTGCTGTCATGTATAGCGATTTTATCAGATTCATGTCGAAGGTGCAGAGCGATTTCAGTGCAAAATTTCAGCCCCCAATTATTCCCTCGTTAAAATATTTTTTGCTCTACCCTTATAAAAACTCCACAGTCGTTTTCATTTGCTCTTGCCCCCAATCAATTTCCTTTACTTTTGCTCTCAAATTTTCAATTTCTCTTAATTCTTATATTTAAAATTGTCTACTTAAATTTAGACAGTATATTTATTTCGGATCAATAATACTTTTTCAGTATTATTCTAATTAAAGGTTGGTAAAATTTTATAAATTTTTATTTGAAATTTTATATGTTAAATTTTAGATTGCTTGTATAATGATATTAATTTTATTTATTAATTTATTATTGTTTTTGTAATTATTATTATTCATAATGTTGTTGTTGTTGTTGTTGTTGTTATTATTATTATTAATTAATTAATTAATTAATTAATTATTATTAATATTATGTAAATATAATAAAATATTTTAATATTTTATTCACTTGTAGGTAATTGAAAGATGTCGACGTATACTAACTTTTATTTGCACATGGGAGGAGAAATAAGTGTTGGAGTGTCGGGTTTTCAATATGATGTATCTGGTTCAAATGCCATTACAAGGAGATTGAGACTTAAAAACAAGCTAACTCTTCTTGAATTGATTCATATAATTCACGTGAAATTGGATTTAGGTATCAACGATATGATTTCTAAAATTATTTACAAAAGTTCAATGTACAATCGAGGATTGTTATGTTGGACGTCGGTCGATTTGACGGATGATTACGATATAAATGCAATTTATTATAATTTGAGGAGATATGATGATTACAATTTGGTTGAATTAATTATTGTAGTTGGTGAAGGGATGCGGGATCTAGTCGACCCTCGTATGGCCATGAATATTAATTAACAAGTGAGGCATTATAAAGAGAAAATATCGAGTTAGGTCATTATCAATTACTTAATAAAATTGGTCTTAGTCAGCCTACATAGTTTGTAAATCGACGGGATGGTGACTTACTTCGAACGCAGGCTAGTATCAGTTCAGAACAAGGTCAGTTATGTTGATCAGTTAGCCAGATTTCTATTGCAAGAATGAGTCAACCCAGACGGTCAATTAGTAGAAAGGTTGGTGATTTTTTTAGTAAATCACTTTTTAGAAATAGATCGGGGAGTCGTTCTACTGAGAGGAATTTTGTTAAGTTAATAGGTGCAGAGTCAAGTCATGTTACAAAATTCGACAGTTAGTGTCGATCAATTTTCCATGTCCCAGATGTCAGTCGATGACTTTCTATTTTCTATATACCTGTTGATAGTCAACAAAGTTCTATTTTTCATTTTTCTACTGACAGTCAACGCCATTCTATTTCCCATATTTCAGATACCAATCAACAGCTTTCTATTCAATAGGTTATAGATATTGCTACTAGTCAGCATTGGCAGTCTGTTAATAGAAGAAATATTGATTTAATATGTGACAGCATTTTTGACAACACTCAAAATATAGATGCAAATGAGGAGGCATCCTATATTCCCAGCACTATAGATTATGAAAATAAATCACCAATTAATTTGGGAGACGATGATGATATTGAAGATGTTCCAATGTATAATAATTATTTATCATCCAATGATAATCTAGAGGTAGAAACTGTCAACATGCAAGAAAATAGTGATGGCGAGAATTTTGATCATATTGAATTTGCAGTCCATTAGCATTCATGCATCTAATTGAGGAGACAGACGAGACTAACTTTATGTTTTCATCAGAGCATTACTCAAAAATTAACTTTGATGCATCCCAAGTTGTTATTTCTAAAATGTTCACTTTAAGACTTAGGACAGTGTGTTCGACTTATTTATCGGCTTGGTTTTTCACAATAAGGATAAAAAAAAAATCTTACATGAAAAAGTATTCAATAATAAGGAATGTGGATTTGAGAGTTATTGAATCGAAACCATATTATTGGGTTGCACGATGCGATCAGGCAAATGAGGACTGCAGATGGAGGTTAAAAGCATCCAAAAAAGGAACTAGTCCTTTTTGGACTATCACAAGATTTCGGGGATCACATTCATGTCTTACTGCTAATGTATCAATGGATCATCGATAATTGAGCTCTCAAATTATTCGTAATTGCATCGTAGATTTGGTAAATAAACAACCGACCCTACCTATTGATGTTATTATTGCGTCTGTTAAGCAATAATTTAATTTTGAAGTATCGTACTACAATGCATGTTATGCAAAGATGAGAGCAACATAGTGTATACTTGGTAATTATGTTAAATCATATCAAAGGTTGTCAAGTTTCTTAATTGCTTTACAAACTTATAATCCCAAAATTATTTTTGAGTTTATAGTGCAAGAAACATAAAACCCCATTGTACAACAATTTCAACAAGTTTTTTTTGGTATTTTAAACTAGCCATAGATGGATTGATTCATTATAAGCCAATTCTATTGATAGATGGTACCTTTTTGACTGAAAAATTCCAACAGATCCATCTTATTGCAAGCTTAGTTGATGGTAAAAATATGTTGTTACCAGTTGCCTTTGTTGTTGTTGAATCTGAAAATAAATTCAGTTAGGCTTGGTTTATATCCATACTTAGGGAGCATGTCACTCAACATATCGGTATTACAGTAATATCTGATTGATATGCTGGTATAATGATAGTATTTCAGGATGAAAAAAGTGGGTGAAAAGAATATATATCCTTTCGTAGGTTTTATTTTCTGCATTTCATCAGCAATTATAACACATATCTCAGGAATGGAACAATGAAAAATCTGCTTTACAAGGCTGGTAAGAGTTACAAATTTTAACATGACTTATTCAAATTAATTAAATCTATGTAATAATATTTCATATTTGTGTAGGGGCATAATTTCAAAGGCGCAAGTTTAAATAGCCAATGGACAATATCAAATAACTTGATGAAGATTTCTATAACCGAGCAATGAGGATATCGCTGGAGCATTGGACACTGTTCAAGAATGGTGGTTATCGATATGGGCACGCAACTAAAAATATTGCCGAGAGTGTCAACAGTGCTCTGAAGAAAGTTCCTATGATGCCGATTACTACGTTCATTGAATATATTTTTGCTTGTTTAGTACAATTTTATAATCAATAGAGGAATATGTACATGGCTAAAATAGGTCAAGGCTTACGGTTTACGCCTCAATGTGTTGAAATAATAACGAAGCGTGCTAATCAGGCTTGTTATCATATGGTCATTGATTATGATAAACAGTACAAATTGTACAAGGTAATATCATGCAGAGCACCGAAGGTAAATGTTGAACCCGATACGTATATAGTGAATCTTGAGAAATGTGAATGTGAGTGCAATAAGTTTCAGGGTACAAAAATTCCTTATTCACATGTAATTGCAGCTTGCATGCACATGCATTTTGATATGGTCCAATTTATAGATAATCGTTATACCATTATCGAGGTATTTAAATGTTATGATGGACAATTCAACCCTATGGAATACAAAACATACTGGCTTGATTATAACGGTCCTAAATTGGTTTCTGATATGGAGTTATAGAGAAAAAAAAATCAATAAAAAATATCTCGCATTCGAAATAAGATGGATCGACAAGAAAAGGAATTTGGAAGTCATTGCAGCAAGTGTGGTAATGTGGGTCATAATAAAAAACTTGCAAAATGGATGTTGGATCGTCAAGTCAATTTTTCAGAGGTTGACAATTGCATGTACAATGTAACTTTTGAGTATTTAAGTTATTAAATTTTATTGTTGAGTTGGCTAATTTATTTTATTGTTCCATTATACTTATAATATTCATGAAATAAATTGTGTAAATTTAAATAATCACTATTAAAATTAATATCATAATATTAATACAAAATGAAAATTGAAAAAAATTTAATAACATAAATAATTGAATTAAAACATAATATAGCCAATTAATTTATTTTATTGACAAATAAATAACAGCATTTATAAGGACAGAGCAAAAAATATTTCAACGAGGGAATAATTGGAGGCCAAAATTTTGTGCTGAAACCGTTGTCAACGGTTTCAGTGCAAAATTTTTATGCATATTCGACGTGAATCAGACAAAACCGCTACATGTAGCAACAATTTCATATCAAGATTTTAAAATTGTAAATAATTTCTGACACACACTAAATATGTAAATAATTATTAAAAATACATTATTAAAAAAATATCCCGATGATGTGTCAGATAGCATGTGTTGCATCCAAAATATAGTGCGTGAATGGATCTGCATAGATGAAATACCCCCATTAACCCATCTTCTTCCTCCCTCCACCAGAGCTTGAAATTTACAATCAAATGGAAATTCCAAATGAAATGACACTCTCTGAAAATGACTCTAAAGAAAATCAAGTTTTTCTCGATTCAGACAGTAAAATCGACAAGAACAACTGGGTCCAGCTCTATCACCATTTCCAACTACAACACAAGACTTGCCACCAGCACAGGCTCCCGACCTAATGCTAGCCGAGTCTGATATGGTTGAGCCACCCTTGCCTTCTAATTAATCCAGAAGGAGCGTTAGTGCCTACAACAACTACTAAAACCATGGCTTTAGCTTCCTCCTCTTTTTTTCTCTGTTTCTTGAAAACATAAGAGAGCATGGCATATAAAATTAGTATATGACATAAATAACCAATAGGAAAAATTGAAGAAGTTGAAGAAGGAAATAAATCACTGCAAAAGGCAAGACTAGAAGATGATGTTTATAGCTTTGGATTCATATTACTTGAATCACTTCTTCGCTCCTCAACATTGTCCAGAAGAGACAGGCGTGTAATAAATGAATTGGCATCTTGTAATAGCATAGACAGCTATAGAAAACTAGTAAATCCAATTATGCTTGCAATCTGCTCACAAGAATCTTTGTTAATAGTGATTTTAATAGCAAACAAATGCGTTTCTGAGTCATGGTTAGCATTTTTTCCCTTTGTTTCGAGATCTGGAACTTTTTCTATTTGTTTGCATCTGCTACTATAACTAACCAAAGATCATAATTAGCAAGGAAAAATAAAATTGGTGGCCGGTGGAAAATTGGTAGTCGACGAGTCAAAGTTATGACTAGGTGAGAAAGAACAAATGGAGGTAAGGGAGGAAGAAAAGAATCGATGGAGGTGAGGAAGAAAGAAAAGAATCATGCAGTAGAATTTGGGGGGTAATGAATAATTTAGGATTTTATTACATGTTATTGGGAAAAAGGTATGAAACGCAGTGTTTTAACAAAAAAAAAAAAGTCTTAACCAGTTCGGTCCAATTCGGTTCAAATTGATCTAATCCGATTTTAATGTATTGTAGACATGTGATAATATTCTATTGGGTCTATTGCCACATCAGCACGTTTAAAATACACGCTCCTTTCTTTGTATACGTTTTCACCAATTATGGTTCAAAAATATGTTATTGTTTGAGTTGAGCTGATTATTTGGTCACTGTATTAATTCAGGTGTCTAAATGAAATACGATGCCAAGTTAAAGTGTCAATTTATGTTATATATATATCAAAATATTTTTATCCAATCAATATATATACAAAATTTTATTTGTTAAAAATATTCAATTTTCTTATGCTGAAAATTAAAAGCATAATTCAAAATTAGTATAAAAATTATTTAATATATAAGTTTATTAATTTTTTAATAAAAAAATTCATGTGGTACAAGGAACCAACTCTTGGAAGAAAAAATTTTATTTTTTTATAAATTTAATTTCATGTGATGTGACACTCACTTGATACAAAAATAAATTCCGCTCGTGTAGGATTTGCACTATTCACTTTTATAGCAACCAAATCAAGCTTTTAGCAATCTGGCTTCACATAGCTAGAACCCCTTTTTTAATTTTTTTTTATTGTTTATGTATGTTATAATTATGATATAATTAACTAAAAAATTATTGTCATTTTTGAATGATGGTAAACTCATTATTATTATTATTATTATTATTAAGATTAATTTTTAAGTCCATACAGTAGCATCGATGATTCTCGACAGCTATTTATTTATATATTGTATACACATTTTTGTTAGCATCATTTAGTAGATTTGTTAAAATTGATCCAAATTTATGGGTCGATTCAAATTTTTTTTAAAAAAATTAATTCAAATCCAAGCCAATTCATATAAATATCCATTGGATCAATCCAAAATTGACCCATTTTATTTTTCAATCCAACCCAATTCAATACCCATTGAATCAATTTAAAATTGATCCATATCACTTTTCAATCAATTAGATGTTTTTAAGATTCAAAGATCTTGACCCATTGGATATTTTCAAGATTCAAAAATCTTGACCCATTGAATATTAACTCAATGAATGTTTTATGTGATTTTGTAATAATAATAATAAGAAGAAGGATTATGCATTCTTCTTCTTATTATTATTATTATTACAAAATCATATTATTATTACAAAATCTCATACATCTATATAATAATAAGATGCTTTCTAAATAATTTCAATATATATATATATATATATATATATATATATATATATATATATCATATAAAGTAAACTATGATGCTTCAATTTCTTGTAAATATTAAAATTAATTTATAAATTATAAAAAAATATAAATTTCGATGAAAATAGTATATAAATACAATTCAAAATTACAAGTTTTCAGCATAATTAAATGCATATGAAGGAATTATTTTCAACCAAACAACAAATCATACTATTAGACAAGTAATAGTGTTGGAAATACAAGGAACGAACAGTATCCATAAAATTATTATTTTTTTTATTTTTCGAAATTGAATAAATCTTATAAATGGTCTCTCCATAAAATTTGATTATTTCGCTCTCTAACATATAAATATTTTTTTAATTTTAAAACAGTTTTTCAATAATATTAAAATAATTTTTTATGGTTTAATGAATATAAAAATATGTTAGAAAGTTAATTTGATAATTCACTAGTATGAAAATAATAATAAATATTATTATTACACGTGGTGTCCTAGCTCCACCACATAAGTATTTGACACACGACACTCGAAATTTTGTGACGGCAACATTTATTACCGACATGTTATTTTGTGTAGACTTGAATATGATGTGTGTGATGTTCCAATGTGTCATCTTGCAACTAATAGGATGTTTCATTTGATGTTTTTAATAATTATATATCTAAGATAAACAACAGAGAGATTTGATTTTTTGGTGAGTTGAAAAACTAGTTAATTTATCAACTGTTTGAATTATGTAATTTTTGTTGCATCGAATTTCATATTAGAGACATTAAATTAAAAAAAAAAAATAATCGACCGTTTAAATATACCAAGACCATATTTTATCTTTACCATTATTCAGAAAGTTTATCATTATTTTCATGTCCAATCAACTCCTCATTCTCTTTGTCTGCATTACTAACAAGAAAGAAATTATGATAATAGAAAAAATCGACAAAACAGATTGAGGTCTAATCTGCTAATTTCACGTTACCATTCTTATTTAACTTCTAATTTCTCTCCATTTTCATAAGACGGTCAGCTTTGAGGGGCCAATAATTAAATATTAGATATCTACCAGTTTATGATGAAACTAATAATTAAATATTAGATATCTAACAGTTTATTTTATTAAAGGATAAAATAAATTATATTATATTAATATTTTTAAAAATAAATATTCAAAATTAACCCAAATCCATGGATCGATCCAAATCAATCCAATCAATTAATGATTCAACCCATTAATAATTCATATTTTTTGACTCATTAATAACCCAACTTATTAATGACTCATTCATTAATGACCCAATCCAAACTCATCAAACCCATCCATTTGTCACTTCTACCATCTAGTGAGAAGGGTGATAAGTTGTAACTGATACCTGATGAAGGATAAATTATGCGTATTAAAAAGCCGTAAAATTAAGCTTTACTAAAAGATAATTAATTCCCACTTTCCCTTTCCGCAAACCAACTTCCTTTGAAAAGAAAATAACACAAAAAAAAAAAAGTCTTTGAATTTGACTCAATTACATCATCAAATTTTCAATATGGGTAACTAAAAATCTTAATTAATACACATATGTTGAGTTAATTGATCCCACCAAAGACAGTTGCCGACATTGTCAGTTTGGCTTGCCATCTCCATCCTCTTCTCCAACACACACTACGTTGAAATTTAATTTTTAAGTGATATATTTTTAATAATAATAATAATTTATAGTATATGACGCTGACAGTATACAAGGAAAGGAACTCTTTCTGCTCTATATAAACACAATAAATATTCACTCGGAGAATACATGATTGATGTCTGAGGCAGCAACAAGCCGACCAAAATGGTATGTTCTGTCTCTTTCTTCTATTCTGTGCAACAAAAATCCATGTCCTTGTTTATGTTTATATAAAGAGAATAAGGAAATTGAAGTTTCAGGGAAAGTTATATCAGAAATCAGTGGTGGCAAGTGTATATGTGGTGAAACCAAACAGGAAAAAGATTTCTTCAAACAGCATCAAAAATGGTGGTACAATTGTTTGCAAAGGACACAACAGGAGCTGAGCTTCTTCTCTATTCTCATCACCTTAGGGAATCTGCCAGTTGGGATCCAAACCCACTACCGTCTCCAAACGTATCAAACCACCTCTTTCCTTGTGTATACATTTCTTCATTGCTCATCACATGGATCATCTTTTATAAATATATAATATCTTCCTTCGAAATTGACAATTTTGGTATGGCATGATCTGGACATGCCATTTTTAATTGTTTTATTTTAGTAGGTACCTGATAGAGAAGGGTAACATCAAGTCCATAAGTGTGAAGGCCCCTTGTTCCACCAAAAGGAATTCCTAGTAGTGGTGGGTGCCCATCACACTTATAAGCCACTAACTACCCATATAGCTAGCCGATGTGGGATCGTAACATTACCCTCTCCTTCAACAGCCGACGTCCCGGCGGCTTGTCACCCATTGGCGGCTTCTCCCCAAGGGTTCCTCTCCTGGGTCACACCCACTTGGCGGCTTCTCCCTTCTGGGTTCCTCTCCTGGGCCACACCCACTTGGCGGCTTCTCCCCTGAGGTTCCTCTCCTAGGCCGCGGATCCGGCAGGTCGGACCAATGATAACTCTCCGATTCAACAAGAGACACTAAAGCTATTAATCACAATCTCAACAAGAAGTAATCAACCAAAGAGACAAAAGATAATAATGTATTGATGAAATAATGGTCTCTTACAGCAGTAGGTCCTCAACAGTAATACTGAGGATTCATTACAATCATAAAACGAAATAAAAGAAAACAAGAACACCAAATGGCAAGGGCACAAAACCCTTAACCCCAAAAGCAGACTGGATCCATCCTCTCCTCTGCTCCTTCTTTTCCAATAACAGCAAAAGCATATCCTCACACAAACCTACTCCTTTCCTTTTATTGGCTACTCTTGCATAACTAACTCTTCTGCCAGCTCACTTGCCTCTCCTTCCATCTGCTTCTTGGGCTTCCTGGCATAGATCCACCATCTGTGGACTTGTGGGCTTGGGACTCATGACTATTAGCACGTTCTCTATCATTTGCCACGGGATGGGAAAGCAGTCTTGTCCTCAAGACTGTCCGAAATAGGATCAATATCGTGAAAATTTGGACCATTATCAACTGTCGCTTTCCCCTGTGAATTATTTCTAAATACATCTCGGCTTTCATATTGGGATGCTGAAGGTCCATCCTTACTGCTCTCTGAAGACTGTGTAAAGACTGCAACCTTCGAAATGTGAGCTCGTCGAAAGGTGCAATACAACCAATGCTGCCATCAAGAGACTCTGATGGGACATCAGGATCCGGAACTTCCTTCTGTTCACACCAACTAGTAACAAGACCCTTGACACAATACTTAGGTGTCAAGCAAAAATGACTGAACTGCTGTTGAGTTCTGGGGCAGGATTCATGCCCATCACTGAACCATTTCTCCATACATAGCCTCCTATATGTTTGCCCAGATGCAATGAGGACTGGATCATCCATTAGTGGCAATGACATTGGACACCTTAATTCTTCTGGTGGCAGAGGGATCGATCCAGATTTCCTATTGTGTGGCCTTAAAAGGAAAGAGCTAAGCTTCGATAGATATCGCTCAAAAGACTGACCATCATCAAAAAACACTGAACCGTGGGTGAGCAGGGTGATGATCCCTGTGAATCTTTGTCATCTGTGCGATCCCTTCTGGATTGCTTAGAGTATTTCCTCATCAAATGCAATAGATAAGCAATAATTGATTCCTTCCTCTTATCTTCGTCCACCCGAGCTCTTTCTATGAGTTTCGTAGGAGCCCTTCTCTCCGTAAGAGTTGCTCTAGAAGAGGTAATACCAACTCTAGTGGCTGCCAGAAGAAAAAATTCCAGCTCGTTACTATCATTGCAACTATCAAATTTTCTCCCCTGTTGAAACAATGCAATAATTTCATCCCCCACTTGCTTTTCCCATGGATCGCGTGAGAAAACAACACCCTCCAGTTCACTTACCATCTCTAAAATCTGACACCCAAACGATTTAGGGGCGATATCTTCCACCTGCATAAGTCTTTCCACAAGACTAGATCTTGCTTTTTCGAATTTTAAAAGAACAGAATTCCCAGTTTTAACCCGACATTCCAACATCGACACTAGCTGGGAAAAAATGGCATTGAGTGTTTCCATATATCCCTTATCTATCCCAAGTCTATTTCCAATGGTTGTAATGCAGCGTACCTGTATGGCACCATACATACAAATATATTTGCTGCTTCTGCCAGCTATTATGTAACTCCCATCAGCAGAATAGCACAAAGTTGTAAAGCACTTTCCTGCAGTTGAGTTAGCTGCTGATCTACGATCAGTCATGAGGCGCCCTCCAGCAATATCTCTACGTCCCTCAATGGTATACATTAATAAACCATCAATAGGATCCCAGAAATTAATCTGTCCCTCCAATGTGCTGCAAGCCGATTGCCTTCCATCTGGACGATAAGCCACTGTAAGAACATCATGCGTGTTAGTAAATAGTACAACAGTACCTTTTCCTTCAAAGACATCCCATAGGCGAACAAACTTGTCCCAAGATGATGAAGCTAATACCGCCTGTAATTCCAACATCACCACTAGCTGGGGAGAGATGAAATTGAATGTTGCTCCGCCATTGGCCCTCATCAGCGTGGAAATTCCATTAGTGGTTCCCATCAACGCCACAGTCGACATTCCCTCAGTAGTACCCAGGAGCTTGTTGGCGCTCACTCCCGGTCCCTCTATCATCAATGCCTCATCCTCAGTTCCTGGGGCGTTAAATCCAAGGATCTGAAACTCACCATCGCTCTGTGGATCTAAATTGTCCCCTTCGACCTCAGAGAACTCCACCTCAGTCATAGCTTTTTCTCCCTCGCTGAACAACACCGCCTCCAATTGCCCCTTGTAAAGTCGATGCTGGGGGAGATAAGCAAGCGCACACTGAAAACACGGCCTCTTGCGGCGTCTTTCCCTCCATTCGGTCTTAGAGAGTTGTCGGATTGGGGACCTCTGTTTTCCCATCCGATTGTCGTCGATCGGCGAGTGGAAGTGGTCTGTCTGAGGAGTAAAAAATTTTCGGCAGAATCGACTTGGGTGGTTGTTTGGAATAGGGCATGAATGTTTGTTTGGACTGGACCCAAAAACAAGATTGGGCTGCAGCTTTCCGAAACCGCTCCAAAGCCCAAAGGTGAGATTCGATTTAGGGAGATCTTCTTCCTCCTTTACCGATCTCTGCAACCCCCCTGATGAACTCAACCCCTGAAGATTGGTTTGCAGGAACGCTTCATCAGATAGCGCAAGCTCCTTAACTTCCACCCTGGTCACTGGCTGAAAAATCTCCTTCCAAACCGCCACCTCTTGCTTCAACCCCCTAGTTTCACTTCCCTCATGCAGCGGTTCAGATAGATCTGGAGGGATAGCAACCACCTGCTCACCATATTTCCTCGTCATCTCCTCCTTGAATTGCTCCCATGTCAAGGTCTCACTATATCTCCTCATCATCTCCTTCTTGAATTGCTCCCATGTCAAATTAGGATATATTTCTAGGAGCAGTGAATACCAATATACCGTTGCACCTTTCATGGATTTTTCAGCCAACCGGACACGCATCTCAGGAGGAATCTAATGTATATATGAACGTGTCTCAGCTCGGACGATCCATCCCCTGGGATCAGATCCATTGAACATAGGAAGTTTAATTTGTTGTAAGGATGGCTGAGAATCAACAATTCTGGTTCCCTCCACCATCGATTTTCCTGGGAAGCTATAGTCCTCCGTTAATTGAGGCTGCTTGTCTAATGTCTTCATCCATTTCGTGTATAACCTTCGGAACTGTTCCTCCTTCTCCTTATCTGTTTGGATCACGGAAACAGATTTAGTCGACTCATTCATGAGAATTCTATGGTTGCTTTCAGCTGTTCTAGAATACATAGGTTATTGAAGGGTCTTCATTGGTATCCGGCAGGTCGGACCACTGATAGAGAAGGGTAACATCAAGCCCATAAGTGTGAAGGCCCCTTGTTCCACCAAAAGGAATTCCTAGTAGTGGTGGGTGCCCATCACACTTATAAGCTACTAACTATCCATATAGCTAGCCGATGTGGGATCGTAACAGTACCATTTAATGATCTATTCCATTACTGAAATATATGATAATGGAGATTAATTGTTGACCGTTTGCTGAGTTAGGTTGCTTCTGTTCAGGGAAAGTCAAAGCAGAAGAAGACTAGTACATGCACAGGAAACTGGGAAATCTTCAATCTCAACTTCTGTAGATCTCTAAGGAGTGTCCAGGTCAAGAAACCAAAGAAGGAAAATAAGCACACTGGATCTTTAATGCCTTTGTTGGGAAGTCTAGAGGTAGGATGCTATAGTTTCTTCTCTTTTGCTTGATTTATTAGATAATATATTTTGTTTCTAATTTACCTTCAGGTGAGAAAAAAGAGGGGTTTCGCTTCAAAATTCCTGTCAATGCTTCAAAAGCATAGGTAAAACTTTAGTTGGTCGTAGCCATAAATTCATCAAGGGACCTTCAGGAATAAAGACAGCTATTTTTTACGCATGTATATTAAATATCGTGATATGGCAATTGTAAGACAACTTCAATTTGTAAACCCATTTTGAACCGATAGCAACTTTGCCAGCTGGAAGATTTGTTAACTCCCAGGTATGATTTTTTTTCAAGAGCATTTAACTCCTCTTGCATCGCAGCCACCGAACGAGGATCTAACTTGGCATCATGATAAGAAGTAGGCTCTTTAACAGCATTCAATTGAGCCATAAAAGAAGTATGTTTAACAGTAAAACAAGAGGGAACAACAAAAGGAAATGCTGGAACCTCATAAGCAAGAGCAGTAGAAGGTAAAATAGAAACACCAGATGGAACAACTGCATGAGAAACAAAATCTGACATCCATTGTGGCTTTCTCTTGGATCGAACACTTTGTTTTGTGGGCTTAACTAGGATAGAAGATTCCTCATTAGCCACTCCAGTTGGTACAGCATCAACAAGAACTTCCACTGCTGAACTAGTAGAAACATCCTCCTGGGCCTCAACATTATGATCAGTAAAAGAACAAAAAGAATCAGTAGAAACAATATCTCCAGACAAATCAGCTGTTGGTATGGGAAGCACAACAGAATTAGTTGAATGAGAGACAACACGAGCTTTGCCATTAGGAAAAACAGCTTCATGAAAGACCACATCCCTGCTTAAAAACACTCTTCTAGTCTTCATGTTGTATAATTTGTAATCTTTAAAACCTAAAGAGTAGCCCAAAAAAATGCAAGCAACTGATCTAAGACTAAATTTATCCTTGTGAGGAGTACTATCAGTAGCATAACAAAGAGAACCAAACACTCGTAAAAGAGAATAATCAGGTGTTTTCCTATAAAGAATCTCAAACGGAGTCTTCCAAGAGAGCAACTTTGTTGGCAGTCGATTAATAAGAAAAGTGGCATGAAGAATCAATTCTCCCCCAAAAACATTTGACAGATTAGCCTGAAATAGTAAGGCCCTAGCCACTTGAAGCAAATGTCTATGTTTTCTCTCAACAACTCCATTTTGTTGTGGAGTGTACACACAACTCCGTTGATGTACAATGCCTAAATCAGTAAGTAAAGATTGGAATTTGGCACTCATAAACTCTAGGCCATTGTCAGTCTGAATGATTTTAATGGGAGCAGCAAATTGTGTACGAATCTAATGAACAAACTTATGTACAATGCCATAAGTTTGACTTTTGTGTTGCATCAAATAAGTCCAAACACACCTACTATAATCATCAACTATGGTGAGAAAATAATAGGCCCCAATCAATGACTTCTTGCTATAAGTTCCCCATATATCAAGATGAATTAATTCAAACACAGAGGTACTATGAATAACACTAAAAGGAAAAGATAAACGAGTTTGTTTGGCTAAAGGACATACAGGACAAGATTTAGAAGAAGTAAAACTTTGCTGCATGAAAAATAAATGTTGCAAAACAGAGTCACTAGGATGACCCAATCGTAAATTCCATATGGATAATGAAGACTCATTTTTATTAACTGTGAGAACATCAATACAACGAGAAGAAACATGCTGTGAAATACAAGCAATTTTAGGAGACTGAAAAGAAACTAAGAGCTCAGTTTTATTCAAAGAAACAATGGAATTATACTTGTTTACATTTTCTGATGAAAACAAAAACCTATCTAAGATGTAAAGGCTGCCGAAAATTCGCCCCACAGCAAGGACCTTTCTACTCCTCAGGTCCTGCAATAGACAGACATTAGTATAACAAGAAAAGAAGACTGAGTTAGACTGAGTGAGCTTATTAACAGAAAGTAGATTATAGTTAAAAAATGTAAGAAAATAGTCTGTTGAAGAATGATATTATCATGTAGTTTGACAGGACCAACTTGAGTGACTTTGGTGACATGTCCATCAGGTAAATGGACACACTTAGGAACAGACAATGTAGAAAGTTTTTGGAAAAGCTTCGGGTTAGAACAAATGTGATTAGTAGCCCCTGTGTCTATAATCCAATATTCGGGTTTAGAAGTATCATGTAGGGAAGATTGACTCATCATACCTGCAAAGTCATCACCATGTGCATGAGCAAAATTGACAAATGTATCACCAGCAATGTGCTTTCCTTTAATATACTTTGCCATTTTCTGCTTAATAAAGTCTGCCATCCATAGCTGTTTGTCATCCACATTTACATCAATTGGTGACTCAGCCATGTTCACTTAAGCCTTAACCAAATTCTTCTCCTTCTTTCCTTTCAAATCCTTATACCAATCAGGAAAGCCAATAAACTTGAAATAAGTCTCCCTTACATGCCCTGTAGCTTTGCAATAATCACAAAAACGATCCTCATTTTTGTTACTATCCCCTTTCCTCCAATTTCTCTTAGATCTATCATTACTCTTCACTAACAATACACTAGTCTCCAAGGAATCTTTAAGAACCTTATGAACCTGCCTCTGTGATTCAATAGTCTGAATCATCGAATATGCCTTGTTCATAGTTGGTAATGGTTCTAACATCAAGATTTGATTCTTCACTGCTTCATAAGACTCATTTAGTCCCATCAAAAACTGAATTAAATGATTGATCAAATCCATTTCTTCAAGTCATTTGTTAATACTACAAGTGCAGTTGCCACAATCACAAAAAGGCAATGGTTTAACTCTATTAAGATCATCCTAGAGCCTTGACAGTTTGTTGAAATAAACTATCAGATCTGCATTAACCTGCTCAATGGAATTGATTTGCCGTTGGATCTGGAAAACTCTAGGACCATTACTGACATTGAATCTCTCCTCTAATTGATCCCAAAGATCTTTAGCCGTAGAACAATACAAGAAATGTTTAGCCGAATCCTTTGAAAGAGATCCTAAAATCTAAGATCTGACTAAATAATCAGATCTTCTCCATTTCAAGAAATCTGCACTTGATTCATTAGGTTTCTTCTTAGTACCATCAATAAAACCTAGTTTATCTCTAGAATCTAATGAAATCTGAATCGAAGTACTCCATGTTAAGTAGTTACTGCCTGATAAAGGCGCAATAACTAAAGAGAAACCAGCATTGTCTCCCATCGTATCTACTCGTGAAGCTGAAGCTACTGTATCAGTGAGATTTGCAGTCAAATCTACCATGCTTAAGCCAAAACAAAGATCAATCAAAAAGTTTCGAGTAGCGAGAAATAAAAAACTGCTAAAATCTTGATCATAACAACCAAGAAACACACAATTCTCCTAGCTCTGATACCGTGTAGAAGAACCGGAAACATAGTAACTTGAAGAAGAAGAAACAAACTACTCTTTATCATTAATCACACATAATGCGTGTGTAAACCAACTATTTATATACAATATAACAAACGATCAAAAGACTAAAATACCCATCCTTACTATTACTACAAGTAAACTACATTACCCTGCATGTATTAAATAAACAGAGAAACAGAGATGAGATGAGATAAATATAATAATCTTCAGACATTGTTTCAAGTAAATGAGGCTCAGATTCTAAGAGATGCTTGTAAATTTAAGCAATTCAATGCCACAGAATGGTGCTAACATAAACAGCTATAGGAATTCTAACAACATGATTTCTACTTCCATGCAATACTATATCTCCAAACGTGTGAGTTCTCATTGCCTTGATTGCTTTTAAGTTGATTCTAATATGCCTTGTAGCATTTCCTCTTATCCAGAAAACCTGCGGTTTGACAGACACATTTACACCTAATGGTTCCCTTACAATCGCTCTGTAGACTTCATTTCTTCCACCCACATTTGTCACTGTCCGAATCACCTTGCGCGACCCCACTAGATTTGAAATCGTTACACTTGCTGTGTTCAAATCTGAGCACCAAGCGTACGCCTTTTGCCTCCTTGGGCACCCGACTCCTACAGCTCGTCTCACAGAACCATCATCAACACCAGGAACAGCACAAAGAAACTGGACATATTGCTTAAAATGGGCATCAAATACGAGTCCAGGGTCAATGGCACGAGCTGGGTTAATGGATCCAGCTCCCAAATCAAATGGGGTAGCAGGTACTAGCTGGTTTGTTGATTGTGCTAAGATGGGAGAGCCAAAGTGGTCAGTTATATCAGCTGTTGTCATCATTGCTGATGTGATTGCTGCCGGGCTCCAGTTGGGGTGTTTTTGCTTGATCAAAGCTGCAACACCAGCAATGTGAGGAGTAGCCATGCTAGTGCCAGACACAAGTGCGAAGTTTTGACCTGGAAGCAATACACGTGCATGAACTTAGCTGAATATTTAACTCACAAGTTACCCATTCTGGAATGCTAGAAAAGGTATGATAAATTTGAAGAATAATGACAGAAACATTTAATTGCTTGACAAATTCTGGTACTAAATTAGTACTGCTTGAACCTATGAATTCATTTGCTACCAAATTTCGGGCCAAATTACAAAAATTTATTTTATTGCTTTGCAAAACTACTGCAGTATTGGGTCTCAGCACTGTCTCCACCTCAAGAAAACATTGGAAAGTGTTTGTACCTTTGATAAAAGGATCTCCCTCACTGTTTGGGCTCCAAGCAGCCCAAATAGAGGATCCTGGAGCCATCATATTTGGTTTGAGGACATCAGCAGTTTGTAGAAGAGCATTGTTAACGTCTGGGCCTCTAGAGGAATATGATGCCACTATTGGTGCCTGTCCAGTGAAAATTGCTTGTCTTCCATCCAGTATTCTTGCTTTTGCAGAAAAACTCACAGCTCGTCCGCTCCTGTCCCTAATAGTATTTGCATTGTAGTACTGCCATAAAGCCTGCAAAGCAAATTTGAAACAAACTCATAGTTATGGGAAAGCTGCTCGCTGCCTTGAGCACGTGGGAAAAATGACAGTGAAGGAAATACCATCAACAAGTGTAAGGAATGATACCCTACCAAATTCGGGGTCTTAAAAACGCATGTTAAAAAGAAGGGGAAAGAAACAGATTTTAGCACAAATTTTCCGTGCAGATTTGTTGAAGGCAGAGAAACTAGATGTAAGTTCTGTTTCGTTGCCTTTTTTTTTTAATTGAATGTATATTGAATAATAAAGTGTAGTACCGAGGAAGCTTGCATGTTATTCAGGATGATGGCAGGGACTCTCATGGTCATTGTAGTACCCTTGACCTGCTCAGAACCGATGTCAGGGTCCATTGTGATTATAAAACCTGCAGCCCCTATCTGTTGTATAGTGTCCTCAACAGTTGCAATGTTTGCATCCTCATACTCAAAGTCAAATGTATATGTGCAAATGATTAGCTTTTGGTGGACCATCGATAGGATGAAGTGTTCTGGATGTTGACAGCTCTCGATTGCTACTATACTGGTGATATTAGTGTGGGAGACATCAGCTGCTGCAGCTATGGAGAAGGGCACTTCTCCTGCCGTTGGAGCTGCACAATCAATGAGAAAATCATTTTTAAAGTGCTATTTACTCTGTACTTAATGATTGAATATATTTTGCTAAAAAAAATTGTTTTTTCAATTGCACGTGTTTAATGAATTAGAACAGCTCTGAGCTGATAATTACGGGCAAGGGCAGTGCCGGAGAATCTTTGTCCATTTCCTAGGATAATTGTGTTGTTGTACTTTCGGTCGGTGATAGAGGCAGCAACACTGGTGATCCAGGGGCTAAAAGAGAGCACAGAGCTGGAAGAAGGGCCTCCATTCCCGGCAGCTTGAACAACAAATATACCAGCTTTTGTCGCAAATAAGAGTTCCATCTCCAGCACATTGAGGAAGGCGGAAGGACCAGGAGGGACACTAGACGGCCCAATTGAGAGGCTTAATATATCAACTCCATCTTCCACAGCCTAAAAGAAATTGGTGATGGCACAGATAAAATTCAAGCGTCTAAACTAAATTTTGACAAAAATGGTAAAGATCTTCTAATGTGCTAAATTTTGTTGAGACTGAGTTCTACAGTTTTACTAAAAGGATCAATTTACTAGTTGTAAAACATAAGTATCAAACCTTTTCAACAGCGGCCACAACATCAGACATATAACCACCAAATGTATATAGAGCTTTGTAGACAGCAATCCTACTCAGAATAAGGGGAAAAATGAACATAATTACTAAAACAATTGCTGGCATACAACTTGGACCCAAAAAAAAATGTTATGGAACTGATAGTTAGAAATAATGAGCCTGCAAGCATAAAAAATTTAAGGTTCTCATTTGCCTCGCTCCAGGAGCCATGCCGCTTGCATTTCCATAGTTGAAGCCATTGGCAATCACCGGTATTTGGTAGTTGCCAGCGGCAGTTGATGCTGTGTGGCTGTAAGCATCAGTTTCAGACAGTGAATTAAATGTATGATAATGAACAGTAGAAAATGTAGATCATAAGCTAAGTCAAGCGTCCCTGTTAAACTAGCAATTACAAACAACAGGGATCTCGCTGATGTTTAAAAAATAAAAAGCTGTCTGCCAAAAAGTTCTAAAATAGATTTTTAATTTACATTTTATTGATATCATGTGACTTACCTTCCATGGCCATCCGCATCAAAAGGAGAAGCAAAATCACGAGAAGCTATGAAATCACCAGCAGCAATTGCCGCACGTGCAAAATATTGTGCCCCTACTATCTTTCCATTGCATGCCGTTTGAGGGAATCTCTCTCCACTGGCACATTTTCCTCTGAATTTGGTCGTATTCAAAGATCCTAACGATGAATTGTTTGTAAAACTAGGATGGAAAGGATTTATTCCAGTGTCAATCAAACCTATTACTACCCCCTTGCCAGAACTCTCTGCTCCTCCTAAAAGTGGCCACACACCAGTAGGAATCCCAAGAAATGAAGGTGTATGTGTTGTAAGCTTCTCCATTTTCACATCTTCATGAACGGCTCTGACTCCTGTTGCATTCTTCAGAAGCAAGTACACCTGCAAAATGTCTCTTATACTTTGCCATCCTACTCCATGCTTATGCATTATAAAAAAGAAAAAGAAAAACAGAGAATTCTAAATGCCAACAAAAAACGATATGAAAAAAGCGTGCAGATTATTGTATGAAGCAAATTTGATAAACAGATTTACCTCGTCCGACTCAACATGGACTGCCATCCCATTTAGCAAATGAGTGTAGCTGTAGAGTTTGGTATAGGTGCCTTTCTGGAGATGAGATCCTAAGAACACGTCATGGCTTGCACTCAGACTTTCTTTGTAAGCCATGACGTCTTCATCCCTACACAATATTAACATATAAGCAGTTGCAATAAACACAGGTTCATAAGAAATAGGAAAGTTCAGATTATAAGGATGAAACCTGAGAATGTTTTGCTTGGATATGAAAGACAAAGCAGGTTCTGCATCAATTAAAACCATGTAGATTTTTGCTTCAACAGACCGGGGCACAAAAATATTGATCACAAAAATGAAGAGGATGAAAGCAAAAGTTGTGGTCATTGGCATGGCTGACTTCAAAGAGAGATAAACCATCATCTTTAACTTAGCCTGTGCAGTGGACAAACTTAAATTAGATGTACTTCTGAATTTGATGGGACTGTATGTTATAGGTTATGACCATGCAGCTCATTTGATCTATCAAACTCCTTCCAGCTACACAGATTGCAGTGCATGACTTTCTCATTTTCTAACAACTTTAATACATGCAGTTTAACCAATCTTTTCCTCCCAGCCCACTCTCATGTTAAAATGAGAATTGAAAAAATCTAAACAATTCCTTGGCATCCCAAAACTATCCATTCCCGCAAAGCCATTAGATTTTGACTTAACAGATGAGCATGCATATGATGGTCTTTCTGTGCTTTAGCAACAAAGCAGTATAGCTCATCCGCTAGATGGTCCAAGAATGGAAAGCCAGGTTGCTGATATCTTTCCAATAAAATTCATACAATTCCCTCACTAGTGAACATAGAATTTGATTTTGCAGAAATAAACAGGATTTTGCGGGTACAAGAACGGAACAAAATTTTGTTTTCAGCATTACACAAAGGCTGAAGACGGGCTGATTTAATATTACAACATTGCAGCTGGATACATTTAAAAAAAAAAAAAAAGAAAGAAATAAAGTTTAAATATATTGTACAGTTAGCCTGTACTTTGTAAAGACAAACTATCAACCATACAAGCTTCATAACATGTATCGGAAAAAAAATATAAATTCAAAATTTAAGGAACTACTGAGATCTTTGTTGTCGAGTATACTCCCAAAGAGCGATGGCTCCACTGACATGAACATTGAGCGACCTAACCACTCCCAGTTGTGGAATCTCAACGCAACCATCAAGTATATGGATATATCCACAGGTTTACCTTCCTTTTCACGCCCAAGCACCAATACCTAACAAAAACATATAAATAAGCACCTTCCTATGGATTTCGCCAAAATAGAAACTACTATACTTGGTCTTAACCTTAAGTTTCTCTAAATTTTATTTTATTTTATTTTATTTTTTTTTGGATAAGTGTGGGGATGCAAAAGGATATTCCTCAAGCTCTAATCAAGTATAGTAATTTAGAGGTAAATATTGTAGGAACCCACTTCTCTGCAGTCACACTAAAAACAAAATGCATGACAGTTATTCATAAAGGAGAATTACCAGTATCTATTTGCAAGAAAAGTATATATGTCAAAATATTCACAAAAAGGAGCACTTGCTGTCTTAAGAAATTTTTTTGTCACTAAATGCTCTGAGCAAAATGGAAATAAAGGCAGTTGACTGTTATCAATTAAGACATAAGCAGGGTTAGCCGATACGATTCCTACAGCAACCAAAGTCTATAATCCCTTGAATTTCCAATATTATAAGGCACATCAACTCCGCAACTCTGATCCAAGCTTCTTAATTTCCATTTTTTTGTGAACAAGAACCCACTTCGACTGTGACAATCTGATGGAGAAGATGCTGGACGAGAAGTAGACCCAGGCCCATAGGCCCACAGTTTGGCAAGTCTACACAAGGCGATCCAACAAGAAGGCTGGAAGAGGAGAGGAGGCTGAGTTGGCAGCAGTTAGTTAGAAAGCAGAGGAAATATGTATATATAGGGAATGTTTTTAAAAGGGGGGTATCGAGAGTATTGTTGGCACAGTTTAAGTGTGAGGAGGGAAGGAAGGAGGCAGAGTGTGTGGCTGCGCTTCCTGGAGTTAGGCCCTTATTATTGTTTTTTCTTTCTTCTTTGAGTATTTATCAAGAGTTTATGCTATGATTTTTGAATCATTATAATGTGTTCCGGTTGACGAGAAAGAACAAAGGAAAATTGGGTTTTGTGCTTGAAATTGAAAATGGGGGAAAACAACCATCTCCTATATATACGTGCCTGTTCGATGGACTTGCTTGGAACTCTGAAATAATCAAATGCTGTCGAGAGATTCTGAATATTGTAACAAAGTGGTTTCTGTAGTTCTGTGGTCCTTATGAGAGCTGGTTTGGTGTTTCAAACATCCAATGCCTCACTTAAGGTTGATGCAGAGGTGTTCAACAAGTTTGCTGGCTGGGTATGCATATCATGCACAGTGTTGTCAGGACATCAATGAAGAAATGAGATTTATCTTCTCTTGTGATACTTCCAATCAACATCCTCGTTACAATGTTGAATTCTTCTGTGTATGAAGTAATTTAGGAAATTGAAAAGATCTCAACATTGATTATATAATTTTTATCCAAATGAAATTAAAGCTGACATCTTAACTGAAAGAGCTCCAGGAACAAGATCAGTTAGGTAAAGCTTCTGACTTTATATTGTTCAAGTGATTAGCTGATGAAAATCGTTATTTTTTTCCCTGCTTTAAACTTAGCAACCAAATGGGTCATGCTCTGCACAATATGGAAAGCCAAAATTTAATTCCATGTTTGGATAAAGTAACTGAGCTAACTGAATGTTTGTGTTTTTAGGAACTAAAAAATTGAAGGAAAAAAGTTGCATTTAGTAGAGAGCTTAGCAAAGACTTTTTATTGGAAATCTAAGGTTTAATTCAGTTGTTTCTTGCAGACTTACCAGGTTTCACACGCAGTGTACATAAAAGAGACCATGCTTTAATAGCAACTGAAAGTCATGTGTTTAGTCCATTACCTGAATGGTAGTTGCAGCTGCATTTTTGTTTGTAGTTAGAACTAAGCCTTTTTGCGTGTTTACTCATTTCAATTTATTTGATAGGACGAACACATTGGGAGCATATTTGATCACCCTAGCTATGGGTTCACACTCTGTGACGTACCTAGCACAGATGCAAGGTTTGTCAGTTTAGCTATGAGTCACTTATGCTCTACATATTGTAATAATTTATGAAACTTAGGTTCTGATTCTTTCATTGGTTATTCGTATACTGAAAATTCTAATATGATTACACAATATAATTGTTGCATGAGTCGGAGGTGTCACCTAGCTCTGCAATAATATCTTAACACTCATCTCATTGCGTAAGTTGTCAAATAAATGATGACTTGGGCTTTGGTCCTAGTGCTGCCGCCATGTTCTTGACTATCAGGAATAGCAAACTTCAACGTCCTGAAAAACCATCAGAATTATATGAAATAAATGATGAAGAAGCTGCTTTAGAAGCAAAATTTGAACCTCACATCGACACTTCCAGGTTCCTAGACAAAGCAGCAATCCTGACAACGAATACAAGACAGGGTGGGAGACCAGCAGCTCCAAATCCATGGAAATTCTGCATAGTAACTCAAGTAGAGAATGCAAAAATAATATTCGTGTCATTAACCGAACTGGATCTCAAGATGGCATTTACCTTCATAACTCAAAAACACTCCGTGTTTCATGTGGTACTGTTGAAGAAAAAATCCGTTAGGGCAACTCAAGTCCTTTTGTCTCTTTCTGAAGGCCTGGAACCAGATGAGGCACAAGCTAACACTCTTTGCATTTTTGCCAAACGTACAATCGGAAAGCATAGGGCAACAGTTTCCCAATGGTGGATCCAATGGCATGAAGGCGAAATTGACAATGCCACTTGGCGGGATGAATTTGTCATCTGCCACCAGTTTCCTCAGCTCAGACTTGAGGACAAGACTGCTTCCCCACCGGGTGTCAATGATGAAGAAGATGCTATCCATGATGAGAGTCAAGCCCACAGGCCCACTACTTGGAAAGTTTATGCTAGAAGATCCAAGGAAGAGGCGGGAGCTGAGAGGAAGCTGAGTTGGCATAAATTAGTTAGGCAAGGGGCAGGATGTGGGAGGTTATAAATAGGAGTGTTGTAGGGAGAATGGGGTTATGTTGTGATTTAATTTGCTAGAGCAGAATAGGGAGTGAGGGAGAGGGGAGCAGATAGTTGGCTGTTCAACCTTGTAGAGTTGGCCCTTATTGTTATCTTTTCTTATCTTTTCTTTTGATTGTTATGAGAACTGAAGTTGATCAGCTGTAATTGATTCCTCTTATATCAATATACACGGTTATACTACGTTTTGTTCTTGTTGTGTGGTTGATTGTTTGTATTGTTTATCACTTTCTTTATCATCCACCTAATGTGGAGAGGTGAGTTTATTATTTTTAAGTCTCTCTTTTAATGATTGGTGGGATGAGATGTATTAAATCCTGTCTAATGCATGTTTCATAACCTTATTAGGTTCATATTTGTGGTTCAGGGTTCTGTGATTCTCATTCATAAATCGGGTGACAGCCACAATTTGATGGTATGAATATCTAGTTTGTTTTTGTTAATTGCATGAAGATAACATGGTAATAGATACTTTGGGGGACAATTATCTTTTGGCTTTAGTAAATGGAACCCTCAGAAATTTGATGATTTATTGTTTCTCCTGTAGGTGGATTCATATGTTTATGTACCTCCCAATTTTTATCACTCTGTGGTGTGTGATACATCTGCTACTCTTGCGGTCTTTGAATGAAGGTTGTTTGGTAGTAAATTCTGTTTAACTAAATGAATAGCTGCCTTGCATTTGTCATTGCTTCTAAGTTTCAACTTATTATAGAGCAAGCTTATGGATATTGCCTATGCTAATAAAAATTGATTGCGTACTTTATTTTTCTTATGAAGTTATGCTACCAAGATATTGTTGAGGCTAGGATGGTCGTTGCAGGATTCATTTTTTTAGTTAGTTACTATTTGCTTCTCTGATGTTTAGCCATTATTCTTAATAATTGCAAGCATCAAAATTATTTCTCTTAGGTATGTTTTTCTAGATAATCTTATCACGGAACTCACTGTGGGTTCAACAGACAAGCAGCCACTCCTTGAGACTCCTGGGGAGGTAAGTTATGGTTTATTGTTTTGCTTAGTTTCGAATGACACAGAATTTGCAGGGCTGTGCACGCACCTATAAATTATCTTCTGTTCGCAATGAGTCATTGTCTTATCATTTTTCTTTACAAAGTTTTCGAGTCTATGACCTTGTCAATTTCTAGTCTAATTAATTTTGTCTTCTAGATGTTACAGTGTAGTTAAAAGAGCAAAAAGTGCGTGCTTGCACGCTTCCTGCTATTCTAGGCAATGCCTTATTCATTGAGGCATTGACTTTTTGCCTCGAGTCTTTGCCCTTTATGAAGTGCAAGGCACATGAGCCCTTGCTTTTAGTGATATTTGTATTATAAATGGGTACTAATATAAAACTAGGTCTGTTTACTTCAAAGTTATTGTTATTTAGTAAATTATTTGAAGGGTTAAAATCAGAAAGTAGGATTTAAATCTATAAAACACAATGACCAGGACTCCTCCGCTTTCTGGTCTCTTCAATATTTTCATTATGATTTTGTTATGATTAAGATGAATGAGAAGGAATATAAGGAGTTCGTTGAGAGGGATGAAGATGGCACTGGAACTAAGGGAAACCCACAGACCGAAAATGAAGAAGATGATGGGCTGAAGAGGGAAGACACTAATGGGCTGAAGAAGAAAGGCACCAAAGAGGAAGAACAAAACGGGCTTAAGGAGGCTGGACTGGAGGGTATGAATGATGGACTTAAGGAGGAAGGCCCAGCAACCAACATCGTTTGAAGAACTCTGCGGAAGTTACTTATTGAGTTGTTAGCAATTCTGTTATTTACTTGCTATTCCATTCTGTTGTTATTTCATTTCTGTTAGCTGAATTCTTGCTAGGTGGTTAGAAGAGAGAAATGGAAACTTTACTTAATGGCTTGTAAATCATTTTCACGGGCATGCAAATTGAATGAATACAATTTCTCTCTAATCTTCTCAACTCTTCCTTCTCTATCTCTGTTCTACCTATCATCTCTTCTTCTCTTCTTTTCTAATTCATAACAGATTTAAGAAAAATTTGCAAGCTTATTGAGCCTGTTACTTAGCCTTTTTGAATTGTAGCTCTCCTCTTCATCTTCTGAATTAATGTCATTGTCTCTTCTGCTTTGTGCTTAATACTGTGATTTCTATACCCCATCACAGCTTTCAAGTCTCCTTGCTAGAACTTAAAAACAACCTATCTTTTCCTATAACCTTTACACTCCTTAATTCATGGATTTTTCTTCATCTAATCTTTCTTTTCTACTCTAGGGCATAAAACTGAAATTTTCTCTATGCATTAGACTCCTCTTGTACTTCTAGTGTTACATTCATATGATTGATTTAGCATATTATATTACAAAATTATTTTGAAAAATTGTGCCTTTTTACAATTAGGTTAGCCTTTTTTGTGCATTGTGCTTTAAGCTATTGGAAGACACATGCCCTTGAATAAGCCTTTGCTTTTGACTACCATGCTAACAGGTGGATGACTACCATGCTCAGGAAGCTTCTTCCCCAGTCATTGCATTATGACTTCAATATCCATGTAAGCTATTACTTGTTTTTCAAAGTTTGCTTCAATCTTAATCCATATGATTCAGGTAGAAGGGCCAATAAGCTTTCTTTTTGAGAATAAATTTGGATGTTACTGCGCTGACATGGAATTTTGAACAATTTTGGTCAAATAGACTTTTCTGCCAATACCTCTTTCCAATCCACTTTCCCTCCCTTTTTTCTCCCTGTATGCTTTCTGGAATATTTCTTCATGGGACTTGTCTATTGAGTTGAAGATATGAAAATGCAGATAGAATGTTTGATGCACTAGATTTCTAAGCTAAAGGATGCAAGTGAGGGACTGACTAATGAGTTTACAATATTAAAACTGAAGCAAGTTGGTGGCGTCTTAGAGTAGAAGGATTTGGTGAACTGGTTTCTTTTATTTCCCTTGATTTTCTATAATACGTTCTTCAAAATTTATGGTGTTATATGGTCGCCCAGAAAGAAGTTAAGAGTCCAATACTAAACTTGGATTTAGGATTATGCATGGAGTGCGCTGTATTGTTATATTGCGATTGTTAGATACTCATTTTGCATTGCTTTGTTGCATGTAAACTTCTTAGAGATCACTATTTTTCACGTATTTTCATATCATTACTCCCCTGTCTCCTGATAATGGATTTTCAACCTGGTGAATTCCTTAATGTAAAGGTAAGCTTGCTTTCTGATTAAAATTTCACACTTTCTTTCAAGACCTTTTTATTTAATTATTTTTTATTCTTAAGTAGTCTCAATTAGCGCAAGATAACAAGCAATACAGGAACATGAGACTGAAAAGTGCGCCCCCTTCAGTTGAGCTGAATACAATTTAATAATTCTATTGAAAACTCTCAAATGGAAGCTCATGAAGAAGCCTAGAAACCATCTTTTCATATAGCATATTTAAGAATACAAGGTGGCTTTCGAAAATGTATAAATTCCTCTCCATTCAAGTACTCCATTATATTGCCCAAAAATATTTGAGCAATTTTTCTTCCCTTTATAAATCCTATTGATTTCGAGATGACAAAAAAATCAAAGACTTTATATATGTTAAATTCTCATGAAAAAGGCCAGCAAAGGAAGCTCCAAGGCAATGTAAAAATAGATAGGAATGGGACTCATTTTTCTTACAACAGATGACAAAACTTAAAGATAAAACTACGTGGGCTTTATTTTCTGCAACAAGCTGTTGTTCACCATTTGAAGAATGGCACCAAACAAAAGCTCTCATCCTGAACAAAACTTTAGGTGTTATTTTCTATTGTTTACCTTTGTTGACTGAAATCATTTCCGTGGAGTATACAAATGCGCAGAACATGAGTCTTTGCCGGATTTTGAGCAAAAACATTTAACTAAATCATGCTCATGCTTCAGAAATAATTGATCTGTGTTGAGGATAGCCTTGTCCTCATCATGATGCTAAACTTTTCCTAACCATCAGGTTCTAATCTGCATATCGGGAGTTGCAGCATACTTTTAAGAATTTCTGTGGCTTAGTAATTTGTTTGGGTGATACCTTTTCTTTCCCCTGTTTGTTTTGGTACAGGAAGTCCATTATAATCAGCATGGTTTACTGCTATTAGAGGGACAGGGTGTATATCGTTTGGGTGATAACTTGTAAGTGCTAGAGTGGCAACTTTGATTGAACTATGTGTAATACTGCTGCTAATGTCTTAAAGGCCATCTCCTGAACTGTTTGTGTAAATAGAGTAGTTTATTTATGTTTAGTCACGTACAATATAAGCACACGTGTTGTTTGTTTTCTGTATAAATACTAGACTTCAGTAGCTGAACTATTTTGAGAGTGTAATTTTCCATTTTTCCGTTTTTCCTCTGTTTTCAGTAAAAGGAAGTTTTCATTCCTCATCTTTTTGATTTCTTGTTCATGGTATCAGAGCTGAGGATTCCGTTCTAGGGATTGTTCGTTGTTATTCTTTTAATGATTTCTTGATTCTTGAAAGAATTTCTTGGTTGAATTTCTTCAGGTTAAACTTTCATTTCTTGATTGATCTTTTCCGATTTTGGTAACCGTTTCTTGAAAATGGCGAATATTCAAGAACCTGCAACTGGATCTGTTCCGATCGGTACTACAAGTAACTCTAATGTAGCTGTTGAAGAAGTTGTACAGCTTAATCAGATGGATACTCCTGGTTTTAGCCTAGTTACTGCTCCTCTTTCAGGCAATAACTACCTTACTTGGAGCACCGCCATTCAAATCTCTTTAGGTGCTAAGGATAAATTGGGATTTATAGATGGCACTATTGTCAAGCCTGCTGAGACTAGTCCTGATTTCTTGAAATGGCAAAAGACTGATTACATGGTCAGATCGTGGATTCTTGGTTCCTTATCCAAGGATCTTGCAGAAAATTTCTTGTATTGTTCTACTGCCAAGGTTCTTTGGGATCTATTGGCTGAAAGATTTGGTTATAGCAATGGTCCTAGGACTTATCAGATTCAGAGGCAGATAAATGCCATTGAGCAGGGTAACGATGAGCTGAATGTGTACTATACAAAGCTCTCTAGGCTTTGGGATGATCTAAATAGATTAATGCCATTACCTTTCTGTGAATGTGGTAGATGCACTTGTCATGTAAATAGAAAACTGACAGAGATGAACATGTCTAATAAATTGATTCAGTTCCTAATGGGACTGAATGAAACATACGACACAGTTAAGAACCAAATCTTGATGCTTGAACCTTTACCTTCTGTTAACAAAGCTTACTCTATGATTCATACTATAGAATCACAGAGACAAGTCCATAAGAAATTTGGAGAACCATTTGAACATAGTGCAATGCTGGTCAAGAGCTATGACAGATCGAAGGGACAAAGTAAGAAGAGGGATGGTATGAAGAAAGAAGATAGGTTTTGTGATTACTGTAAAAATACTGGTCATACAAAATATTCTTGTTTCAAACTTCATGGCTATCCGGATTGGTGGAAAGAGTTGAAGAATAAGAAAGATAGCACTGCTGCCAGTAGAGTTCATGTGAATATGGCAGATAATCCTATTGATGCTGAAGCTGGTAATGTCAATGATAAACAACATCAATGGATTGCTGAGATAATCAAGCAGGAGATGTCTAAATACATGAAAGGCAAACAGGAGAGTTATGTTAATTTTGCACAAATTGCTGAATATGCAGGTATAGCACAAACGTTACTACCTAATTGTGCTGAGAAACCAAATTATTGGATACTAGATACAGGAGCATCTAATCACATTTGTGGTAATTCACAGTTTTTTACAGAGCTGATTCCTTCTTCCTTACAGATCATTGTTAGTCTACCAGATGGAACAACTAAACCTGTTACACAGTTGGGAATTATAAACTTACATAATTCATTAACCCTTGCTAATGTTTTATACCTACCTACCTTCAACCATAACCTGCTTTTTGTTCACAAATTGCTGAAGACCAACCTAGTTTCTTCTCTTTTTTTAACTGACATCTGTATTTTACAGGACCTGAAGAGTGAGAGAGTCATTGCGGTAGGGAGAGTATATGGGAGTCTTTACATTGTGGATCAATTTTCCTTTTCGCATGATTTGGTGAATCAGAAAATTGGTTCCATTTCTAGCTTGTTCAATAAAGTCACTTGTAATCCCACAATGAGTTGTATTTCCCAGTCAAGCAAGTCATGTTGTACTGATCAAACTCCATTTTGTAATAATGCTGATTTCATGAATAAAGATGGGAATTCCTTTTCACTATGCCATTCTCGTTTGGGACATCTAAGTGATGTTGTTTTGCAACACCTTGTTTTTCCATTACCTACTACCCATTTGCCCAAACCTTGTTTTGTGTGTCCTTTAGCCAAACAAACTAAAATTCCTTTCCCAACTAGTTCCATTAATACTACAGCAGTGTTTGAGTTAATCCATCTGGATATTTGGGGTCCATACAAAACCACCACTTTATCCGGAGCAAGTTATTTTTTAACAGTTGTTGATGATTTCAACAGGTGTGTATGGACTTTTCTTCTGCAGCATAAAAGTCAGACTTCTTTGTTGTTAAAGCATTTTATTGTTATGGTAAAGAATCAGTTTAACATAGCTGTCAAAGGAGTACGTAGTGACAATGGGACTGAGTTTATTAGTCACACTACTCAAGAGTTATTTCTTGAACTTGGTATTGTTCATCAAAGAAGCTGCACTTACACGCCTCAACAAAATGGCATGGTGAAGAGAAAGCACCGGCACCTTTTACAGGTTGCCAGAAGCCTGATGTTTCAGTCTTCTGCACCAATTAAATTTTGGGGTGAGGCATTGTTGCATGCTACATACATCATCAATAGTCTGCCTACTAAGCTGCTGTCTTGGAAAACTCCTTTCCAGGTGCTATATTCTAAACCTCCAGATTATGACAAGATGAAAGTTTTTGGGTGCTTAGCATATGCCACTGATATCTATCCTTCCAGAGACAAGTTTAGTCCTCGAGCTATCTCGTGTATGTTCTTAGGACATTGTGCTGGAATAAAAGGATATAAGTTGTATAATTTGCAATCTAAAAAGGTGTTTATCAATAGACATGTCTTGTTTCATGAAACCGTTTTTCCATTTAGTTCCACTACCATACTACCAACTTTACCAGCTCATCATAACAATTCCTCACCATCTCTTCCTATTCCTCTTTCTGATGATGTTGTGGGTTCCAGATCATCACCCACATCATCTGTCCCTCAGACACAATCTAATGAACCTGAACCCATTTTAAACCATGATCCTGTTAGAAGGAGTACTAGATCACGACAAACACCTACTTGGCTTAATGATTTCGTCTCCACTGCAGCTACTTCCTCTATTGTTCAAATGCCAGTCCATGCTTCATCTTCTAAACATAGAGTTCCAGCCTATCCTTTTACTATTCCTTCATTTTTCTCAGACCATCATGTAGCTTTTCTGGTCAATCTTCAATATGTTGTTGAACCTAAATCTTATCATGAAGCCAAGTTACATCCTCAGTGGATTGCAGCTATGCAAGTAGAATTAGATGCTTTAGAATCTAATTACACCTGGCAGCTTACAACTCTTCCTGAAGGCAAGAGACCTATTGGTTCTAAATGGGTGTATAAACTTAAACTCAAACCTGATGGAAGTATTGACAGGTTTAAAGCCCGTTTAGTGGCAAAAGGCTATAATCAAGTGGAAGGAGTGGATTATCTAGATGTTTTTTCACCAGTAGCTAAAACAGTTACAGTGAGAGTTCTTCTTGCTCTTGCTTCTTCAAAAGGCTGGCCTCTTTATCAGCTTGACATAAACAACGCCTTTCTTCATGGCTTTGTTGATGAAGAGCTATACATGGTTCCACCTGAAGGCTACACTAAAGCTAAACCTGGCCAAGTTTGCAGATTAGTTAAGTCTCTCTATGGCCTTAAGCAGGCTTCTCGGCAGTGGAATACTGCATTTACTTCTCAGTTGCAGCAACTGGGTTTTCAACAATCGCAAGCTGATAATTGTTTTTTTACTTACACTCATTTAGATGTTTTTGTTGCTTTGATAGTGTATGTTGATGATGTGCTTATCACTGGCAATTCTGAGGAGTTTATTTCTCATGTCAAGACTCAGTTAGATTTGGCTTTTAGTATTAAAGATCTTGGTATTGCGAAATATTTTCTAGGCTTGGAGATAGCAAGATCAGCTGATGGGATATATCTTAGTCAGAGAAAGTACATCCTTGATTTGCTTCATGAAACGGGTTTACTGGGGGCGAAAGCTGCTTCTGCTCCTTTGCCTAAGCATCTTTCTTTAACTTCAGATCATGGAACTTTACTTGATGATCCTACTCCCTATAGGCAATTAGTTGGCCGTTTGCTCTATTTGAATTTTACCAGGCCTGACATTACTCATTCTGTTCATCTCTTAAGTCAATTTGTTCAAAGTCCCAGAGATACACATTGGCAGGGTGCTATGCATTTGTTGCGATATTTGAAGGGTAATCCCGCTACTGGGTTGTTTTATCCTTCTAATAATACTCTTGAGTTGGAAGCCTATAGTGATGCTAATTGGGCAGCCTGTCAAGACACTAGGCCTTCCATTTCAGGGTTTTGTATTTTTCTTGGTTCCACTCTCATTTCTTGGAAGTCAAAGAAGCAATCTACTGTTTCTCGATCATCTGCAGAGGCTGAGTATCGAAGTTTGGGTTCTACTGTATGTGAACTTCAATGGCTTACTTATCTCCTTCATGATCTTCATGTTTCAGCTTCCCTTCCTATAAAATTGTGGTGTGACAATCAAGCAGCCATTAGGATTACTCAAAATCCTGTCTTCCATGAACGCACAAAACATTTGGAGATTGATTGCCATTTGGTGAGAGACAAGTATAAATGTGGTTTGATTACCCTTTTGCATGTTTCTTCTCAGCATCAACTTGCCGACATTTTCACAAAGACACTTTCTGCTCCTATTTTTCAACGTCTTCTGTCCAAGTTGGGTCTATTTCAGCTCCAGCTTTCACCAGCTCCAACTTGAGGGGGGCATGTAAATAGAGTAGTTTATTTATGTTTAGTCACGTGCAATATAAGCACACGTGTTGTTTGTTTTCTGTATAAATACTAGACTTCAGTAGCTGAACTATTTTGAGAGTGTAATTTTCCATTTTTCCGTTTTTCCTCTGTTTTCAGTAAAAGGAAGTTTTCATTCCTCATCTTCTTGATTTCTTGTTCAGTTTGCTGTTTCTTTGATTGCTTTATGACAGATTTTTCATTTTATGGATGACCTTTAAGTAGCTAAAAATCTTGTTCCATAGCTTTAGAGCTTTTATATAGGAGTGCAGGTATAAAAGAGAAAGTAGGTGCTGTATCTTAGGCGTAGATACTTGACTCGCATAATGATTGATAAGCTGCTACTACATCTATAATAATGACACGGGCTTCTCTTTTTTGGAAACAAATCAGCTGAAAGGAATTGGACTGTATAGAAAATAAAGTCCCCATGATATACAGTATATGTTATAATGTTTTTTATATATGGATGTAATCTTTCTTTGCAATTTATAATGTTTCTTGAGTACATGCCAATAATGAGGCTATGATTACACAGCCTAGCTTTAAATGGGTGATTTTCTGAATTTTTTCTAGTATATCTTTTGATGAAACAATACTTTATCTCTTTCTGCTTTTGGTTAGCTTTTTCTGTTGCGTCATTTACTACCACTTCCATGAAGGCTGTTCTTGCGGCATAATAATATGCTTATTTACTTATAGGTACCCAGTCCAAGCCGGTGATGTGATTTGGATGGCCCCATTTGTGCCTCAATGGTGAGGACTGAGGAAGATAAGACCTCTTTCTCTTTGTGATGCAGATAGAATATGCCTCCAATTTCTCTGTGATTCTATATCTTTTTTTTTTCCCCTACAATTTCAGGTATGCAGCACTTGGTAAAACCCGAACAAGGTATTTGCTGTACAAAGATGTAAATAGGAATCCACTGCGAAGACAAGCAGCAAAAGATCTCCCATGGTCCAGATTGCCATGATTCTGGCACAGAACAACAAATGAGCCGCGAGCATATTAACATCAAATTTTAAGGCTGAGAGTCATCCTCGTGTAATATGTGCACTGTTAATTCAGAAACTTAAGTGGTAATTCAATTGGAATTCTGGTCTCTGAAAAATAATACAAGATTCTTATGACTTACTGGATGTTTCCTTGGCTGTTGGGCTCAAGCACATCGGAAAAGATTATTCTTTCCGTTAAATGCTGTTTTAGTTTAAGTTGCTATTGATTGTACTGTTCATTTCATGCCAAGGACCCAAACCCTGAATCAAAATTAGCTTATGGTGAATTTGATAGCCATTTTTGTGCAACTCGTCGATGACAAATCATGGAGGCATGGGATGGGGCTGTAATTTTGGGATAAAGAAGTTAATGTTATCTCTCTATCTGTTATATAATGAAAAAATCGGGCGGTGAAAAAGCTGCTACATTAGCATGCTGAAAAATGGTTTTACCTTAACTTTCATAGAATGTGAAGTTATGACTTAAACTGAGTGTTCAATTGGTTTGTGCATATAGTACTGAAACCATTTGATGATGTCGTTTTTAGAACATATTTGATCATACAGATGTGTTTATCCTAATGGTTCTGCATGCCCCTTCTTTGAAACCAGACAAGAATAAGTTCTGTCCAGAGACCAGGTTTCATATTATATCCCGAAAAGCAATTGATTATTTGATTATACCCATGAATGAATTTGCAATGTTTTCTTAATCAATCGGTCCTTAAGATGAACACGTTCCAATCTCCATTCCCTCATATTTTGCACTGATTATCTAAAAGAAACAAACATATCATGATTATGCATGTATATAATAAGATGATTAGAAGGTGATTCTTTCAATAATAAAATGGCTAATGAGAGTTCTTAGTGCTGGGCAGTCTTCTCATTCTTACAGGAAAATTCTTTTGGTGTTGTAATGGTACCATTATTTTGTAGCATTATCCAAATTGGTCCACAATTCGTGGTTGACGAGGCAATCAAATGCAATGATTTTCACATTGCTTTTACTGAAGAATTTTGGAGTCACTTTTTAACTCAAATACATATTGACTTCAAGATTATCATCAGATGTTTGTGTTTTAACTCTCAAATGCGAACACCCTAGCAGCCCAACAGCATCATGTCTGGGGCCTTGATCCAAGAAAGACTGATTCTTGTCTTGACACGTGGCAGTTTAAAGACCCTTGAGAATAAACTGATTGGGTCCCACAAATATTGCTGGGAAAAAAAAAAAAAATTGGAGATATTAGAATGAGCACCATTATCACCACCACCGACCCATTCTCTCTTCACCACTCTTTTCTCCATTTTCCCCTCCAGCTATTTTGGTGGGTGCCCCCAATTCCAGCCCTTTCCCATCTCGGAATATTGTGATAAACATTATCTTCTTCTTCTTCTTCTTTTAAGAAAAAAATAATTTTAATCTTTTTATGATTAGTGGCATTAATAAGTCATAAAATTCTTATTCTTTGGTGTCTACTTGGTCATGAATCCATTTTCACTACTAAAAGCCTCAACCAAACTTTAGTTAATTTTTTAATAAGTATACTGGAAAAAGCTCTACCCAAGTCGTCTGGTTCCCATGCATGATTAAAAAAAATAAAATTGAGAGAACATCACACTATAATCCGTACTGCATATCATATTTCGTATCGGTTGTTTAATTGAGTTCAACTAGGTCCAAATTTATTGATTTTATATCATTTGGAAATGACAAACTGCATATTTTGTAATATTCATACATGGCAATTCTTCATCAAAATAATCTATAATTGATCCTATTTAGGTTCTGTGATGTAGGTTTTTGTGATATTTTTTTTTCTTTTTTATACATCGAATTTATGAATAAATTTATAGATCAATTCAATGATAAATTTTTTTAGATCTATATAATTTAATATGATCTCATTTTTTATTATTTAAAACTCACATAGTTTTGTCAAGTTAAGTACTTTAAATAAAAACGATATTTTATCATACAAATAAAGAAATACTAATTGAGTGACTACGCTAGTTAATGATATCTAAATTTACAGAATTTACCTATATAAACTTAGGCTTTGTCTTTTGATTATGGTATTAATCATTTCCCGGCTGTTGAAAAACCAATCGCAGCCAGAGAATTATAGACAACTATTTTCAAATTATTACCAATAAATTTGACCTCATACATCAAATATATTCAGAGCAGTCTATTTTAGTTGGTGGAATTCTGATAAGAAATTTGTTGCAACATTTTGCTTAGTATATACCATTTAGATGCCAATTAAAAAAAACATAAATTGTAAATTATAATATTATATTCTTATTGCGAGGTGACTTCTGCAGCTGTCCTATGCATGAAGGGTCATGTCTTATGCATATATAATAATTAATCGTGTGTGAGAAAGAACATAGGAAAAAGCCTTAGATCCCGAGCTAAAGCATGCATTAGTTGGTCATAAACTTCATATTGTAAAAGAATGGCATTCCTATTTCGCAGCTAAGTTTTATATTTATTCCATTCATCAACTCATTCACTTCTATTCATTTTCCAGATTAAATCTCTTCATTCTTATTTCCAGTCTAACCTAAATATTCAATTACTATTATTATTAATTTTTTTGCAAGCCATCGTGAGACAAACTTGAAATTTTCTTAAACTACCCATTCCTCACATACACTTTATCACTGATTTATATATAAAATGGTGTATATATAGAGAGAGGGGCATAAGGCTGATAATAGAGTGAACAATATTCGATTTTCGGTTATAATCGGATTAAAATAGCTGATGAAAACCAAAATTTGATAAAAATTATAATTAAATCAAAATTAAAATGATAATTTTTACGTACTAATCGAATATTCCTTATTTTGCCTGATTAAAAACCGAACCGAGTAATAATTTAAAAAAGTTTTGTTAAAGAAAACGATCTAGTTTTAAGAAATTTTATCATTATTAGTGATTGTGCATCCACTAAATTAATTGATTCGTGAAATATAGATCTTGTTAAGGAATCATTCATTGAATGGAAGTCCTTTTCTTCTCTCTTTTTTATGTATTTATTTTTACTTTCTTTTACCATTTCTCCCACTAATTTAATCCTTATCTCAATACTTTTTCACTGTTTTACTATAATTTATTTGTAAAGTCTATGTGAACTAGATCAGTTTATCCATGCCTCTTTTTTTCTGCAAGTCTTAGATCTTATACCTTGCAGATTCGATCTGCATCCATAGCCTACTTGTTCCTCTGATATTATATCCCAATTGCGTACGGCCATAAGAAATTCAGCTTAATAATCCTAAGTTTATTTACTACTCCCTCCTCCTCCGTTCCAAAATACTACGTACTATTTTTTTTATATGGCGCTTGGTCGATTATTTACCGACGAATTACTTTAATTTCTCAATAATTAATAAATTTACATTTAATTTTTTATTTTATTTTTAGGTCAAACTCGTAATAACATGATATTTAGTATCTAATGTTATCTTTTCCTATTGTACATTTCATTTAAGGTCAACAAATTTCCACTTATTAACCTTTTTTTTAACTATGTATGGAATAATATTTTATGGTTATTTAAATAATTCCAAAGTTAATTGGATATCCATACGAATAATTATTATTTTTTTCTTAACGGTGGGTGTGAAATTTTCTGAATGATATTAATATTAACTTTGGTGATGGCTGTCCTTTCTACCGATACCTAGACAATGACGATTGACAAACGGCAATAGAACAAACCGCCTATCATTGAATATTCGTTAATCGACAAAAACACATATATAAAACATAGTATTTCTTCTATTTAAATTATGAATAATTAATGTAAAAAGGTGGAAAAGTTGATGTTAATGGTGTGTTTTTAGCAAAAGACAACAAGAGAACAAAATAATAATAATAAAAAAATGCATAAGTCGGTTAAGTGTCAATTTTTGTCGACTCTAATTAAGTACTAATTAATGAGATATTAAGTTAATTAAATGGAAGCCGAAAGAAAGAATACAATAAAATGAAAGAAGGTGACAATTAAATATAGTGATGCTGAAGTAATTAAGGGTTGTGCTTTCCATCCAAAAATTTGTGTCTTATTTGATATTTTTTAACTTTAAAAGATTTCCCTATGTCTGTTGCCTTTTGCTGCCTTCAGATCTTCTGCCTTGTAAAGGAGATTGCGATGGCTCCCCTTCACCATCACGCCTTCACTTAACTTTCTCTTAATTCTAATATATATATATATATATATATATATATATGATCATTTATTTTATAATTATTTATTAGATTAAATCACAATTAACTAACATACAATCACACGTAGGATAACGGAGAACAAGAAATAGATGCAAGGATTTAACCAAAATACATAAATTTTCAGACGGAGCAGATGGTGATTTATTTTCATTGTGAACCTGCGTCAAATTCTCAATCTTCTATAGCAGGATTTTCGAAACCAACTAGGTAAAATTTTACATGATAAAAAACGAAATAAAACAGGTTCATATTCGAAGACTGTCAACTCTCGCTCTCCATTATCTTTACAAATTTTTATTTTTCTCCAATTCAAATCGCATCTTAAAATTTTTGAGTTGAATATTGAGCTTAATAACCGTGGTTTAATTACCATTACTATGAATCACTTAATTAGCTGAATCATACTTGATCCTGAGATTAATTATCACCTAAAGCGTACAACAGTTAATTTTCTCATTACTCTAATGCCATAAAAAAACTTATGCACAGTCCATTATTAATAACTCAAGTGGTTAGTGCTTTAATAGCTTTGATAAAGATTGAGAGAATTAGGCTTAATAAAGACAGTTACTCTGCGTAGCATTTTACATGTAGCTTAATGCAATTATAATTTCTTTTTCTTTCCATGCAGAAAACGCAGAAAAATGACTTTTAATTGGCGATGGTACGCATGTGAGACAGAAATTATTGGAGACAGTGGCAAGTGGATTATGTCCAAATAATTTTATTATTTTTACTTTCTTTTGATTTGTCCGTCTCTTTTCAATTATGGCAGACCATCTTAATTAGTTAATTAATTAATTAAAGTTTTTACCTTAGTTGCTCGATTACAAAAGCAACGTAATTATATTGGCAAGACTTTTTATTCGGTGTGAATTTTGTTAGTTTTACTTTTCCTTTTATCTCCACTGGTCATAAAAAAGAATTGGAGGGTTGTGAACACAATATATTATTGTTTTTCTTAAAATTTCACTTGATTTTGCTGTTTATGTGTATAGAAATGTACTTATCGCCAATGAATTGTGAGATTTGATGGAACAGCTCGAGGAATTAATAATAATAAATATGAAAACTTACAAGCGTTTCGTCTTTTTCAGGGTCTACTGTGTATTATGCTGCTGAATCTGTCTACCCGCATTACAAAACTTCCATTGTATAATCAAGCCAAATTCGACTTTGATCCCTAAACTTTACAAAAATTTCCAAATTGAGCCAAGCAATTGGAAACTTGTTAATTGGGTCATTTAATTTCATCATTGTCCAATTGCTCTATTTGAAGTAGAAGAATTTTTTGTTTTTTAAAGAACCCCAAATTAGCTCTATAATCGTGCAAAATAGTATAATTTTACCTTTAAATTATACTTTGATTCAAAAATATTTATACAGTTATCAAATTGATTGACCTTGCAAATTAGTTCATATTGTTAGGATTTATGGATAAACACATTATATATATATATATATATATATATATATATATATATATATATATATATATATATATATATATATTAAGATTATAATAATTATGAGTCATAACTATCATTTAAAAGATTTAACCTAAATATTAAAGTGATCTAATTTAATAGAAAGTAAAGTAGACCATAATAATAATATTATAAGTATGGATTAAATGTATAGATACTCTTTTATAATTTCTAATTTTATGATGGGCTAAATTAGAAATAAATGAAAATATTTTTTCATATAAAAGAATTATGGTCCCCAAATTATAAATATAAGAAGTTGTCTTTCTATTCCCATCGACAGAAGATCATAAGCCACAAGATTTGGAAGATCATAAGCTACAAGATTTTGGTAATTCAATTAAAACAATGAATTCAGGTACGCTTCCACTATAAATTTTATTTTCTTGATGATTTAACATGATTATTATTGCCTAAATGCATTCTAGGGTTTTTGCATTCTAGGGTTTTTTACACATATTTTTCATTATTTGTTGCTAAAAAAAAGGCTTGAAAGAAATTAGGACAAAACCTTCTTTGATTATATTCACTGATAATTGTAATGAATAATTCTGTATAAATATATAGACAGATTAACCTACGATTATGAATATTTACAGAAATTAAGAAATTAAATATTATAATTTAGGAAACTACCGATTATACACATTCTAGTAAATCAAGGAGGTAATCTCTAAGATTATGGAGAGAAAATAGGAAACAAATCTCAACACTCCCCCTTAAGTTGGTGTGTAGATGTCGTACATATACCCAACTTGTCAAGACACTTAAAGAAGATTTGTCTTGAGACAGCCTTGGTAAGAATATCAGCTATCTGATTTTCCGAGCAAATTTTTGGCAGCTCAATAGCCTTGTCATCCAACTGCTCTTTGATGAAAAATCTATATACTTTAATATGTTTCGTTCGATCATGTTGGATAGGATTGTGGGCAATATCATATGCTGCTTTATTGTCACAAAAATAGTTGAATCGGATGTTTAGGTAGGTAACCCAAATCCTGTAACAAAAGTCTTAGCCATAAGGCTTCACAAAGTCCTGGTGCCATCCCTTTAAATTCAGCTTCTATACTTGAACGAGCAACAATATTATGCTTCTTACTTCTCCATGTAATAAGATTGCCTCCTACAAAAGTGAACCAGAAGTGGATCTTCTATCATCTATTGCTCTAGCCCAATCAGCATATGTATAAATACTTACACTCTGTCAGTCCTCCTTCTTAGTGAACATTATCCCTTTTCCTAGAGCAGACTTCAAGTATTTTAAAATGTGCATGACTGCATTCATATATTGTTCTCCTGGATTATGCATAAACTGACTTATAACACTCAATACATATGCAAGATCCGATCTTGTGTGTGCTAAGTACATCAGCCTTCCCACGAGCCTCTGATATCTCCCTTTGTCAACCAATACTTGATCTAATTCGATATACAACTTCAATCCTTCCTCCATTGGTGTATTAATCGGTTGACATGCAAACATATATGTTTGTTTCAACAAGTCAAGTGTACACTTTTTTTGGAATAGAAATATTTCCCTTTTTGATCTTGAGATGTTTCATTTCAAACTCCTTTGACAAGTACTCTTGCAGTAACTTCATTTCTTCTATGACATTTCCTGTGAGCACCATGTCATCAACATAAATAATGACAGCGATGATTTTACCTTGATTCATTTCAAAGAATAAGGTATGATCTGAGTTGCTTTGACAATATTCGAATGCTCTCATGGACTTTGTGAATCTTCCAAACTAGGCTCTTGGAGATTGTTGCATTCCATATAATTTCTTCAATCTACACACCTCTCCCTTCTCCTTTTCAGGCACCATACATCCTGGTGGAAGATCCATATAGATTTCTTCCGTCAGTTCTCCATGCAAGAAAGCGTTCTTCACATCAAATTGCTTCAAGGGCCAATCCATATTTGTAGCTAATGATAACAACACTCTAACAGTATTGATCTTAGCTACAGGAGCAAAAGTATCGGTGTAATCAACCCCATAAATTTGAGTGTATCCTTTTGCCACCAATCTCGCCTTAAAGTGTTCAATAGTACCATTAGCTTTATGTTTCACCGAATAAATCCATCTACATCCAACCGGCTTCTTTCCGGATGGACATGTAACAAGATTCCACGTTTCATTCTTCTCTAAATATTTTATTTTCTCATTCATAGCAGCCTTTCACCTTGAGACAGTTAAGGCTTTCTACACACTGTTAGGAATTGATACAGAAGATAATTGATTCACAATAAAGATTTATTTGATTCAAACAAGTTTTGGTTAGACACAAAATTACTCATAGGATACTTAACTTTATTGGATATTTCAAGTTCAAAATGTGAACTGTTTGTAACCTTGCATGCATATTGTTTTATTTCCTCTCATTTTCTCGAAATTAAATTAAAATGCAGTGGCTAGGATTGATCCCAAACTTATCTTCATAAATCAAGGCAATCGAATCATGTTTCTTGAGTGATAACGAAATTCTGTTCCTCTGTTAGCAATGGCAAAAGCTTTTTTTTTTTGTTTTTACTTTAGAGCTACTCATAAAAAAAAAATATACATAACAACTATCTGTATAAGTATTTCTTTTATATCTGTATTAAGAAAACAATCGAGGATTACAATGATAAAAGCTAATTTGAGATGCAAATGCCTTCAGGAAAATCATCACCAAAAGAATATACGAATAAAGATTAAAATGAATTTGCAGGTGAAAACATCCAACCAATATTATAAAAATTTAATCTCCGAGTATAGAAAAAGTTAAAGGATAGAATCGGAGTGTTTGATATTAACCGGTGATCGGAAGTTGAGCGGTGGTTGTGGCTTATGATAGTGAAGCGGATGCAAGAAAGAAGAGAGGGAGAGTTGGAGGAGAGAGAAAGAAGCTGCTTGAAATAAACTGTAAAATAGAAAATATATATTTAAAAAGGCATATTTTTGAAATTTAAAACTGTAAAAAAATAAAAATAATAGCTTGTACGAATAATTGAGTATTTTTTAAAAGAAAAATTAAAAAGATGGTAAATCATGTAATTTTTTGAATAATAATATACGCAATTACAAACCAAAAAATAATTAAAAATAAATCTGTATTATTTTTTGCATGGTTTAACAGCAAACTGACGATCTTATCCAAATTTTTAAGTATACACTCAATAATTTATTAACCAAAACTCTTTTACATTATGAAACCAAATACTTAATTACCCATAACTGATCAGTAGCCAATTCACTCGTATTATTTATAATTTATGAGTATAATCTAAGCCTTTATACGATGGTTGAATCATCAATTAGAAGTATTTGGACAAAGAAGAAGAAATGATTTTGTGAAATGGTTTTGCAAAGCCTAGCTATGAGCTATATAATATTAATTATTTACCCTTAATTTTTGGCTTTTCGCACATAGGAAATTAGTGGGAGATGAAATTTATAATTATTCCCATGACAAACGCCTTTCTTTCGATTTGATATAATTATATGAGCGTGAGGATCATGTGAAGTCAGTGTATACCGGCTGGAACCCATAATGTGTTCGCAATTAAAAAGAAAAGGGGACTATTTTTTTTTTTTTTGCTGCAGTGCCTATATATAATTTGAGAAAAAGTTTTGTTCTTGATTCATCTAATCAAATTATTGAGTAGTGATATCCCATAAGAAGGGAATGATTTGTTTGCTATTATATATATACAGAAATATGTCAGTACTTTGCATGGATTGGTTGCACAATAATCACCCTTCCTATGCCTTCTTTATTAAATTAACAAGATTGCTAATTATCGTTAATTAAAGAGAAAAATATTGGTAATTATGAATGTCTGAAGTCATGATTTTGCTAGCTATTTAGAAAGTTTCTTTTAATTACGTGCACCATATTCACTCATTCATTTCATATCATTAATCACTTAAAGCTGAAGTTGCTATTGCTTTGGCCGTTCTTAATGATGCTATCAGCCAACATTTATAAAATGGGATACTTAAAAATATTTTATTTTATTTTGGTTTTTATTAATATTTTTAGGGCCAATTGCGTATCCAGATTTCAAATAGGAATTAGTTTATAATTTTGTTTTTATTTTTATTTTTTCAAATTTTTGAGTGGGGTAATTTATGTATTTTTCAACTAGTAAGATTGGAAAAAGAAAATAAAAACTAAAACAATGAATCCTACTAAGAATGTGCTAAATCTGCTCTTGCATGATCAATCAAATTCACCCAGAAAGAAAGTTGTTATATTTATTGATAACCACATAAATTACATCTCTAAAAGTCCAGTCATTTCAGCTCAACGGTATTTGAGATAGCCCAAATCTACTAACAGAAAAGAGTAGCGTGAGCTAGAAGATAACATAGGAAAGCGTGATGTCCGATCGGACTGATAGGACATCCTGTCCTATCAGCCCGCTGGCATAAGCCAACGCCTACACTCTCCACCTACTTTCAGTCACATCGCCGCTCACCTACTCTGACTGACGGTTATCATCTCCCCAAGGCACTCAAGTACCCCTTCCCCAAAAGATCTCCTATAAATAGCCAAAAACACGATGGCACCAGGTATTGAACTCTTGAGACTCTCTTTCCTTTCAGCACTTACTCCCAAGTTACTAACTTAAGTTTTGGAGTGCTTACGCCCGGGTCCGACCGGATATCCCTTTTTTGCAGGTTCGGTTACTCGATCGATCATACCATCGCCAACTCTTCTTCTTACAAGATAAAGGCATTTTGAGCTTTATCATTTGATGCTTTCGTTGAGAGTAAATGGCGAGTTCAAGATCTAATGAGCGTGAAACTTCAGGGGAACGTAACCATCATAGCCAGAGCAGATCTAGGCCCTCGGAGAGAAGAGAAAGGTCTCCCAGGTCCCCTATTAGAGGCGACCTTCTCCTAGAATTCAATAATACAGCCATGCGGCAGCCAGAAGATACCCCCATCACCATCAGGGACATGCACGCCATCCTCAATGACTTCACCAAAAACATAGTCCAAACTCTAAAAAAGGGAAAGATGCCCAGGACTTATGAAAGAAGTCACGAAATGGATTTTATGACTGAAGAACTCGGGAGAAGGAAGAATAAGGGGATCTCCCTTAATGAACCAAGAACCCACGATAGCAGGAGAATAAGAACTAGCACTCCAGGAAGATATGACAAAGGGAAAGGCGCAGGGTCCTCAAGCAGGGATTCCTCCTACATCCCCAGCAGACGATCCACTTCGTCCATTGGAGATGATTTGTCTTTCATGTGCACCCCCAATCGTAGCCGCACGAGGGGACGAAGGGATGAACTTGTCCCAGCTGCCATGAGCAAGGAGGATAGGTGGTTCAAACAAAAACTCAAGCAGTTCGAGCTGGCAGGCTCCAAGAAGGAAATGTTCAAGGATCACACCTGCGGCGTACGGCCTTGCCATTTACAGGGACATCACTGAATCGGAGCTACCTCCCAGATGACGGGACGTGATAATGGTTCGGTATACAAGTAAAACTGAACCCTCTACTCATCTTGCGGAATATCTAACAAAAGTGCAGGTATACACCTACGATGAAAGGATCGCCTGCAGGATATTTTCCACCACGTTAGGAGGAGACGCTCTCACGTGGTTCCACGAGCTCCCACAGGGGTCGATTACTTCTTTTAAACAACTGAAGGAGTTGTTCATCACCCATTCATTGTGCAGACGAGGGCCCCAAAATCCGTGAGTGATCTGTGTAATCTCTATCAGAGGATAAATGAAAGTCTCTAAGACTACATCGACAGATTCCAAGCCACAATGTCAGAGGTAAGGAATGTAAGCGTGGAAATGGCATCCACCGCTCTGGCCAATGGCACCGCTGATAGGCCATTATTTGAATCAATCACAACAAGGCCGCCGACCAACTTCTCCGACCTGATGGAAAGGGCAAGACAGCACATTCAGCTGGATGACGCCCTGAGATCCAATCGGGGCAGGAGAAGTAATATCTTGGATAGGCTACAACACCCGAACGGACGAGCATTCAACCGGGCTCTGACTTCAGAATGGTTCGCAAGAAGTCCCGAACGGGCCTCCACTTCGAGGAGTCTCAGAAAAATAAAGGAGGCTGACCGGTTAAGGTCTGATCGGGGGACTGATTTGCACTCTCGACCCTTTACTCCGCCCAACACCAATTTCGCGCAAGTGTTGATATGGATTAAGGAGAACCATTAAAGGGTGAACTGGCCTAGAAGGATGGATGAGAAGACCAAATAAACCCGAAATCATAGTAAATATTGCAAGTTTCACAGAGACCGTTGGTCATACAACCGACGAGTGTCACCAGTTGAAGGAAGAAATTGAACGGCTGGTGCAAAGGGGATCCCTCAAGAGGTTTGTGGGTCCATCTCGAGAAGCAAGTCCCTATAAACAAACAGACCGTAGGAGGGACGACTCTGATGACGACGACGATGATGAACGGAGAAAGTCAAAAAATACAAATCCCCACTGGCCTTATGCTGGTGTTATAAATATGATCACCGGTGGATCATCCTATGGAGAAGATCTCTCCAAGAAAAGAAAGGGCAAAGGCGTATATTTCTCCCAAACTTTCGAATGACCGGCCCCAATCACCATATCCTGTGAAGATGCCCGGGATGTAATGTTTTCGCACGAAGACGCCCTTGTCGTCAGGGCACGGATCAATAATTTTGATGTAAAAAGGATATTGGTAGATAACGAGAGTGCAGTGAACGTACTAACATTGCAAGCTTATAGGGCGATGGGGCTGCAGGTCAAGGAGCTCAAACCGAATGCCACACCACTGATCGGCCTGGGTAATGCCACGGTGCCAGTAACAGGGTCGGTCGAGTTATTTGTTGAGCTCAGTCAGGAAGCTCTTGCCCACGTCTGTAAGGTAACATTTATGGTTATCGATATGGTTTTTGCTTACAATGCCATTTTCGGCAGACCTCTATTGTTTCAAACAGGGGCAGTTACCAGCATCTGCTATATGGTAATGAAAATCCCGACCAGAGGCGGCGTCGCCATCTTAAGAGGCGACCAAAAAGCATCAAGGGAAGCTTATATAGCCATGATCAAGCATCATAAAGAGGCTATGTTGGTAGAACTAGGCGTAAAATGATTTAAGCAGGCGAAAGAACCAAGAATGGATCCTGTAGAAGAAGTCAAGACTAAGATGCTCGTGAAAGGCAAAGCTATCCAAATTGGCACCAACATGAGCGCGGAGGTTGAAAAAGCGGTCATGCAAGTATTAATGATCAACCAGGCTTCTTTTGCTTGGAAGCCGAAAGATATCATCGGGATCGACCCCGATGTGATTACCCACAAACTCAACGTGGATCCGGCTTGTACTTCGGTCAGGCAAAAATTACGGAGGCATGCTCCTGATCGAAGAAGATTCATCTCCGAAGAGGTAGACAAGTTGTTGAAAGCAGGAACAATTCGAGAAGTCAACTACCCCGACTGGCTGGCCAATGTTGTTTTGGTCAAAAAGAAATCGAGAAAGATGCGAATGTACGTTGACTTTACAGATCTTAATAAAGCATGCCTAAAAGACAACTACCCCTTGCCTAGCATAGACCAGTTGGTGGACGCCACTGCCGGTCATGCCATTTATTCCCTCCTAGATGCATACACCGGATATCACCAGATCATGATGTGGTTGCTGAATTAGGAAAAAACCAGCTTCATCACGGATGATGGCACTTTTTGCTACAAGGCTATGCCATTAGGATTGAAATATGCAGGTGCCACGTATCAGCGCTTAATGAATAAAATCTTCAAGGATCATATCGGGCAAAATGTGGAAGTTTAAGTAGACGACATGATCGTCAAAAGCAAAAACCTCGAAGAACATCCTGCTGATCTAGCAAAAATATTCAATACACTAAATAAATTTTGGATGAAGTTCAATCCTGACAAGTGCACTTTCGGGGTGCCTTCAGGCAAATTTTTGGGATTCATAGTATCACAAAGAGGGATTGAAGCCAATCCCGATAAAATCAAGGCAATCTTGGAGATGCACCCACCAAACAGTATGAAGGACATTCAAAAGCTGAATGACAGAATCACAGCTCTTGGGCGGTTCATATCCTCCTCTGCCAAACGGTGCACTCCTTTCTTCAAAAAATTGAGGAAGAATGAAACCTTTGACTGGGATGCTGATTGCCAACAAGCTTTTAGCGAGATAAAAAAAAGTTCCTCACCAACCCCCCTTTACTAAGCCAACCACTTCAAGGCGAAAATTTATACATGTACTTATCAACTTCTGGCGAAGCTGTTGCAAGTGTCCTAGTCAGGAAAGAAGGAACCCAACAACTGCCGGTCTATTATGTGAGTCAAGTGCTCAGAGGCCCGAAATTGAAAAAAGGTCAGGTCGAATAACTCAACATTGCCCTCATGATGTGCACGAAGAAGCTGAGACAATACTTCGAGGCACATATAATAGTCATCCGCTCTGGTCAACCAATCAAAAAATTGTTCCAGACCCCCAACTTGGAGGGAAAAATGGTAGGTTGGGTAATCAAACTTCAGTCATGGGATGTGAGATATGAATCCAAAAAAGCAATCAAAGCCTAAGCTCTGGCAGATTTCGTTACAAAATTCTCCGGCGACAAAATAACTAGTCACCCACAGCCCACTAGATGGGAAATGATTGTAGATGGTGTTGCGAATGATAACTGAGGAGGTGTCGGCATCGTAATTGTAGGTCCCCTCGGCATTGTTATCAAGTACGTAATAAGGCTCAATTTTAAAATTTCAAATAATATGGCAGAGTACGAAGCCCTTCTGTATGGATTGAGGTTGCTTCATGCCATTCGACCGGACTTTGTCACCATCAAAAGCGACTCCCAGCTCATAATGAGCCAAGTCTTAGGCACCTTCGAAGCTAGAGAAGCCAACATGATTCGATACCTGGAAAAGGTCAAAGTGGCGCTCAAGAAGCTAGAAGAAGTCGAATCTGAGTGGGTCTTACAAAAGGTGCCAAGAGATCAAACTCTAGCAGCCGATCAGCTCACCAAAATATATGTTGCCGAGCAAGGTGTGGTGGAAGAAAATATAACCATCATTAATCAACCGAACTCCTCCCTAGACGAATCAGAAATGATGGAAATTGAGCCGGTTCAGGAAATGTGGATGAGTTCCATCAAACGATACCTACAAACGGGGCAATTATCTGAAGACAAGGCGAAAGCCCGAAAGGTATCTCGTAAATCTTTAAACTACTCTATTATTAATGGTGAATTATTTAAAAAAGCTTTCAGTCACCCCTGGCTCAAATGTATAACGGAAGAGGAAGGAGATCATGTCCTGAGAGAAATCCATGAAGGCATTTATGAAGCACGTGAAGCTAGTAGGGCCATGGCAAGGAAAGCACTCCAAGTTGGTTACTACTGGCCGAGCATCTTCAAAGATGCCTAAGAAAAAGTGAGGAGATGCTAGCAATGCCAAATACATGGAAGAGTCATCAGGCAGCCGGCAGCAGACCAAATGCCAATCGGTTCTACTTGGTCGTTCGACCAATGGAGCCTGGATATCCCAGAACCTTTTCCCCAAGGAAAAAGACAAATGAAATTTCTCCTTGTTGTCGTCGACAACTTCTCAAAATGGATTGAAGCCGAGCCTTTGGCCACAATTACGGCAGAGAGAGTTAGAAACTTCGTTTGACAAAATATCATTTGCAGGTATGGCTTACCTAACGTTCTTATTACAGATAATGGCAAGCAGTTCGACAATTCGATTTTCAGAGACTTCTGCTAAAGCCTTAATATCATCCTTAGGTTTACCTCTGTCACTCATCCTCAAAGCAATGGGATGACAGAGGTCTCCAATCGGACACTCCTAGAAGGCTTGAAAAAGCGACTCAGTGAGGCAAAAGGCAACTAGACTGAAGAATTGCAGAGCGTCTTATGGTCCTACAGGACCTCCCCAGGAGCCGGCACCCATCAAACACCATTTTCTCTCGTTTACGACTTCGAAGTAATGATACCTGTAGAGATTGGCCTTTCCTCCTACCGGACAATGTTCTATTCCAGTCAAGCAAATGTCCTAGATAGATGCCAAGATCTGGACCTAGTAGAAGAAAAGAGAGAAGACGCTTATGCCAAAATTGACGCTTACAAGCAAAGAATTGCTAGATACCACAACACAAAAGTAAGGGCAAGAACCTTTAATGTGAGAGATCTAGTGCTTAAAAAGGGCGAATATTAGCTCGAAAAACGCCGGAGTGGGGAAGTTAATGCCAAATTGGGAAGGCTCCTATGAAGTCTCGAAGGTCTAAAGTTCCAGTACTTACAAACTAAGAACCCTTGAAGGGACGAATATCCCCAAGAGCTGGAACGTCGAGGTACTCAAGAAGTACCATATATAATCATGTATTATATTCAATAAAGAATATCCTCTCCATTTTCTCCATTCTCTCCATTTTTCTTCATCTTCAGAAAAGGTATGTTTTTATTCACTCGTTTGTTTGTTAGTCTTGATTTCTCTTGCAGGTTGTCAGCTTTACTCCATTCTCCATTAACTCGAGGACGAATTACTCGCTAGGCTTGTCTCAAGCCCAAAATACGAAAGATTTTCTCCACTACGACTCCCATGACAAGATGTAGTTCAAATACTCATCTTAAACACGAAAAGTTCTCTCCAATTAAATTTATTTTGTTCTCCAAATAAGAAATGCAACGGATTAATATATTATCTCCATCAACGTATATCTCCTTTGTGCTTAATACGCAAAAAATGCAAAACCACTCCATCAGGCGACAGGTTCTAGTATTTGCTCAAATTGTAAAGTCGCCTACTAAGACCGAAAGGGTCGAATTATCGCGGTTTCGTACCAATCGGATCCCTCCACCATTGGAGATACAAAACAAGATCTCCTACAGATCGGTTAGCGAGCGATCTATTAATTAATGTTTTCGTCCCTCTAACCAACAAGCGAAACAATGTGTGATTCCTATGATTCAGAAAGTACCCCCTTACTCTCCTCAATTGACTTTGCGTACTTTACGAACAAGTTGCCTTTCATTTAATGAAATTCATAGTGAATGTCACCTCAAAGTAAAGTTTGCAACATAAAGCTACAAATGTAAGGCAAATAGAATGTTATATGTACATACAAGAATTCCTTACAAGACAAAAGGAGGTTAAGCCTCTGTATCTACATTTCCTCCCGCAGAGCCGATCGACTCAGTTGGGGGCTCGACAATAGCAGCCTGGCCGCTTGTTGGCTCTTTTAGCAAAGATACAATAGGTTCCGACTCTGACAACAATGGAACCTCAAGCTTTGCGGAAGGAGGAAGAACGATCTCAGATCTGGTCGGTAAGTCACCTTCAATCCTTCTGGCCGAACACCCTTCCTCCTCCTCATCATCATCATCACTAGATGGAGGGTCAGGAAGAGCCCCCACATCCTCCATCCAATCAAGGTTAGCTTCAGGAAACCGCTGCTTGGCCCTATAAATCAACCGAGTTAGCAATTTTTCCTGAACTTCGCCCAACTTATCAAGAACCTCCTCCTCCCTGGCGGCCAGTGCTCTTGCCAAATTTTCATTCCAAGTTGCTTCCTTCTCCGCCAAGACCATTTTCAAAGAATTCTTTTCTGATAGGAGAAGGTCGCGCTCCGATAAAGCCCTATTTTTGTCCACAAGCACCTTCTTCCTGTTGGCATTAGCTTGGAGGCAGTCGCTTTTTAGTTGAGAACACTCGCCTTTCAGGTGGTCCACCTCGCTTTGTCGGGACTTAAGGTCTTGAGCCAGTTGGATTTTCTCCTTTTTTAGCTCCTCCATATCCAACTTTAAAGACGCAGCTTCCCTTTCCATCATGGTGCTGGCGGCCTCAGTCTCTCTCATTTGCCGAGCGACATCCTCCCACTTCGCCCGGGCATAGGCCGCCATACCGTGTATACGAAGCCCCCTTTTCATCAGCTGTGAACAAAAAATGAAGGCATAAGTAAAAAAAAGGGGGGCGAATGAAAAGATTTAGGTGTTACCTCCAGATTCTATTGTTGAAATAACTCGTACTCCTGGGAGAGGAAATCGAGCTCCGTCATTATTTTAAAATCACTCTCTTGAGCAAAACCTTAGCAAACGAAGGCCGACACATCCTTGCTGGTCACAGACCAGTCGTCGCCAAATCGTTCTTTCAGAATATCTTCCAAGGATGGTACCCGACCCTCCTGACTCCTCCCTGAGGACCGTCGGCCTGGCTCGTCTCGAGCTACCACCTTACTCTAAGCGGTAACTCGGGCATCACCGGCGGCTACAGCTTCGGTAGCCTTCTTCTTTGCCGTCTCATCTGTTAGAGAACACGATCGTTGCGAAGATGGTTGGCCGGAGGAAAATGATTGTGGCCCTTCTTTGTCAGACTCATCTATTAGTAGCCGGCACCTGAGAGGATGTTGTTTCGCTACTATCTGAGAGGGAAGTAATGGCCCGAAGTTGTTCGTGGAGGATGGGTTGCAGGAACAATAACTGCAATAACGGAAGAGGCAGTTGTCATTGTAACAGCAAGATCATTAGCAGTGCCTTTGGAAGCCTGAACCTCCGAAGCAGGCAAAATCCTTCACTTCTTTGCTCTCTTATCCTCTTTGGCCAAACGATCGGCCTCCCTTTTAGCCTTTGACCGATCGGCTAGTTGTCGTGAAATATCCTCACCTCCGGCCATCTCGTTTACAGTTAATTGCACGAACAAAATAAAGATAAGTATCTTATTTAAAATTCGATAATACGAACGCACATAGCGTACACAACTTAGCAAAAGTAATCATTCTTTTCTATATTCCAATACTAACACTCACGTTCTGTGTTCGCGCCAGCATTAGAGCCTGTGGGCTCAATCTGAGTTCCCAGAAGGTAACTGGAGTCATAAGGCCTGCCGTTTCTCTCTACGACTTCTAGCAATTTTTTAATATCGGCTTCATACATTAACCGACTGACAGCACGATCGTTCAGAGCGGTAGCCTTATTCGATCTGATTAACGATACCCCAAAGCCACCAGCCATACCCACTAAAAAATATTTCTCCCTAAAGTGTTTCATGAAAGAAGGAACATAAAAAAGCTTTCGACGTCGCTGGCTGGTAAAACAATATTCTAACGCGCTGGTTCGACCGAAAATATAAAAAAAGTGTGTAAAAAGATCCAAGGTAGGGGCCACCAACTCTATTTGGCACAAAATCTTAAAGCAAGACACCATCCTCCATCCGTTCGGAGTCAATTGATTGGGGGCGATCCCATAACCTTGGAGTAACGTTGACTCAAATGCCCCGAATGGGAGCCTTAAGCCTGCATCCAAACTCCATAAAGGGCAGATAAACCATTCGTTCCTTTCATGGCCAAATGGTCCCTCCGTGATTGCTATGGAGGCAGGGCAAGCCATCACCGACACATCAGTTAGAAGGCAATACAGAGAGGGAATATCCGCTACCTCCGCTTCTGTCAGACGCGAGGGCTGAGCAAGTGGCTCGCAATTCCTATAATCCTCCAAGAAACTTTTATCTATCTGTAGGCTACTGCTTGAAGCCATTCTCTTTTGGCGAAGAGAGAGAAGTAAAAAATGTATATGCGATGAATGAAAATTAAATCGAAAGAAAGGATCACTTACTTACTTAGTTAATCTCACGGACACTCCAAGGCCGCGGAAAAATTTTGGCAGAACTTCTTTAGGAATTGCTAAAAAATGAAGAAGGCCTGCCTCAAGCTCTCTCTCTCTTATACGAGTAAAAAGCTTCCAGAATGCTCCAAAATCTCTCCGTCTGATAGACACCACGTGTTCTCAACTCATCAACACGGTTGTAAAAAATGAAGCATCATTCTAAAAATACGTGCGGTATTGAATGCAAGACAGCTATTCGAAGTGAAGAGGCGCATCAAGCGGCCCCCTTCCTAAATTCCACAATCTCGCCAATATAATCAAATATGCACTTCGCCCGATTGGACCTGTTTTGGGGGGGACGAATGATAACCACATAAATTACATCTCTAAAGGCCTAGTCATTTCAGCCCAACGTTATTTGAGACAGCCCAAATCTGCTAACAGGAAAGAGTAGCGTGAGCTAGAAGATAACACAGGAAATAGTGATGTTCGATCGGACTGATGGGACGTCCTGTCCTGTCAGCCCGCTAGCATAAGTCAATGCCTACACTCTCTACCTACTTCCAGTCACATCGCCGCTCACCTACTCTGACTGACGGTTATCATCTCCCCAAGGCACTCAAGTACCCTTTCCCCAAAAGATCTCCTATAAATAGCCAAAAACACGATGGCACCAGGTATTGAACTATTGAGACTCTCTCTCCTTTCAGCACTTACTCCCAAGTTACTAACTTAAGTTTCGGAGTGCTTACATCCGGATCCGACCGGGCATCCCCTTTTTTGCAGGTTCGGTTACTCGATCGATCATACCATTGCCAACTCTTCTTCTTACAGGATAAAGGCATTTTGAGCTTTATCATTTGGTGCTTTCGTTGAGAGTAAATGGCGAGTTCAAGATCTAATGAGCGTGAAACTTCAGGGGAACGTAACCATCATAGCCAGGGTAGATCTAGGCCCTTGGAGAGAAGAGAAGGGTCTCCCAGATCCCCTATTAGAGGCAACCTTCTCCCAGAATTCAATAATGCAGCCATGCGACAGCCAGAAGATACCCTCATCACCATCAGGGACATGCGCGCCATCCTCAGTGATTTCACCAAAAAAATAGTCTAAACTCTAAAAAAGGGAAAGATGCTCAGGACTTATGAAAGAAGTCACGAAATGGATTTTATGACTGAAGAACTCGGGAGAAGGAAGAATAAGGGGATCTCCCTTAATGAACCAAGAACCCACGATAGCAGGAGAACAAGAGCCAGCACTCCAGGAAGATATGACAAAGGAAAAGGCGCAGGGTCCTCAAGCAGGGATTCCTCCTACATCCCCAGCAGACAATCCACTTCGTCCATTGGAGATGATTTATCTTTCATGTGCAACCCCAATCGTAGCCGGACGAGGGGACGAAGGGATGAACTTGTCCCAGCTACCATGAGCAAGGAAGATAGGTGGTTCAAACAAAAACTCAAGCAGTTCGGACTGGCAGCCTCCAAGAAGGGAATGTTCAAGGATCACACCTACGGCGATACGACCTCGCCATTTTGCAGGAAAATCACTGAATTGGAGCTACCTCCCAGATGGCGGGACATGATAATGGATTGGTATACAGGTAAAACTGACCCCTCTACGCATCTTGCAGAATATCTAACAAAAGTGCAGGTATACACCTACAATGAAAGGATCGCCTGCAGGATATTCTCTACCACGTTATGAGGAGATGCTCTCACGTGGTTCCACGAGCTCCCACAGGGGTCGATTACTTCTTTCAGATAACTGAAGGAGTTGTTCATCACCCGATTCATTGTGCAGACGAGGGCCCCGAAATTCGTGAGTGATCTATGTAATCTCTATCAGAGGACAGATGAAAGTCTCCGAGACTACATCAACAGATTCCAAGCCATAATGTCAGAGGTAAGGAATGTAAGCGTGAAAATGGCGTCCACTGCTCTGCCTAATGGCACAGTTGATAGGCCATTTTTTGAATCAATCACAACAAGGCCGCCGACAGCACATTCAGCTGGATGACGCCCTGAGATCCAACCGGGGTAGGACAAGTAATATCTTGGATAGGCTACAGCATCCGGACGGACGGACATTCAATCGGGCTCTGACTTTAGAATGGTTCGCAAGAAGTCCCGAACGAGCCTCCACTTCGAGGAGTCTCGGAAAAAGAAAGGAGGCTGACCGATTAAGGTCTGATTGGGGGACTGGTTTGCACTCTCGACCCTTTACTCCGTTCAACATCAATCCCGCGCAAGTATTGATGTGAATTAAAGAGAACCACCAAAGGGTGAACTGGCCTAGAAGGATGGATGAGAAGACCAGACAAACCCGAAATCATAGTAAATATTGCAAGTTTCATAGGGACGTTGGTCATACAACCGACAAGTGTCACCAGTTGAAGGAAGAAATTGAACGGCTGGTGCAAAGGGGCTCCCTCAAAAGGTTTGTGGCTCCAGCTCGAGAAGCAAGTCCCTATAAACAAATAAACCGTAGGAGGAACGACTCTGATGACGACGACGATGATGAATAGAAAAAGCTGAAAAAAGCAGATCTCCACCGACCTTATGTTGGTGTTATAAATATGATCACCGACGGATCGTTCTATGGAGAAGGTCTCTCCAAGAAAAGAAAGGGCAGAGGCGTATATTTCTTCCAAACTTTCGAACGATCGGTCCCAGTTATCATATCCTATGAAGATGTCCGGAATGTAATGTTCCTGCATGAAAACGTCCTTGTCATCAGGACACGAATTAATAATTTTAATGTAAAAAGGATATTGGTGGATATACATTTTTTACTTCTGAAAGCTTTTTACTTATTTTGATTGAGAAAAGACTGCAACTTTTACCCAAAATCCAACATGACATGCTACCCTAATCCAATATTAGTGAAGATCCATGTAAATACAATTGACTGTTGATGGGTGATATTTCAACAGTTAATTAATTTAATTAATTGCTAAATTATCAACACATTAGATGTGGTAAAAAATAGCTTTCATTATTTCTGTTTAAATTTTTTTTCTATGATATTAGATAATATATTGATTGCTCATTTAATCAAAATATCTATGGATATATGTTGAAGTGCATTGCTATATGTCGCATTCTGAAAGATCCGGAGTTTAGATACTATTGGTTTTTGAATAGTTTAAATGGTTTATCGTTTAAAATGACTTTTCATAAAAAATTATATATTTTATTTTATTTATTTTTTTTCACTTTATGATAATTTTCCCTTGTGCATATCAAAACATATGAAAGAAACCGATCGGGTTAGATGGCATTGGCAACACAAGTATTTCAGCTATTGAATTTCATTAGTACAAGACAACTGTTTAATTAAATAGCAAGATGCCTGCTCTTAGTTTTATTAAAGGTAATTACTCTTAAGGAGTTAATTCAATAACAAAGCTTATAATTAATCATGATAAATTACATCTAATTAAATCTACTTTAAGTCCTTTTAGAGTAATATTAATCACAATTACCAAAATCAACTTTTCAAGCCCACATAAATTTTAAAGTGATATTAGAGATATAGATATGAGAAAGAAAAAGGCTCAAATAGTTGTGGGGAAAAAAAAAAGACAATGAACTCTTATTTTAGTAATTGACTTCGAATTCACATAAATTTAATTACAGGTATTTAATTAAACACATATGATTTCGTTAATTACGTACTTAATCACTTATTTTAAGGTCAACATCAAGTACATTGCAATTTACTTTAAAATCTTAGAAATTAATTAATTAATTAATTAATTAATTAATTAGAATATTAATAGCAAATAGAATAATACAATCCCATTGTACTTAAAGGCTAGAGCCTAGAGCTCCTAAAAAGCTTTATATATTTACGTGGACAAAAAATAAAAGTCTAAAGGCCACTTTATATTGCAATTAAGCATTGTTGATTCCATTAAATCGGCTCATCTAACATACAAAATAAAGCACTTTTCATAATTCGTACTTAATTAAAAATCGGAAAGGATATATTGTGAAGGTTCCTTCAGCATTTGCTCAGAATTTTTATTTCTTTCTTCTTTACTAGATTTTCTCTTAAAATATATTTGAATTAATCATTTATTTTAAAAACTTTCATCAATTTAAATAAATAATTAATATAAAACTTAACTAGATTAGCATTTATCTGAAATTTCATATGTGTTCTTTAAAATATAAAAAATAACGAAATATTTTGACTATTTAACAGATATAAAAGCAAAAAAAAAAATTACAAAACTAAATTACTAACCTTTAATTAAAAATAAATTTTTACTGTATCATTTAGCTTCTTCTCAAATTTATTTAATTTTCCTTTAAAACTTCAAAAAAAATAGAATTTTGTATTTTTGCTTGAATGAAAGTAAGAAGATAAAAGATTTTATTGATAAAAATTTTAAAGAAATACATTAAAGAGAGAGATAAAAACAAAATTTTAAGCGAGGCAAAATTGTTTATCCAATATATATATATATATATATATATATATATACACATATAAATATAAATATAATTAAAAAATTTTCGGAAATTAAGGGGGGCAATTGCCTCCATTCTTCTATGAGTGGCGTAGCCATTGGGCAATTGCCTCCCTTAATTTTTCAATTTTTTTTATTATATTTATATATATATACAAGTATACATTAGATAGACAATTTTGCTTCACTTAAAATTTTGTTTTTATTCCTTTCTCCTTAACTTATTTCTTAAGTTTTTTTGCTACTGTCTTAAAATGACAAATTACAAAGCAATTTTTTTATATAAAGCTCATATTTAGACACCAAAAATTTTTTTTTCTAATTTTTTAGACATCGTTTCATTTTTTTTCTATTAACCATATCTAGTTTCACTTTTTATTTTCTTCTCTTTTACTTAATAATAATAAATTTAATAATTAATTAGAGGTAGTACGTGTATTCAAGACTCTATGCAGTGAGTTTTGGATAATTGAAAAGAGAATAAGTACAGTTTATTAAATTCGGGCATGATATCAGAAATTTACAAAATTTAAAATTTAAAGTTTAATGTATGTATAATTTTTTTTTTAAACCAACTTTCAAAAAGAAGATACTTCTTTAGTTTTTTTTTTACCTGTCACTTTTATTATTTTTACTAGAATTAAGAAATAATAAATAAATTTAAATTTAGTATTAAATTACGTAATTAAGATTAAATTATCAAATTTAATTGGTTCTAACTTTATTGAAAAAAATAAATTCAAAAGCAAATTAAATTACATTGAAAGTCTAAAAGTGACAGATAAATAGAATTTGAATTTTACTTAAAAGTGACAGATAAAAAAGAGTAGAGAGAGTATGTATATTAAGCCTAAATAATTATATAGGCAGGTATCATAATGGTAGTGTTTAGCATTTTTGGAAAAAAAAAAATTGCAAGTGCAACACAAACTTATATATGTAATGGAACCTGCATCATTAAGCAGAGTAATTGTCGTTAATTAATCAAATATTTTCAAGTTGCTTATCAAGAAAAAGCCAAATACCAAGTTGTTCATTAATAATTATCTCCAGTCATGTTAGTGCTCATAATTCCATTTTTAATTCTGTGCCATTCATAATATGTTTTCTTTAAAATTAGGTAATGTTGAGGCCAATAACAAAGTCACCAGTGGGGATTGTCGTATCTAATTAATTAGGTCCTGATTTCTGACCATATAATTATATATACTATCTTCTAATAAAACAGTAACAATTAATGATCTTAGAAGCAACTTCACCTGAGGACGTTTCTCTTTATTTTCAATGGAGAAAAAACCTACAATATATAATACAACAGATCTTGTAATTCATATAATATTTTAATTCTAATCTCACATTAATTATTTTGAAGTAATTAAAAAACATTAATTATCAGCTGGATAACTCCAATTATTTCTCTTGAAAACATGATAACCATTACAGGCTAAATAGGTTCACCAATATTAATTTATTGATTTAAGTGATTCGATATTTTTTTTAAATAAGTTCTGTAATCTATATATATATATATATACACACACTTGGCTGGCCTGTAAAACAGATACATATGCATACTTCCCAATATGGTTGATGGATGAGGTGGTCCCAAATTATTGAATCCTTCCAATAAGACATGTGTTGTTGCATGAATTCCCATACTTAGGGACCACTAAGAATTTTCCAGCAAACTGGCTTTAGGTGAAAAATTGAGTCATCAAATAAACATACAGTTACAACTATTTATAGAATATAGTTTAAAATAGAAAAGAATATCAATAGAAATATTACATCTAGACAATAATCTAAACTAAAAATAGTAGCACAATCTTATATTGTCATATCAAAAATTAGATTACATATCCCATCAGGTTATACCTCTATCATATGAGATAAAAATCAAGAACAACTTGCAAATTTTCATCCTAGTAAAAATTAATTAAAGAAACAACCATGGACTTTTATCCCAATGAAAATCAATGAAACAAATCCGAAGGAAAAAAAAGTAGAAAGTCTAGAGTTATAACTACAATAACAGAAAATAGCTATAATTATTCAAAAAAAAAAAGCATTGAAAAAAATGTAATATTTTTTTAATAGAAATGTTAGATCCTATAGGAAATAATCTAAACTAAATATACATACAATCATATCTTATTATATCATATTAGCTCACATACCATACCATATCTATTTTATTAATTTTATATATATATATATATATATATATATATATATATATATATATATCTGTTTCAATTACATCACTAGTGAGAAAATGATTTATAGATCCTTCATTTACCAAAGCTAATGATGGCTAGAGGAATATCTTGTAAGAACATTCATGTGCTTGGTGATGATGGCAAGATATATGGAAGATGTTTGCCAATATTAGTTCATGATGGAGGTTTGCTAAAATCATCATAAGAAGATCTTCAACAAAGATATATATATATATATATATATATATATATATATATATATATATATATATATATATATATATATATATATATATATGTGTGTGTGTGTGTGTGTGTGTGTGTGTGTGTGTGTCTTTTCAACTATGAAAAATAGTACATATTCACATTTAAAATTTTATGGTTGGAAAATGTCTCTACAATTATTAAAATGCATCAGTTTTGTTTTTATATATAACAATAATGATAAATATATAACATTTTATTAATGATAAATGTGAAAAAATAGTTTATATTTATTTTTATCGTTACTAATGAGAATTGATAATGATAAATATAAACTAATTTGATAATGGTATTATCAAATAAAAATAATTTGAAGACAAATTTATACTATTTTATACACTTTCGAAATAAAATTGACTATTTTTCCAAATATATTTCAACAGTTATGTTCACGCGCCAGTACGTAAAGATTACAATGATCAATAGATTTAACAGTTTGAAACAATTAGAAAATAACTTGGATATATATTGAAAAAATAAATTTTTTTTTTCAACTCAATACTAAAGAAAAATTATCCAGCTTATTATAAAGAGATTGGCCGCCTAAATTGATCAAACATGGTTACTAGTTCCATCTTGGAACTGTTGATATATATTATTTTAGGATCAATTTCATTCATGGTGACTATATTTACGATTTATCACCCAAAAGTAATTTATTTTTTTCGTATCTTAAAAAATCACTGAACTTATCACATTTTTACATAAAAATCATGTACACCAGTTTTCGGTGAGGATCCTTGTCGGATTGATGATATGGTCTACCACGTCATATGTCTGGATGCATGTGGTACTTCTCATATTTGAATCAATTTCACACACGGTCACTGGACTTACGACTTATCACAAAAAATAACTGATTTATTTTTCATAACTTAAATATCACTGAACTTATCATCATTTTACAGAAAAGCCATCTTGAACGAATACATATGGAGATAATTTATTGTCATGTCATCAGCTAATATGTCATATTTGACACATCAACAGCTAAATCACCATCATCAACTAATGTATCATATTTGATACGTCAGCAATCCTTATGTATCCATAGCTGATGACGTCCATAGCCGATGTGTCATAGCTGATGATGTGGTAATAAATCAATCTCCATGTGTATCCGGTCAATGTGACTTTTTTATAAAAAGATGATAAGTTCAGTAACATTTAAGTAACGAAAAAATAAGTCAATTACTTTTGGATGATAAGTCGTAAGTTCAGTGACCGTAGGTAAAATTAATCCAAACATGAAACATGCCATGTGTGTCCAGGTATATTACGTGATATGCCATATCATCAATTCGGTAAGGGTTCTCGCTGGAAACCGATTAACATGATTTTTATGCAAAAATGTGATAAGTTCAATGACTTTTAATTTACGAAAAAAAAAAAATCAGTTACTTTCAGGGTGATAAGTTTTAAGTTCAGTTACCGTAAATGAAATTGACTCGCTATTTTAAGGCCTATCAATTCCCATCTTGGAACAGTTGATATCTGATATTTTTTTAAATAACGTAATTCAGTTTAAGTGAGATCCGTCCATTATAAATAAATTTTTTTATAATATTATTTTTGTCATTTACAAAATTTAATTTGAAATTTTACTTAAAAAACAAATTTCTAATCACTTTAACCAATTAATATTTGATATTTAGCTTATTTAATTATAAATGAATGAGGATGGGCTGATGACTTTGAGATAGTGACCAAAGAATTTCACTAGCACTAGTTAAAGGTACATTTAGATTTTGACTGCCTTTTGAATTGAAATTGAAATGGGATGCTTAAAAAAAAAAAAGAAAAAAAAAAGAATAAGGAGAATTAATGCACAAAATAAAAGCTTTCAATTCCATGGTTGAAAGATGGTGCACCGCCAAATCTCCCACTTAATTATTCTTTTTAAAAGGAAATCCCCTAACCGCAATTAAACTGCTGCAACTGATTCCCATTTGTTTTCCTGCCTTTTTCTGATAGTCACATAAAATCTTTTCTTTTCTTTGTTGAGAGTGAAATCTCTTGCGACCCTTTTCTAATTTCCTGAATCAATAATAATTCCTTGAATTGACCTGATGAAAATTAGGATAAAATCGAAGTCCATTTCACACCTATAATGAGGTATATACCCCAATATATGTAGAGTTCTCTCTCTGTCTCTCTATATAACCTAACCTTTAATTAGTTTTATGCTGAAAATAGAGTACATTCAGGTATATCACACCAGATCTTAAGATAACTAAGAAGATGAGCAAATGATATTCCAGATGCCTAAAATATATTGATTTTCAATTGAATCAACCGACTGATTTGTTTCTGAATCGGTGTTCCAATAGCCTTCCACTTTTTTAATTCCCTATATAAGCTAGGGAATCAACCATTTTCTATATATATAAATACAGTGGGAGTGAATTTATTGATTTCACTTTACACTTCTAGACGATGATAATGATAATATAAAAAGATAGTGCATGTATTTATATGTTAGGTGTATTTTATATATGCACAACTATTATATTTTTGTGCCTCCATAAATTTCCTTCTTGCTGGTTTTTGTTCAATCTTCCTTTTCATTCTTATCTTCTTCTTTTCTTATCTTTTTTTGGGTACTTTTCGTGAATAATAATTCTGTTATATAATTTTTCCTATTTTCTTAGATTTATGTACTGTTAAAAACTTATCGAATTAGCTTTTGTCACAATAAGACAAACTAATTGCAAAAAGTTATCTTGTCCGCATATATATATATATATATATATATATAAGTAAATTTTTAAAGGATTAAAACGTTTTAATAATAACTTTAATCTGTAAAGAATTTGCTTGTTGATTAACCTTGGTGCATTTAGATTTCGTGGATAATAAGAATATATCATTATTGTATAATTCATGAGAAGGGTGTTCTAAACAATGTTATTAAAATCGCACTGGATAAAGAATCAGAGAGCTAAAGGGTTCGTGGTTTGTTGAGGTTCAACTAGATTTTTCTTTTTAAAAAAAAACATTTTTTAAGTTTTATATAAATATTATGAAAATATCACTACATAAAAAGTTAAAAAATAATTAAAAAATACATTTATCATCAAACATTAATAACAAAACAACAACTAATTCAACATTTATAACAAAAAATTAAGATAAATATGATAAAAAAATTAAAAATATTCAAAGACATCCATCAAATATAAATTATAATTTTTATTTTATTCACAGAAAATTCATCAAAACTGTTTAAATTTTAATTATTTTGTATTTATACTTATATTTTATTTTTTACAGCAAAAAAAAATATATTTATTGATATTGTGGATAAAAATTTATTTTTTTAGTTTCAAATCAGTTTATTCAAATTTTACCCGGTTTTTTCAATTTTCGACTGATTCAAAATGATTTCAACCGGTTTTTATTCAGTTCATTTTCATGCATTAAACCAACCGAATCATATGGCAATTTATGGTTAAACCGGTCCGACCGGCTGGTACAGTTTTAATAACATTGGTTCTAAATAATAATAATAAAGACGTAAAATAAACTAAAATAAAATCCAGATACACGCGTAGTGCAGTTACACGTGTTCGGGTTGGATAGAAGTTCGAAAGAGAATTTAATCTTTGTGTACAACTGTATCATTTACAAGTATGATACATGTTAATTATATGGAGGAATCAAGTCCAGATTTTCTTGAAAGAAAGATAGAAATATTTAAGTTGCCTTTAAGAAAGTGAGAGAGGGATGCTTGTCACATCTGGAGATTGAAGAAATTCCAAAAGATTGGGTCAAAGTCCCTTCTCACGTTGGCTCTCATCTATGATTCCTCTTTAAAACAATTGCTAATTAAATCTCACTTTCAAAACGGCTAGCTTTTCCTTCTTTGCATGCTTCCATACATAACAGAACGACTCCCTTGGGCCGATAAAAAGCTGTATATACAAAGAAGAAGAGAGAGAATTGGGGTATTATTGTCATTTCATATCAACCCAATAAGCAACTAGCAAGGCATTTTTCAATAAAGCTATGGCATCAAAGCTTTATCAAAGAATCTAGGAAAATTGCATTCTCGCCCCCTGAATTTACACAATTTTTTTTCTATCTAATCTTTAAATTTTTATTTCAATGTACATTGTACTATAATATTTTTATTATTTATCTAAATTTTTTTCCCTCACTCAAACCTTCTTATTTAAAAGCCCTCACCCTAGCCTTGTAATGGAAACCCAAAAAACACTCACTCTTTTACTAATAATATGGCAACCTTATCATCATCATCTTCTTCTTTCTTCTTCAACTATCTTAAATCTCTCTCTCAAACTCCACATAAGCTTAAAAAGAGAATGTTAGCCACATGGACACCAGAGCAGGAGCTTAACCAAGTAAGGTTAAGGTCTGGTGCAGACATGAAAAGGAAGCTAAACTGGCATGAGTTAATAGCTCTTGGAATTGGAGGGATGCTTGGTGTTGGTGTTTTTGTAACTACTGGCCCCGTTGCTCTTCATCATTCTGGCCCTGCTGTTTTTATATCTTATATTATTGCCGGCATATCAGCGCTTCTTTCTTCTTTATGTTACACTGAATTTTCCGTTCAGATTCCGGTGGCCGGTGGTGCCTTCAGTTACCTCAGAGTCACCTTTGGTAACCAATTACAACGCTCCATTTCTTGATGCATGCACATACTCCATTATTAATTATCAAGTGATTAATTTCTCTACAATGATTTTTATTGTTTCTGTTTATAGGCGAGTTTATAGGGTATTTTGCTGGGTCAAATATACTAATGGAATACGTGTTATCAAACGCCGCCGTTGCAAGAAGTTTCACAGATTATCTTTGCCATGCGGTTGGGGAAAATAATTCGAACACATGGAGAGTTCATGTAGATGGTCTTGTTGAAGGATATGATAAGTTGGATTTTACAGCTGTTGCTCTTATTCTTCTTCTCACTCTTTGTCTTTGCCATAGGTTTGATCTCTTATTTTTGACCTCTTATAACTACGGTTTTTCTCCTTATAATTTGCATATATGTCCAATATTACTAATGATTGCTATTTTATTTTTAATAATAAGTGTTGGTAAAGGCAAATTTTTGTCACTATATCTTTGTTGGTAAGAGTAAGTGGGCATTTGGTTTATTAGTGGATTTTGATTACAATAGGGCTTAGTGTTGGCATTGAACTGATTAATTTTTCTTTATGTTTTTGGGTAATGGTTAAATTTCTAATGGATTTTGAAAGTGATGGAAGTTTTTTTTTTTTTTGAGATCGCAGTACAAAGGAAAGCTCAATGTTGAACCTGATAATGACAATTTTCCATGTGATGTTCTTTGGGTTCATTATAATTGGTGGTCTGTACATTGGGAGTGGTAAAAACTTGGTAAAGCCAGGAGGGATTGCTCCTCATGGTGTTAAAGGTATAGTGAATGGAGCAGCCATAGTTTACTTCAGCTATATTGGCTATGATTCTATTTCAACAATGGCTGAAGAAATTCAAAAGCCTTCTAAAAGCCTTCCTATTGGGATTCTGGGTTCTGTTCTTATAGTTTGCATTCTTTATTGCCTAATGGCCTTGTCTTTATGTGTCATGGTGCCTTACAATATGGTAAGTTATCAATTCTTTTTATCACCTATAAGCCAAAATTGCATACATAAGCTTGTGTAAGTGTTACTGATTACTGAAATGATTTTTGATAGATACCAGAGAGTGCATCGTTTTCTATGGTTTTCCAAAAGATTGGGTGGAATTGGGCAAGCAATGTGGTTGGTGCTGGAGCAAGTTTGGGAATAGGAGCTTCTCTTCTGGTGGCCATGTTAGGCCAGGCAAGATACCTTTGCGTTATTGGAAGGGCTAGGCTTGTTCCTTCCTGGTTGGCTAAGGTCAATCCTTCTACTGGTACCCCTTTGAATGCTACTCTCTTCTTGGGTATGTCATTTCTTTCAATTTATTTATTACTCTCTCTCATTTAAGTTAATTAAGCAATAATCGAATATTAATTACTCTTCTAACATCTACGTGCAAGTATCATTTGTTTTCTCTTTACATCATAAGTTTCTTTAACCGTCCATAATAGAACTTAAATGATCAAACTTGGATAGTTAAGGATTATTTTTTCATTTACAGAGTTTTGATTGAGTTTTTAATATCGTAATTTCGAAATGATAATACTTGTTAAAGATGTTCTATGTAGACTTAGCCAATGACATAACGTCATATATATAAGTAAAATAGTTTGTATGATATTCAATCATGTATTATAAATCATGTTTGAACTGGTAAATTGAATTTTAAAACTTTTCTTATTCGCAATAATTAAAAATGTTCCAACAACATTTTGTCTTATTGTTCTTTTTTTCTGGGTGATGTAGGGCTTTGCACAGCATCAATTGCACTCTTCACTGACCTGAACATAGTATTAGAAATAATCTCCATCAGCACATTACTGGTGTTTTATCTAGTGGCCAATGCTCTAATCTACCGCAGATATGTGATCATAAGCCATAAACCACCTTCACATACTATTTTATTCCTTTTCCTCATCTCATTTACTGCAATTGGCTTCTCTATTTCATGGAAACTTGAAGAACAAAAATGGGGCCTTTTGCTATTTGGTGGTCTTACTTTTGCCATTACAGCTTTTTTTCAATACATGGTACCTTCCATTGCTCAACCTAATGAAGAATGGTCGGTGCCATTCATGCCATGGCCACCTGCTATCTCAATTTTCCTTAATGTCTTCCTCATGACAACGTTAAAGATGATATCTTTCCAGAGGTTTGGGATATGGGCATGTTTGATTACTATGTTTTATTTGTTATACGGTGTACATTCTACTTATGAAGCTGAAGAGATCATGGAAGTCAGTGTTGCTCAACAACCATCTGTCCAACAAAGTAAGTTAGAAATTCAAGTTCTATAACAACTAATTAATTAAGAAACTAGTCTTAATTTTTTGCTTCTCTTGTTATATCTCTCTTCCAATTTGTAATTGTACATTTGCACCTCTATAATCCAGAGTTTCATGAGTTTTTAATGCAAAATTTTCATTTTTACCATTATTTAATACAATTTCAAGAAATTAATTATAATTATGCATAAAAAATAAAAAGTTGAACCACTTAAATGCATGCATAAGAAAATGACAACAACAATGATATAACTACATACGATCATATGAGTTTTTTTTTTTTCCGTTAACTTGCAATTTGCATGAGCGGCACTAATAAATTTTGGATACTATTTGTGACATTGGTAAAAAGAAAATAAATATCTTCTTTTTTTTCCCTATTTTTGCATGATTTTTATTTTGTATTTAGCAATTAAAAACGAGAAAAAAAAATGATATATTTTTTATTCAATTCCTTCGGTACAAAGAAGGGTTAAGGAGGGGAAGAAATGATTGAGGTGAGATAGGGGCCATTGGAAGTAATGATGTATTAATTCTCCAAAAAGTATTATAGATAATCCAAAAAATACTTTCAATATTTTGTCATTTTACTACCTCATCAAAATCTGCCAGTTGGTATCTTTTAAAGATTTATTATGGAGACATAATTGTCCCATTGAATACAGCCAAAAACTTGCAAAGGGTCTGCCCTCACAGATTTGCCCTTTTTTACAAGTAGTAGAGCATTCCATTTCTATGTACTTGTTGATCTCAAATCTATATTTTATGCTACGATATCTATAATTTTCGACCGACTTAAAACCATCAAAACTGAATGAATAATAATAATAAAAATATAGGCATCATTTGAATAGAGAATTATGGCCTATATATAAGAGAAAATATCCCTTACTGTTGGACGAGAGCGATAAGATCCTATAGAGGGATCTGATGTACCCATGATTCCCAAAAGAGAGCTCTATTCTTTAGCTTTATTTCCTTCTATTGATACCCTCTCTTCTCTTTCACTGCTTTTTTCACATCTCCTTTTTCTTTTTATTTATTTTTCACATTTCTCCCCTAATTAGCGGGGACAAGTTTTTCTACAGCTGCAATCAGTCCTTTACATATCAACATTAAATCGTTGTCCTTGCCCACTTGATAACTTCCTTTATCTATTTTTTCTTTCCTTTTTAATTTTTCATTGCAGAATGATAACTTTAATTGAAGGGACGTTATTTGAGTTGACAATAAATTTACTTCTACCACTCAATGAAATTCATTCTGACCATAAATGTACAAAAAAGATTCCCGCATATACTTACCTAATTAAGAAAAATTGGTTCTAATTATTTTTTTACAATAAAATCATATGAATAATAAAAATTAATGTTGATTTGGATTATATAAAAATAATTGAATTTTTATTGATTAAATTCCCAGGATAAACATTTGAATGTTGAGTTATGAGCCAATGATTGGTTCCATGCATAGAAAAGAGAAGTTGGACGAGGTGGATAGAGAAAGAAGCATAAAGGAGATGGAACTGTTTGAGCTGAAAGAGAAATAGTTAGATACACCTGGAATACAGTTACAACCCAACTACATTAAATACAAATCTGGTGTGCATTGCTTATCCACTTAAATACTTCTTTTTTATTCATTATTTTCTTTTTTTTATTTTTAGACAAAAAAAAAACGAAATTGAAAGAAAAGAAGAGAAGAGAAGGTGCATCTGCTTCCACGAGGCAGAAAAACAAAGATCTTTTCTTTGTTAGAGCCCACAGTCTTATTATACATAATAGAAATCAAATGATTGAGGTGATGTGTTTTTTTTCAAGCCACTCAGCTTAAATTTCCACCATTTCCATTTACTTTATAATAATAAAATTGGTAAAATTCACTTTCACGTTCTTAAATTCTTAAAATTTTTATTATTAAAATTATAAATATTTATTTCGCAATATTAAACTCTTAAATTTTTTTTTTTATTTTTTTGATATCAATGTTTTAATCAATGGATTATGTCAGCATGATAAATACACGTCCTCAATTTCTTCCTCTTTTAAATGTGTTTTTTTTTTCAATATCAACAATTAAAATAATCTGTTGAATTTTTGTGGATATTAAATACGGTGAAAACTAAATACTGATAACCTCACCCTCCCAAGTTCCACATTTATGAGTATATTTTTCCCACTTGAACATGAAAGAGAGACTGCTCAAGTTCCATATTTATGAGTACATTTTTTTTCCCCACTTATGCATGTTAATCATGCTCACAGAATCATATAACGGATGGCTCAATGTAAACAAAATAAAATAATTTATTATTATTATTATTATTATTATTATTATTATTATTATTGGAATTTTTAAGTTCTTTAATTGAAGGATCATTCTTTTCTTCATTAACCTTTATAAGGGGTTACAAATTACAATTTGTAACTGAAAAATTATACTCCCTCCGTCTCATTTTAAAATATTATTTTTTTTTATTTTATTTTATCCCAATTTAAATATTATTTTTTAAATTTGAAAGAAAAATTTACATATATACCTCTATTTATTATATATCTTATTAAATATTTTTTTCTTATTAGTATTTATTTTTAACTAAAATTAAATAAAATTTTTGAAAATATAAAAAAAAATATTTGTCAATAACTATACTTATTTTATAAAATTGAAGTATTTTAATCATTTATTTAATTTTTATTAAAAATAAAAAATTATCTTTTAAAATAAAACGAATAGAATATAAAATAAAATGAAAAGAAAAGATTATAAAATAAGATATAACTAATTATAAAACTGGAATGCCTTATATATATATATATATATATATATATATATATATATATATAAAGAATGTTCTAAAACTTCATGAGTTTGAAGAGTGATAAAACTGGGGCCTGGACCTCCAAAAACATTGAGCCCATAATTGTATGCCACTGCATGCACATATCGATGTGGATTCAACCCAACATATGAAGGGATGGGCAAATTGTGAAAGTAGCTGCATATATATATATATATATATATGTATATTCTTTTAAATTTATATTCGGAAAACCATTCACTTGGTGGTGGATATAACTCTTAAGCCTCTGCTGCCTGCAGTGGTTTGTAATCCTTGGGATTTTTACACACTATTACCAATGCTCTGAACCTCACAAAAGTCAATCAAATGACAACCAATGGAAGGTGATAAAAACCAACACAGCAGAGATGTAAACATGTCCAAAAAAAAACTTAAAACAGTCCAAATGAAAAGAAATCAAATGCCGGCCTAGTTAATAAACCACCATTATAATGAAAAGAAATCAAACTTATTAAACATTCCATTGCCAAAATCTCTATGAAGAATCGGTTAGCTTGTCGCATTAGCCTAAGGAACAATGTTCACAGCCTGAAAATCCTTTAAACCCTCGAAGCCAAAACTGCAGATGAATCTAATAATCAACACCAATTCCACATTCTTCAACAGTTATTAGCAGCAACTAGCGACTTTGAGGGTCTCCATTTCTTTCCGCCTATAGATTCAACTTGAGTCTACATTTTACTCCTACATCCTCCCCTTCCTCCTATTCTTTTCAAATATTGTCAATTTGTTGCTGCAAACTGAGAATCACCATTTTAGCTTCGACAAGGCGATAACATCTCCACTTCCTTCCTCTTTTTCCGATTATTTTCTGATGCTGTTTTTGCAAACGCCTCCACAATCTGCTGTTGTGACTCGATTATCATCTGGTTATGCTTCAACAACATGTCCATCCTCATTTTCTCAATTTCCATTGCCATTTCCATCTTCATCTTCTCAACCTTCACAAAAGTGTCTGTGGACGAACTGATTGCTGATACTAGCTCTTTAATAGGATCCATCCCTTTCTTTGTGCTGCTATGAATGCCACTCTTCTTCGCATTAACCTTAGAATCAACCTCAACTTTGTGAAAAATTTTCTGGCTAAACCCTGATGGTGGTGATTCCCAGCAATCACTTCTTGTATCGCCTCTATTATGGACATCACTAACCAAATTAGGGCTAGACTTCTTATCATTCTTCCTGTAAATTCTAGGCTTATACCCTGGAGGCACATCACCCAGGGTTCGTAGAGGGAACCCAACATGGTCATCAAGACCTCCAACAAAATTTCTACCATTTGGAATACAATCATGGATAGTCTTGCCATAACCTTTCAATCTAGGTACCTGAGGCAGAAAGTTCCTACCTTTTTGTGTATTTTCTACTTTCAAACAAACACCGTCTTCATAGTCACAATGGAAGTCAATATCAGCCTTGAATTTCCCGTCAATTCTTCCATAATCTTTTGGCCTAAATGCTACAGAGACAGAATTTAGATCACCAACAAGTTTTGGACACAACCCATTTCCTAAAGCAGTAGCAATATTACTCACAGAATCTTCATCAACCCTGCCAAATTTCCTAGCCCTAAATGCCAAATCCCGATCCAAACCAATATCAAACTCAGTATCAAGATCCTGACCGACACTACTACATTTCTTTGGAGGAACCAAATACCTCTCCCCTAATGTTTTCACACGAAACCCATCTCCAAGATCATTCCTTTCATCAACATCTTGACATTGTTTAGATCCTGCAGACCCAAATGACATTGCATCCAATAAAGGAAACAAATCCCAAGAAGAAGAAAACCGACCTTGAAAGTTAACGCACCTCTGTTTCTCCATCCGGTACCGTTTCCGAAGCTTCTCGATCTTATGCCTACATTGAAGAGCCGACTTGGGCGGATCAGAAGAGGAAGATTCGGCAACGGCCGCAGCCACAGCATCCCAATCGGCGGCTCGGAGATTCCCACGATTAGCGGAGAACCATTTATCACGGTAGGCTTCAATTAAAGCCAAGGTTTCATCTTGGGTCCAGCATGGCGGAGGAACCCGCCGGGATGTGGAAGACATGGGAAAAGGGTAAGGAGAAATTGGGGTGAAGGAAAAGAAGAGGAGAAGAGGCCTAAGTTAGAAAAAGGGTAAATAGTGGTGGCGGTGGCGGTGGCGGTGGCGGTGGATATCATATTGTTGTTGGAGAAATGGATAAGTGGGTGAAATGTACTTAAGAGAGAGAGTGGGGGCAACCACCAGCAGAGGGGAGAGGGAGGTGGTGAAGTGCGCCCAATCAGACAAACAAACAACCAAATCAACCAAACAATTCCGCCGCCACTCATGCCTAATATCACCACTTGGACGCGCATTGAGGTGGACGGACCGACGGAGCCCTAGGGATGATAGTGGGCGGGCCGGGCCTAGGACGGGGAATGACTCCCACCTACTGACACGTGCAGGAGTGGAGCAGGGACCGCCAGTAGTATTTTGGAAAAAAATTCCTTTCGTTTCTGTTCCAGCTGATATTATTTTATTTTTTTTAAATTTAATTATAATTAAAATATAATATTTAATTAATTATAATTGAAATATAATATTTAATAATTAAAAATATAAATTTAATTATAAATTAAATTGATATAAATTTTAATATTTGATAAAATTAAAATTAAATTATATAACTATAATTAAATTTAATTATTAATTTCAGGGGTGGAAAAATTTTGGAATTGAGACTATAATTTTCGTTTCTATCTTAAATTTTAAATTGGAAAATAATTTTTTCTAGTTTTCACTTTTATGCTTTATTTGGGACGATTTTTCACCGAGGACGGAAATTTTTCACCCCATTATCATCCTACAAAGGTACGCTATTTCTGCCTCCACTTTACGGTATACAAGTCAGATCTTGGCAGAGATGCTGTTGGCAGGTAAGATGATCACGGGGCGGAAAATTCCCATCCCCGATGGGAAATCGGCCCGAATGGGGTAGGAAATCCCCGTTCCCGGTGAAAAACCGTCTCGAATGGAGAGGAAAATCCCCGAAAAATTCCTCCGTGGGGATGAGGACGGAAAAAAAAATATTTCTCAACTTAGAATTCGGGACGAAAACAGAAATTGTGATCTCCACTCCGAAATTTTTTCGCCTTCAAAATTTAATTACTAAATTTAATTATATTTATATAATTTAGTTTTAAATTATATTTAATTTTAGTTTTTTCAATTGTTAAAATTTATGTTAGTTTGATTTGTAATTGAATTTATATTTTTATTTATTAAACATTATATTTCAATTACAATTAATTATTAAATATTATATTTTAGTTATAATTAAATTTTTTTAAAAAATAAAAATATTTTTAATGCGGGAATGAAAATCGAGAAATTTTTTTTTTCATAATCTATAGGTTTTCGTTCCGTCCCCGCCCTGCCCCGCCCCGCCCTTGTGCTGGGCAGTAGGTGGGGAGGCATTTCCCGTTCCCACCCCGCGATCATCGCTATTGGCGGGTGAGAGTTGCTGTAGGATAATGGTTGAGGACCTGATGTTTAGTCTACTTCAAATTGGGCCCTTTGGCCCTTTAAAAGAAAGAAAGTTGGTTGGATTGTGCATTTGTGGGTAAAAAAGCTTATTTGATGAAGCTAAGCCCAAATGAGAAACCTCACCAAGGAAGGGAAGAAGCTGTAAAATTCTTACCTAAACACTTAATTTATGAGATATGTCACACATCAAAGCTATTAGTGAAACGCCAGCCTACCCATAATAAAAACTCAAAAATTAGTTTGTGGGATAAAAATTATTTAAATTTATGCCCAATTGATGTAAAATACTTACTAATATTTCAACTAATTGATGTAGAATACTTAATAATGTTTTAACTGTTTTATCTAATGCGTCATTTCATCATTACTCAGTCCATGAATTTTTTGTGAGATAAATTTGAGCAAGTATTTGCTGAAAGAAACCTTGCAAGTTCCAACTTCCAGCTGCGCAATTTGCAGTTAATTTGTATAATGATAAAATTTGCAAATTGCAAGTACGGTAAGCCAAAAAAATAAGTTGGTAATGTAGTTTGTAAGTTGCCTCCAAAATGTGTGTGTAGCAAATTTGATTATTGTCTTTTCTTTACAAATGGAAAGGGCGATGTACCTATTTAATTCCTGAGACCTTCCATTTCTTATAATTAGGCAAGTGACGGCAGCATAAAAACGAACCTCTTCTAATTAAAAAAGCAACTACGAATATGTGATAATGTTATCTAGATGGATTATTCAAACTGGGGAGAATATAATTAAGAATCTTTTACAATTGGAACTAACCTATATTATTCATGGTTTAAGAATAAAACACTTATGTCCCTTCAAGAACTCTCAAAAGCATCGCTTGCCTGCCTGTAAAATTGCACCCTAGCAGGATTTCATTCAGAAATGGCCAAGACATAGAAAATGCTGTGAAATGTCCAAGTCTTGATGCCACTGCTATAAATTAGGGAGAAAAGAACCACAGCTTAACACTCCATAGCCACTTCCAAATTTGGATAAAACCCAATATATCCATTAATTAGATGGAAAACAATTTCAGGTTTTTAGCCATTCTCTTGATTCTTGCAATAGGAAGTTCAATTGTCGCCAATGCAAGAGACCCTGATAGCCTGAAGGAATTCTTGGTGCCCCCAATTCTTGATCCCAACAACATAACAAGGCAATATTTCACATTCACAAGATTCAGACCCCTCAGGAATGCTGACCTGACTGGCAGAACAACAGCCCTAGTGACAAAAGCCACAATGAAAGAGTTCCCTGGTTTGGAAGGCCAAAGTGTATTGGTTGCTGCAATTATGTATCCACCTTCAGGAATGAACCTGCCCCATACTCATCCTAGAGCATCGGAGCTCCTGATTATTCTCATTAGAGGTTTAGAAGTCAGGTTCGTTGACACCAACAACAACCTCTATACCCAAACTCTTCAATCTTCTGATATCTTCATCTTCCCTAAAGGACTTGTACATTTTCAAGTCAACAAAATGACCGATTCGCCTATTATTGCTCTTGGGATTTATGGAAGCACTAATGCTGGAACCGTCTTGATAAAACACAAAATTTTACCATACAAGGAAAGATTGCCGGTCATGGTGAAGGAGGCTTTAATGACCTGCAAATAAGGAAATTAGCCCGGTCTTGCAGGGCTTTTGAGCTCCGATGCCTAAATTAGCTATCGAAGTGTGGAGAGAAAGCTTAATGGAGAGAGAATATTAAGAGAGAGAGAGAGCCCCCCTCGTTATGGGTATACCTGTCATATTTATATCCTTGATTGTTGGGTTTTATGGGTTTATGATCTTAGCCCTTTTTGTGGACCTTTAATGGGTCGGTCTTATAGTTAATTTTATTTTGAGTGTTATCACTAGTCTCCCTCCACGCAATTCGATCTTTGAGATCGAAGGCTCAATAATTTTGGGAGTTACCCGTTTGGAGAACCTTGTTTTTGGGAGTTACCCGCTTATGAAGAGTTATCCGTTTGGAGAATACCTTGTCTTTGGGAGTTACCCGCTTGTGGGAAGTTACCCGTTTAGAGAATACTTTGGTCTTTGGGAGTTACCCGCTTATGGAGAGTTACCCGTTTTATAATTTTTGCAATTTTATTGCGCAAATAATTTTATAAATATTTACTAACCTGCTTTGCGGTCGCTTATGTTGTTTGAAAGATAACCACATCCGATCCGCTCTTGGCGGTGGAAAAATCACATTCAATCCGCTTTTGACGATAGATGGTCTTTCGATTCGATCCGCTCTTGGAGGAGAGATAACCAGTCCGATTCGCCATTGACGATGGACGGTCTTTTGATCTGACCGATCGTTCTCCATCCAATTCGCTCTTGGCGATGGATGGTCTTTCGATTCGATCCGCTCTTGAAGGAGAGATATTATCCGTCCGATCCACTCTTAGCGATGGACTGTCTTTCGATCCAATCGATCGTTCTCCATCAAATCCGCTTTTGGCGATGGATAATCTTTCGATTCGCTCTTGGCGAAGAGATATTATCCGTTCGATCCGACCGATCGTTCTCCATCCGATCCGCTCTTGGCGATGAATGGTCTTTCGATCCGTTTTTGGTGGAGAGATATTATCCATTCGATCCGCTCTTGGCGATGGACGGTCTTCCAATTCGATTCGCTCTTGGCAAAGAGATAACCTCGTCTGATCTGCCCTTGGCGATGGACGGTCTTCCGATTCGATCCACTCTTGGCGAAGAGATAACCTCGTCCGATCCGTCCTTGGTGAAGGACGGTCTTCCGATCCAACCGATCATTCTCCATCCGATTCGCTCTTGGCGATGGATGGTCTTTCGATCCGACTAATCGTTCTCTATCCGATCCGCTTTTGGCGATGGATGGTCTTTCGATCCGACCGATCGTTCTCCATCCGATCCGCTCTTGGCGATGGATGGTCTTCCGATTCGATCGATCATTCTCTATCCGATCCGCTCTTGGTGATGGATGATTTTTCGATTCAATCCGCTCTTGACGGAGAGATATTATCCGTCTGATCCGCTCTTGACAATGGACGGTCTTTCGATCCGACCGATCGTTCTCCATCCGATTCGCTCTTGGCGATGGATGGTCTTCTGATCCGCTCTTGACGGAGAGATATTATCCGTCCGATCCAACCGATCGTTCTCCATCCGATTTGCTATTGACGATGGATGGTCTTCCGATCCGACCGATCGTTCTCCATCCGATTCGCTCTTGGCGATGGATGGTCTTTCGATCCGCTCTTGGCGGAGAGATATTATCCGTCCGATCCGCTCTTGCAGATGGACGGTCTTTCGATCCGACCAATCGTTCTCCATTCGATCCGCTCTTAGCGATGGATGGTCTTCCGATTCGATCCGCTCTTGGCAGAGAGATAACCTCGTCCGATCCGCCCTTGGCGAAGGACGGTATTCCGATCCGACCGATCGTTCTCCATCCGATTCGCTCTTGGCGATGAATGGTCTTTCGATCTGACCGATCGTTCTCCATCCGATCCGCTCTTGGCGAAAGATGATCTTCCGATCCGACCGATCAACTTAAAAAAACAATTAAATAAATTCTTAATATACGTACCTGGTGTTGGACCAAAAAGAGTTTCGAAATATATCTTTTCAGATCTTTAAAGGTGTGGTAGGTAATCACATGCTTCTTTGTTTTAGAGGTGGGACCCATCCATCATATCTTTCAAGAGATAGAGATGGATTTGCAATCAATGCTAGTCATTTACGAAATTTGAGCACATGTACCCACTGAAATTTGCTTTTTGATTTTCGCTTTCCAGCTTTGTTTGTTCTTCCTACTGTTTGTTCACCATCACTTTTGTCCGATGGGGGCCTCTCCGGTGAGTTTGGTTGTCACCTAGCTCTATTTTTCTTGGAGCACAACACCCGTATCACTTCTCTCTTCTCCTTTTTTGCAAGATTAAATCCAGGATCTTTAGATCTAGGCATTTCCTTTGAAAAGAAACTCAAGATCTTTCAGATTTAAGCTTTTATTGTGAGATCAAGTTCAAGTTCAAGATCTTTCAGATCTGTGACTTAAAGTCGTCCATGACTATCCCTTTTCTTCGATTTAAGGCTAAGTAGTTTAGATACGGCGTCAACTCTCAACGAAAGTACCAAATGATAAAATACAAAATTTTACCGTACAAGGAAAAATCGCCGGTCATGGTGAATGAGGCTTTAATGACTTGCAAAAAAGGAAATTAGTCCGATTTTGCCGAGCTTTTGAGCTCCAATGCCTAAGTTAGCTATCGAAGTGTGGAGAAAAAGTTTAATGGAAAGAGAGTATTAAGAGTTAGAGAGAGAGCCTCCCTTGTTATGGATATACTTGTCATATTTATACCCTTGAGTGTTAGGCTTTATGAACTTATGATCTTAGACCTCTTCGCAGGCCTTTAATGAATCGACCTTATAGTTAATTTTATTTAGGTGTTATCACGTCTCATTACCTAGTACTATCTTTGGCACTGGAATTAGTGCAGATATACTAAGGCTTTCAAAATCGACGAGGAGACTATATCCAAGTTAGTTGAGGCAAACAAGTAAATTCTTAATTTCCTTCGTAGCTTGTATACATTATTATAATTTTTAATTTGCAGAATAAAAAACTTGAATGTTACGAAAATATGTACGTTTTAATTTCTGACAAGATTAGCATTCTGTTGTGACATAAACACAGAATGCTAGTGTTATTGTGTTATCTTCAAATCAGATTGAAAATTTTTCCCGTTTCCCATTTCCACCCTATATAGATCCTCAACCCTAGTAAAAAAATATTTTTTTTTAATTTTAAAATATAATATTTCACAAATAATTAAAATTAAAATAAAAAATTTAATGAATAAAAAATTTAAAATTAATCACAATTCAAATTAACATAAATTTTAACCATTGATAAATTTAAAATTAAATATAATTTAAAATTTAATAATCCTAAAATTAAATACAAATAACTAAAATTTAATCAAGTTACAATGATACAATAAATAAATGCATAATTATTTACAAATCACTTTCATTTGGACGAATATCAATTTGAAATATCAATTAATCAAATATAAAAATATTAGTTATATATTCATATACAGATTGAAAGTAAATTAAATTTGTTACCACCATATAGCTGCATAATATCATAGATATATAATTTATCGAGCGCAAATCTATCTAGTTATGAGTGAGATGTTATTAAACAATTTTAGAAAAAAAAAAAAGAAAAGAAAAATCAAACATCGAGAAGGAAGGAGTGTTTTTTTTTAATAATGTACTTTGGCTAAAGCTCAATAATGTTAAGGACACAACGTTCTGCTGACAAAAATATATCTTAGAATTCAATGAATAAACACTTGAAATGGTTTATTTCTATTCATCATGTCAAATCTAAAATATGTTAATAAGTCATATAATCATTGGAATTCTTATAACAAACTCGGATAAAATGAAACTACAGGAACTAGAAAATAAACATGAGTAGCAGCATCACCTTCATCTCTTCAAGCTTTCATTTGCAACCCTCTGTTTTTCTACAGTACGTCGCAAGGTTGCCAATTGCTGCTTGCGTAAACATATCAGAAGATATATATATATAAATTAATTAGGCATATACAAATGCAAGGGAAAGCAAGAAGTAAACAAGTTATGACATAAAGTTAATTAAACGTACATTTTTCAAATTTCTTCTTTCCTTCAACAATAAACTTTCCAGCTCTTTAAGCTCAGGTAATGTCTGCCAGAAATCAAAGAATTCAAACCAACATGAATTCATAATGGATGGTTCATAATTTCCATTTTCATTTCATAATTCAGATATAAATCTGAAAAATTCAAAACTATATAAAATCTACCATCTTGATTCAACTTGACGGTACAAAGTTTAGAATATTCTTGCTAGAAAGAAAGTACTTCACAAAATAATTCAAAGGAGTCCCATATGCGCCTAATCAACATGAAGAGAACCTTTAGGCATTTCCACGTAAGTCAAACAAAATATGCAAAAAACGTAATACGATACTAACTTAATTCCCGTTTTAAGCAGAATCAAATTACTAAGGACAATCAAAAAATAAAAAACAGTGAGACAAAACTAGTGGCAGGTTAGGAGTCAATCCCAGATAAACAATAAACACTTAATCTGTTCATCAGTTTTTATTTGGGATTTTGGGACAAGAGAGACACAACAATTATACAATCTCAGATCCACTCAATCGCTAATAAAATACTTTCAGTGACTTGCATCCATGTTTGAAGGACGTGAGGCTGTCATCATCAATTCCAAAGCATCCTTCCAGAACCAAATCTTCAAGATATTGTAGCTTCAAAATGGAGGGTAAACACTTATTTGTAATCTGTCAACAAAGAAAAAACTTGTCAGCATCTAAAGAAATTTACTGCTGAGCTACCAGTCATGTTCACTTCAAATACAAATTTTTCAAAAATAACCCCTCATAAATAAATATTAAAAAATTCGATCGAAGCCCAAATTGGTGTTGGATATAAATGAAATAAACTAAACTGAGGAGCCTAAATTAAGAATCGAGTGTACTTATATCTGATTTAACGTTAATTACAAATGCACAAATCTAATTCGCTGAGATAAAAAGCTCCAAGGAAGACAGAATTAAATGTTGTAAGAACAGTAAATGCTTACAGGTAAATACGAGAGATCCAAACTCCTAATCTCCTTACACTTAATAGCAATCAAGCCAACCTCCAAATCGGTAACACCTAAACACCATTTCAAGCTAATTAGTTTCAGCTTCTTGCAGCCAACCAATGGCAACCTGTACATAATTCGATATCGAACAGTTTAGATCCATTAATGCATTTTTGACAGACATGTAAACAAATTCCAAAGATAGCAAAAACATACATATAAATAATACACATATATGTGCTTAGACACGCATCTTAAAATTGGGAGAAAGAACTCACCAAAGTAAACATTGATCGATCCAAAACAGAGAAAAAGAAGACTAAGACGAGGCAAACAAAGACGGATGTGTTGTGTATGAGAGAGAGAAGCCTGCAGGAGAAGCTCGGAGGAGTGAATGAGAGAGAGGGAGAGAGGAGCAGCTGTGTCACAATGAGGTAGAAGAGAAGAAAACGGCAGGATAAGAAGTTAGGGCTTCTTTATAAAGTATGGCAAATAAGTAAATAATTAAAAAAATTAAGAACAACATAGTAATAATACATCGGGATCGGTGATCCCGATGGGATGGATACCCCATTCCCCGCCCCCATCCCAAAATACATCTCGAAAATTTTTTTATCCCCGTTCCGGCTTCCACAGGTTGGAAAAATCGAAAATTCCCCTCCCCATTCAGATCGGATCCCCACGAATATCGAATTTTTCTCATACCGTGATCATCTCTAATTTGAGTCCATGAGACAACAAAGAAGTTCCTTAAAGTTTATTATTCTCTAACTACTCCCATGCCTGAGCAGTTCTATCATCCAAAGGGCTTAGAAACAACCCAAGCCCCATACCTGCAGATTAACTAAGCAATTTCTGTATCAGTAACATCAATCTCTGCAAAGAAGTTTCTAGATGAAATCATTTACTGGCATGTTAACGGCCACAAGAACCCTTCATTTCAAACAAGAAATTTGCTTTAATATATAGTCTATTTAGATGTTACAACTCAAAAAAAAAAAAAAAACAAAACAAAAAAAAACTATGTTCTAATATTAGCTTAAAACTAAAATTGACCATCTTATGACATAGATCCACCAGCTTTACCTTCACCAAGGATTACATCACTAGACCTTAATCTTTTCCTCCGCAGTCTCTCAGCTATAGCAAATGCCAGCTCTAGAGACTGTGATGCATTTAGCCTAGGGTCACAATGCGTGTGATAGCGGGAATTCAAATCATCAAAAGTCACAGTCTTTGACCCTCCAACGCACTCTGTCACATTCTGCCCTGTCATCTCCAGGTGGACTCCTCCAGGATAGCTGCCTTCGTGATCATGCACATCAAAGAATGCCCTCAGTTCTGCCTGAAACAAGCAAAGTTACTTCCAATTAGCATCCGATCCAGCTGAGCAATTCATAATGATGCAAATCAAACTTTTAGAGAATGGAGTTTCAGGAGTTTGTGCTTACTCTGATTGAATCAAAAGGTCTTGTCTTGAGACCACATGGAGCCTTGATTGTATTTCCATGCATGGGGTCACTGACCCAAGTGACTATAAGCCCAGCCTGGCGTAAGGCTCTAATGAGATGGGGGAGTTTTACCCGCAGATTGTCTGCACCCATCCTGGTAATTATTGTCAATCTTCCAGGTCTGTTGTGAGGGTTAAGAATTTCACATAACTTCACCAGCTCTTTTGGGTCCATTTTATCGCTCACCTATCAATCAAGTCCAGCCATCAGCAAACCAAAAATGTATATTAGCACAAAAATAGTTGGCTGAAAAATACTGAGATCAAATTACATGAAAACAACTAAGCCTGTTTAATTGACTCAAATCTCAATTAAGTACGATTACAGTTTTCATAGAGTTGTTTTTTTTGTTTTGTTTTGTTTTCTTTTTTTGTTTTTTTGTTTTTTTTTTTTTCAATATCTAAAGGTTGTAATTACCACTTACCTTAATTCCAAGAGGATTGGAAACACCTCGAAGGAATTCCACATGTGCTCCATCTAACTGGCGAGTCCTCTCACCTACCCAAAGCATGTGAGCAGAACAGTCATAACAGAGGCCAGTTGTTGAGTCCTCTCTGGTTAAGGCCTGCTCATACGGCAAGTGGAGGCTCTCATGAGATGTCCAGAACTCAGTTGTGTTCGTTACAGGATGATCAACAGTGAAACCTGCAGCAGCCATAAACCCCAATGCATCATCTACTCGCCGTGCAAGTTCCATATACCTGTTTTAAAGCAAAAGAGCAAGTTACTTTAGAAAGTTAAATCTAAATACATCAACAAACATTTTAATTCTTATATATTTGATTGATTGATAAAATGTGATTCCAGTAAAATACATCAAATATTTCACAAATTATATTGCAGAAAATGCTACGATCATTACTCTCAAGCCTGTTGCAGGATTTTTTTTATTTTTTAAATTTCAGTTGGCTCTTATACATTGATATATGAACCAGGAAGCAATTATATAAGAAAGACCAAGTTAAGCTGCAAAAAATCACACTTCAGTGAGCAGTTTAAGAGTTGTCGTATACACTAGACCAGCATGGATGTGCAGGTGCACATGAAAGTAGAAGAAAAAGCTAGCCTACATATAAGAATGTTCAAATGGACGATGCACCTGTCTCCTTGCTCACTATGCAGTACGAAGTCAAGATTCCATTGTGAAACTCTCTGCATGGCAGCATATCCACCAGTAGCAAAAGCCCTAAGAAGATTCAAGGTGCCAACAGACTGCAGGTATGCTCTTATCAACCTTTGAGGATCAGGCACTCTAGATTTCTCATCAAAAGCATCAGCATTAATATTGTCTCCTCGATAACTAGGGAGCTTCACACCATCTTTTGTCTCAAATGGATCTGACCTAGGTTTTGCAAATTGGCCTGCCATCCTTCCTACCTGTAATAATCAAAGCAAATGAACTTCTGATATGCAAAATTTCTCTACAAGGAACCAAATCTGCTAAGAGAACAAGTCCCAAGTAAAAGATGACACATGTGTAAACACTCCACATCAATTAAGCAAAGCAAATAGCAATTATGATCAAAGTATCATAGACATGCTAGAAAGAAACTCTTAATGGCATAAACTATAAGATGATAAAGCATGAAACTAAGAGACTTGGATCCTAGGCACTGAAAAAACTTGCAGAATTGAAGTTATAGACTTCATTTTGAAGTAGCTTGTGGAAAAAGTGTAGCAAATAACTCTTATTACTGAGAAATCTAATCTCCAACACTTTGAAGAGACACTATGAGAGACAACAGGGAGGTATGTGATCTTCTATGTAAGGTAAGATGTGATGAAATCAAATGCACCGAACGTGACAACTGAAGATCTGAATCAAAAACCATATTAAAAGCACCGCAAGTAATGGAAAATAAAGTCAGTGCATAGTTCATGATCATAGCAGCAAAGATATCGTAGGAATCTATAACCGCGACAATAGCAGAGAAGGGAAAAAAACGCCAAATGACAAAAGGTTAAACCCAATATCAGGCCATATTTAACGCAAATTTAAAATCCATATTTCTGCGTTTAATTGTAGGAGATCGGTACAAAATTCAGATTAGACATCATAAATGTTGAAATTGAAGCAATATTTCAAGTTCAAGCCAACCAAACTTAATACAAACAACAACGACGATCCTCCAATACTAACACAAGTATGTATGTATGTGTGTGTTTGTGTCTATATATATATATATATATATAAAGTTGGGACCTTTATGATTGGCATTTGACCACCAAAAGTAAGAACAACGCCCATCTGAAGCAAAACCCGGAAAGTATCCCGAATATTATTGGCATCGAACTCTTTGAAACTCTCAGCACAATCTCCGCCCTGAAGAAGAAACGCATTTCCTACAGCAGCACTGGCTAATTTTTCCTCGAGTTTCCTGGCCTCCCCAGCAAACACGATTGGCGGGAAGCTACTGAGGCTCTGCAGCACCGATTGAAGCTCATTCTGGTCTGGGTATTCAGGGAGTTGCTGGGCGGGTTTTGATTTCCAGCTATCCAGCGCCCAGTTGGTAGAAACTGCGTTTGATGATGAAGTGGACACCGAAGCAACAACGCCTGGTTTGGGTTTTTGGGTAGTGGCGACGTGGAGGGGAAATATTTGAGCTTTGAAAGGGGCGGAAGCCGTGGTGACGTTATTTAAAGTGGCGAGATTGGTAGAGGGAGAGAGAGCCATTTTGTGCTAGGAGTGGAGGAAGGGATTTGATTAAAGTACTATAATAGGTCAGATTTTTTGTTGCCGGTCATCGTTCTGTTTCAAAGAAATCATTTCGGAACAGTCGTTTGATCAAACGACAATATGACTCAGTCGCTTGCTTTGAAAAAGACAAACACTGCCGTTCTAAGTGGCCGCTTCTTAAGTTCATAATTTTTCATAAATTATTTTTTTAATAATTACATAATAGAAAAAGTAAGGGATAAAATTCGAATTCATTGAACTTTCAACGGTTTGCACTATTAATAATTTCTTTTTATGAGTTATAAATAGTTTTCGAAATAAAATTAGGAGGTTTTATAAGTTTTAGAATTGGAGAAAAGCTACGAATATGATCAGGATACATTTATATGCTAAATAGAAAATAAATTTCATTTGTAAACCAATATATATATATATATATATATATATATATATAAGATTAAAATAAATCAATGAAGTTTTTGGAATATCAACTCATCGAAATAAAAGTTAAATACTTGCAGCTAATTAAAATATTTATCAAATACTTTTGAAATAGATCAACTAAAATAATGACCTATATAGCATAATTAGCATTTGATTATCTTAAAAATATTAGTTAAGTACATATTGATTGCGTTTGGTTCATTGAATTGTATATATATATATATATGATAGTATAAATTAGTACAAATTGTATCAAGTACGATGTTTAGAATAATTTCTGAAAAATTAATGTGGGGATAATATAATACATTACAAATTTCATTATCCCACATATACTGTATAAAATAATATATCACAAATTCTTAAATTTGTGTAATACGGTAAATATCATATTAATACTAAATACCATTTCACTACTATTGTTGTTGCTGCTGTTGCCACCGCCACCACAACCTATCATCGCCATAGATACCACCGCCGCCGCCACCATTGCCACCACCGTCGTAGATAATGCCGCCACCATACCGTCGCCGATGCCACCGACACCACCATCACTGTCGTTATCACCATAGCCGCCACCACCATTGTCCCCACCACCATACCGTTGCTATCACCACTGCCACGCTGCTGTCGATACCATCGCCATCACTATCGTTGTAATGGCCTTAATACCGGGTCAGCCGTAAACAGTACTTCCCAATGGTGAATAGTACTTTTCAGGTCCAAAAGGACACCCGAAAGTCAAAAATATTTTATTAGATCATTGGAAGTATTGGTCATGGTGAGTCCGGGGTTGAAATTTGAAGTGAAATTGAGGCCAAATAGGCTTTCAAAGGTCAAAAATTCGAAAAAAATAGAGAGTCAATTTCGCTGGTAGAAAAGATAACTTGATTTTGTATAAATAATTAAAAATAGTAAACGAACTCCAAAAATTGTCAGATTTTGCATGCCTACATGAATTTTTGTGTAGAATATTTTAGTGATGAGAATGAAATTTTTCGGTGACACCGGAAGTTGTCGAATCGGATCGATAAGTTTGAATCGAACCGATAACGAACTCCGATTGAACCAAAAATTTACGTGCTAGCTATTTTTGATGTGATAAAAGTGATGAAATTATTTTTGGAGTGATTTGATGGCTAGAAGAGAGAGAAATTTGATTGGACCTTTAGGGGCCTAAATTGGGCCTTTTTAGTTAATTGGGCAAAGCCCAACATTTTGGCCCAATTTTGGGCCTATTTGAGAGATATTTAAAGGCCAAAAATCTGGAGAAAACTCCAGAACTCATCTCTTCTTCTTCCTTTCTCTCCTTGGCCGAATTCCCTTCCATCTTCTCTCTCTCTCTCTTACTTCATAACCACTCAATATCTCTCTTAAATTCCAACTTTGGAATTGTAGTTTCATCCCTATAATACACTAAAATAGCTTCACTTGATTGATTTGGACAAAGAAAGTGAAGAAATTAAGGAAAGAAAGAAAGAGAGGTAAGTTGGAGTTTGAGAATTTAATATTTAAAATTGATTTATTAGTGGTTTTTCATGGATTTTTGGGTGTAGATTATGATTATGAGGTTGGTTTTTGCATTTGAGAACAAGAAAATGAAGAAATATAAGCTTAAATGGGCTGCCCTATGTAGGTGAACAAGTGGAGGGGAGTTTTTCCAAGAACAAAGGCAAGGAAAAGGAACCTTAGACTCCCTAATTCAAGATAAATTTGTAAGTGACTAATTAATCTTTACATTTTCTAAGTTTATGAATTTTTCCTAATTATGTAATTAGGGTAAAAATGTCTAAAGTTGTTAATTGATGTAAATATATTAGGGTAATTGTAATTAAGTTAGAGAATTGATGAATAGAAGATGAAAATGAAAAAAAGAAAATTTTTAAGGTAAAAAAAATGGTGGCCGAAATTATTATTAAGGGAAACTAGTGAGAAAAATGCAAATAATTAATATATGTTAGCTTAAAATCATAGTAGACATGATAATTAATGTTCTTGAATTTGTAGAGAATATTTAGAGTTTATTTGAGAATTTTCAAGATTATTTATAGTGTATGTTTATAGTAAAAGTTGTGATTTATAGTAAATTAATTGATTATTTTAATGAAAAATGATAATAAATAATAAATCATGCATAAATAAATTTTATTGGTATTTATTGAAATTATTGTGATTTTATTTAGAATTTAATGTTAATATGTATATTGAAAATAATTGAATTATTGGTTAATAATTGCATAAAAATGATGAAAATGGTGAATTTATATGAAATTAAATTAAGGGCAATGAAAAGAAATAAAAAGTCAATTATTAAATTTTTCGGACTTGAAAAAAATTAATAAAGTAATTATTACTGTGCCCTTAGAGTTAATCTGGCAGTAAAAACTAGTTCTGGATATAGTTGTCTAGCCATAGGAACACCCTTTACCGTGGTGCAGGTCATGACGACTTACTTTGCTATGGGTAGGATCATTGATCTCCATAGTTTAAGTGTTAAAGTGAAAAGTGAAAAGTGCAGTGTTCTGAAAATGATTTTTTGAGAATCATTTCTTTTTAGTGGGGTCCGTAGGGTCCATGTTCCGTGTATCCGGTCTAAGATTTTTTATCGGATCTGTACTAGAGGCATAATGGTAATAAATTGAGAAAGAAATAAAAAGACAATGAAAAGTAAGAAAATAAAGTGAAAAAGAACCATAATGAAAGAAAAAGAAAGATTAGGGGCAAAATGGTAATTTTTCCAAAAAGTGTAAAAAGATTAGTAAAGTAAGTGAGAATTGACTAATTAAGGATAAAACAGTAAGATAATAGTTAAATTACTTAAAAAGTGAATTTTATGGACAGTAAGGACTAAAATATAATTTCGCTTATAAATGACAAATTAAGTGTAAAGAAACGTAAATTGCTTCATTTAACAGTTTAAAGATAGTAATTGAGCTTATAATAGCAAAATTGTAATTATGTGACTAAATAGAATAATCTTATAGAAAATGTTAAATTTTTGATTTGAATGTAATAACTGATTTTATAATTATGTTTATTTTTACATGTTAATATTTAAGAATAATCATGAAAATGTTAGGAAATGTATCGATTATTAGTCACCACTGAGCATATTGAGTGCTCAGCGTGTAGCTTTACTGTGCGCAGGTAAACAGGAGCAGGAGCAAGAGTTCACATTGCAGGATTTCTTTTAGAATGCTCTAGTCGTATTAATTTTGGCATGTATATATATAAGTGCAAATTTTACTCTTGATCATGTAATATATCGGGAGTTAATTTAATAAGCTGAGTTTGGATTGTGAATGGAATGGATGGAATGAATGAATACCGTTGTTATTATTGATTGTTGTGCCTCTGAGAGGCTGTGTGAGTTGTTTGCTTTTTAGGGGCTAGTACTATGTACAACCGTTATATTGCAATATTTTTATTAAATGCATAGTATTTTGGACATTTATAGGTCAGAGACGAATGGTAGTTTCAGTTAAGTAATTGTCGATAAGGTTTTTAAGTTTAGAAGTTAAGTTGAAAAAAAAAATTTCCAGTCTTCGGTATGCCAGTATAATGTCAAGAGGAATAAGGGTGTTACAATCGCAACTACCACCACTGTTGTCATCACCCCCGCCACCGCGCCGTCTATAACACAACCATTGTCGCTATCACCATTGCGACTGCTTCCATCACCATACCGTCCGACACCATTGCCACGCCATTGCTGATACCACCATCATTACCGCTATTACCATCGCTACCACCCTCGCCGCTGCCACCACCACCACCACTATCATCATCACCATTGTCGTCACCATTGCTCCCTGTTACCATACCACCACCACCACCACACTTTTACCATAATATCCTGAACACCGGATCAACTATGAACAATATTTTTTGATAATAAACAATGCATATCCGAGCTGGAAAGTACAATCGGAGATAAAAAAAATATTTTATTTGATTATCAAAAAATATTGATCATGATTAGTTTAAGTTTGAAATTTGAAGTAAAATCGAAATCAAATAGACCTCCAAAAATCAAAATTACGAAAAACAAATCGATTTGGTTTAAATACTAAGTTGACCTAAATTTGATTGAGCTTTTAAAAATAATAAATGATCTCTAAAAATTAACAGAAATTGCAGATAAGCCTAAAATAATGTGTAAAATATTTTGGCTATAAGAAGTTAATTTTTCGATGACACCGGTAATTATTCAATCTTATCGATTTGATTGAATCAAACTAATAACTGATTTTGATTGGGTTGAAATTTTATTTACAATATATTTTAAATATTATAAGAATGATGAAATCAATTTTGTAGTGATTTGGATGTAAAAAGTGAGAGAGTTATAGGAGAATAACATGTGAACCTAAAAAGGAAGAATTAGGCTTTAAGTGTTATTTGGATGTGAAAAGTGAGAGAGTTATAGGAGAATAACATGTGAACCTAAAAAGGAAGAATTAGGCTTTAAGTGAGTGAACCTTTGGTTGGACCAAAATCTAACCCACTTAAGCCCATGAATAGGGGAAAAGGAGATGATATTTTGTGTCTCATCCTTATCTCCTTTAGCCCCATTATCTCCTTCTCCTTGGCCTAACTCCATAACTCATTTTCTCTCTATTTTTTCAAGTTTTCTTTCTCTTTTCTCACCCAAATTCAATCATCTTAGGTGGAGTTCTACCTCCCTAGATGATTCTTTAAGTATCTATTTCTTGATTAGAGGAAGAAAAGTAAGAGAAATTAAGTAAAAAAGTTTAAGGTATCAAAATGAGGTAAGTGAAAATCATAGTTTTAAATTTGTTTAAGGGTACTTACAAGTATTTTTTTAGGTACCTAAAGTTCATTTATGTGGTTAATTTAAGAATTTAAGATAAAAAAAAATAGTATTTCTTATGATGGAATATTCAACCATGGAAGGTTCTCCAAGTGAGGGACAACCATCCAAGGCCAAAGGTAAGGCAAAGGAAGCTTGGAGGACCTAAAGTTTGTGAGAAAGGTTAGTGGCTACTAAATCCTTCTATTTTCCTTCAATTATCGTGATTTCTCTTTATGTAACTTAAAGAAATTTTAAGGAAAAGCATGTATAATTGAAATTGACATTAGAATAATGATTTACGACCTTGAATATGACTTTTGGAAAGCTTAATTTAATTTAAATGAATGTATAAAGTGAACATCCTTGGCCGAATGGATTCCTAAAGAAAACTAAAGTAGATTTTGTGTATTTTTTATGAGTGCCATAAAATGAAACAAAAAAATGAATTAATGTGTTCATGAATTTTTGAAAAATTTATGGAAAATATTTAAGCATTTTTTAGAAGAGAAATTGATTATGTACATAGTGTATTTGTGAAATAATTCATTAATTAAATGAAAATTGGTAAATTATTGGAAAATAATTCACAAAATGCGCAAAAATAATGAAAAAATTAACTGATATATTTACTGTAATGAAAAAATTACTGAAATTGTTAAAAATTTGAAAAGTGATATTGAAATTAAGTGAACTTTTACCCTTAGTAATAGTCAAATGATCAAAATCTAACTTAAGATATAATTAGCTAGCTATTGGGACACCTACACTGCAGTGCAAGTCATGACGAATTGCTTTGTTATGGTATGATCATTGATCTCTCATAGTATCTGCTCTGTTCTTTAATTTATTTTGTGAGAAATGATCACTTAGGATCATTTCTCAGTCTGTACTATGATCATGTAGGATTCACATCCTGTATATCCGCTTTGAAGATTTCTGTTGAGATTGTATTATGGGCATAATGATAAAAATGAGCTAAAAGTGTAAAAAAATATATAAAAATAAAGTTTAGAATGAAAAAAATGACCTAATTGAAAAGAAATGAAAAGTTTAAGAGTAAAACGGTAATTTTTTAAAATGTTGTATTTAATAAGTAGAAGTGACAAAGACACGAATGAAAATGGTAATTTATTGAACAAAAAGTCCAAAAATAAACTTTTAATAAGTTAATGGATTAAAATGTAATTTTGCATTAAAAAGTTAAAATAAGGACTAATTGATAATTTTGTATGCCAATAATTGAATGTGAAGTAAAAATAAGAAAACTAATTATAATTTTGTAATTAAAGTGTAAAAAATGTAATTTTGTAATTAAATGTAAAGTTAAGAAATAAATTGAAAAGTTTACTAAGGTATTGGTATTAAATTAAATTAACTATTAAAACATTGAAAATTATATTTTGTGGTAAGAAAATTGATGATTTTACATAATTAATGTAATTATGTTTGTGCGAAAAATATCTTGATTTTTAGTCACCACTGAGTATATTTAATGATCAGCACGTAATGTTTACTGCGTGCAAGTAGTGTAGAGTAATAGTACACAAAAAGAGTAAATTTCGAAGAAAAAGAGACAATAGAAATATTTTGTAGTTTGACATGTATATATTTGTTTAGCTGGATTTGAAGCAAGAATTAATCTGTATATGAACAATATTGTATATGTATGCGTAAGTCTGTAATTGACAGGAAGCAACTTGAATGATGTGTATGGAATGAGAATTTATGGTGATGTATATGAATATAAGTTGTTTATAAACTGTTATGCCCCTGAAGAGCTGTGAAATTATCTATTTTTTCAGGGTGGCTAGACAATTTATAATCGTTATATTATCTAATTTTGTAAAATAAATAGTAAAATTGAACAGTTTTATATCAGCGACAAGTTGAATTTGCAAATTTGAATATTAAATAAGAATTGGTAACTAAGGAATTAAATTGGTTCAATATATGATTTTAAAGAAAAAAAATTTCCGGCTTAATCGTTTAAATTCGTAAGACTATGTTAAAGGATGTTAGATTCACTACCACTACCACACCCTTGCCACCACCACACCACTGGCCACTCCCCCACACTGAAAGACACTGCCACTGCCACCACCACTTCTGCTGCCACCACCTCCGCCACCAAAATCACACCGTCATCACCACCATACTACCACCACTGCCGCCATCACCCAATTACCACCACAACCATCACTGTTGCCACTGTCGTCACCATCTCTGCTGCCACTACCATACCGCCGCTACTACCATTACCACATTATAACAAAATCTTTAAACTTATAATATTGAATGTATAACTTAATAGGTATTATATAAAAATTATATTATAATTAATAAATTCAATTATTTTTTGCTCAAATATTTCGTCAAATTCGTCATTTAGATTTTTTTTATTTTTTATCTAATTTTAATTTTAAAAATACCGATCTTTCTAATAATATATAGTCAGTTTTTATTAAATTTTTTCATTTCCTAATAAAAAAATTGATGTATTAAAATTTGTATTTTATAATTATAATTTTTTTATCTAAATTAGTTACAATAAAATTAATTTAATTGTATCTATTTTTAATTTTTTTAAAAATAATATATTATGATATTATGCATTAAATATAATATATAATAGTAAATGCTAATATAATTTTGTATCAAATACTATATAATATAATACATATTAATACTATATAGATTAATAATATACAAATTAATATAATACACAAATTAATATAATACAGTAAATCAAATGTGTCCATTATTCTTAACAAAATTATGTCATTGGTATTTGTTTCCTATTGACAATTTGACACTTGACAGGGACGGTAAATTTTTTTTCACAAGCATAATATTATTGGACTGCCTCCAGTTTAATTTAATTTTATTTTAGTTTAATTTTATTTTATTTTATTACAAATATAATATCATTGCACTGTCATCGGACTGTATTTGATATGCAAATATTTAAACCGATAGATCACACACATATACTAATTTTACAGTGCATTTGCAACCCATTATTATTGAAGTAGATACCAAAATTATAAAAAAATATATGGATAAATGAAAGCCAACACCACTAAATTATTGAAAATACATAATATTTAAAATAATAGGCAAGATGTAGCACATTTTATCATTTACTTTTTTTTAATGTAAAATATATTAAGGCCAAAGTCAGAAAAAGTAAACAACAAAAATAAGAACTAGAAAAAGTGGACGAAAATATGCTAATATATGCCTCTCATGACTCACTGCTGTGATCCTAATCCTTTCCTCTACTACTACAACAAAATGGCTCCATCTCCCTCCAACAATCTCACCGCCTTAAATCCAGCCGCCGCCGCTTCTGCCCCTTTCAAAGCTCAAAAATTTCCCCTCCACGTCGCCACTCCCCAAAAACCCGAAAGAAGAGTTGTTGCTTCGGTTTCCCCTTCATCATCAAACTTGGGCGCTGGATAGCTGGAAATCAAAACCCGTCCAGCAAGTCTCTGAATACCCAGACCAGAATGAGCTTAAATCGGTGCTGCAGAGCCTCAACCGCTTCCCACCAATTGTGTTTGCTGGGGAGGCCAAAAAACTCAAGGAAAAATTAGCCAGTGCTGCTGTAGGAAATGCATTTCTTCTTCGGGGTGGAGATTGTGCTGAGAGTTTCGAAGAGTTCAATGCCAATAATATTCGGGATATTTGTCAAATCAGTTCTCTTCTATCTCTATAGGTTGTATTTGTTGATCAATTCTGGTTTTTTCGATACAGGATGATCAACAGTTGTGAGACCTGCAGCAGCCATGAACCTCAATGCGTCATGTCATCTACTCTCCATGCAACATCCATACCTGTTTTAAAGCAAAAGAGCTAAGTTATTTTAGAAACTTAAATCTAAATACATCAACAAACATTCTAATTCTTATATATTTGATTGATTGACTGTGAATCCAATAAAATACCACAAATATTTCACAAATTATATTGCAGAAAATGCTAAGATCACTACTCTCAAGCCTGTTGCAGGATTTTTATTTTTATTTTTATTTTTTTTCTGTTGGCTCTTATACATTGATATATGAACCAGGAAGCAATTTTATAATCAAGACCAATTTAAGCTGCAGAAAATCACACTTCAGGAGTTGTTATATACACTAGACCAGCATGGATGTGCAGGTGCACATGAAAGTAGAAGAAAAAGCTAGCCTACATATAGGAATGTTCAAATCGACGATGCACCTGTCTCCTTGCTCACTATGCAGTACGAAGTCAAGATTCCATTGCGAAACTCTGCATGGCAGCATATCCACCAGCGGCAAAAGCCCTAAGAAGATTCAAGATGCCAACAGACTGCAGGTATGCTCTTATCAACCTTTGAGGATCAGGCACTCTAGATTTCTTATCAAAAGCATCAGCATTAATACTTTCTCCTCGATAGCTAGGGAGCTTCACACCATCTTTTGTCTCAAATGGATCTGACCTAGGTCTTGCAACTTGGCCTGCCATCCTTCCTACCTGTAATAATCAAAGCAAACGAACTTCTGATATGCAAAATTTCTCTACAAGGAACCAAATCTACTAGGAGAACAAGGCCCCAAGTAAATGATGATATATGTGAAAACACTCCACATCAATTAAGCAAAGCAAATAGCAATTATGATCAAAGTATCATAGACATGCTAGAAAGAAACTCTTAATGGCACAAACTATAAGATGACAAAGCATGAAACTAAGAGACTTGGATCCTAGGCACTGAAAAATCTTGCAGAATTGGAGTTGTAAGACTACAGTTCAAAATAGTTCATGGAAAAAGTGTAGCAAATACTCTGATCTCTAAATTCCAGTGCACTTTGGAGAGACACTATAAGAGGCAACAGGGAGGTATTTGATCTTCTATGTCAGGTAAGTTGTGATGAAATCAAATGCACCGAACGAGACAACTGAATATATTAAAAGCGCCGCAAGTAATGGAAAATAAAGTCCGTGCATAGCTCATGATCAATAGCAAAAGTTCAAAGACCAAAATTATCCCATAATTCAATTGGTATACACAAAGTAAAGTTGTTAAGATATAAGCAAAATTTCTCGCAGTAATTTTAACAAACAGTTAGATGGCAAGAAAAAAAAATAGAAATCTAAACCAATTCGCTAATAAAAAAAAGCTATAAATCTAACAACTTCAGTCAGTTCACATATCATTTGACTTGGAAATTCCATTTCAAGCCCAAACTCATCCAAAGATTCCTCCCATCTTGGGATTTCGCCTCTCTACACATGGATGATAAAATTGCTGTAAATCATAGAAGAAAAATTAAAGAATAGAGATGAGAACACGATCAACAGTAGACATATGAGATGAGAATCTTCCTCCTGACAATCAATTGCAGATGGCAGTGAAGTCATATATTGAGATCAAGTAGATCGATTCTGAGTTTTAGTTTTAGGTAGGGCTGATGCAATATATCCAGTTCAAGCCAAACAAACTTAATGCAAACAACAACGATGATCCTCCAAAACTAACACAATTATATATATCATATAAAGTTGGGACCTTTATGACTGGCATTTGACCACCAAAAGTAAGAACAACGTCCATCTAGAGCAAAACTCGGAGAGTATCCCGAATATTATTGGCACTAAACTATTCGAAACTCTCAGCGCATTCTCCACCCTGAAGAAAAATGCATTTCCTACCACAACACTGGCTAATTTTCCCTCGAGTTTCCTGACCTTCCCAGCAGACATGATTGGCGAGAATCTACTGAGACTTTGCAGCACCGATTGAAGCTCATTCTGGTCTGGGTATTCCGGGAGTTACTGGGCGGGTTTTGATTTCCAGCTATACAGCGCCCAGTTGGGAGGAAGTACATTTGATGATGAAGCGGACACCGGAGCAACAACACTTCGTTTCGGTTTTTGGTAGTGCCGACGTGGAGGGGAAATATTTGAGCTTTGAAAAGGTGGCGAGAATGGTGGAGGGAGAGAGCTATTTTGTGCTCTGCTAGTAGTGGAGCAACAGAATAGGATCAGCGTAGTGAGGCATGAGATGTTTATAATTTGATAGCTTTGAAAAAGACAAACAAGGCCGTTATAAGTCTGACACTTTTTATTCGATTGCCACCTTTTAATTATTTCTCGTGTCCGCCATCCATCACGTTATGAAAATGAATGGAAATTTTTTTGCTCTGTTTTTTTTTTTTAAATCTATGAATAGAAAATTTTTATTTCATAAATTATTTTTTTCATAATTTTTTTATTGGACAGGTGAGGGATTAAGATTTGAAATTTGATCAATTGAAAAAATCTTTAGACTCTTAATAATTTGACCTACTAGTGATTTAAGTGTACTGTGGCATGTGGGTAGTGAATTGAATTACTACTTGACAACTAACCCACACGAAAGACTTGACAGGGCTATGGCAAATAGTGAATGGATTTCTAAATTTTCTCTGTTTAATGTTAGTAATATTGCACAAACTTCCTCCGATCCTAATTCGATTCTGCTTGTTCCTACCCCTGTTTCTTTTAATCGGGCTGTTAAACGCTTCAAGTTTGAAAATGCTTATCTGCCTGAATCTCAGTTATTGGAGATTGTTCGAGGTGTTTGGGTTTTGAATTCTGGGTGTTCTTTATCAGCAAAAATCAGATGTTGTAGTGAAGAGCTTATGTGTTGGGGTAGGCAGATCACAGGGAATTTCAAGGATAAATTGGTAGAGTTGAGAAGAGCTATGAAAAGCGCTAGATCAACCACTAGTTTGGATGTTAATGCCAATTTTTAAGACATTCAATAGTATTATTTAGACACTCTTCGTCAACGGGAGATTTTTTGGAGACAAAGGGCGAAGCTTCTTTGGTTGAAGGATAGAGATTCTAACTCTAAATACTTCCACACGATGGCATCTAAATGTAAAAGGAAAAATCTTTTCTCTTCACTGAAAGACCCAGTGGAGCAGATGTGTTCTTGGAATAATGGTCTGGAAGAGGTTGTTACTAATTACTTTCGAAACATTTTCATTGCCACTCATTCCAGTACTAGTGTAATCACTGCAGGTATTGAGAAAAGGGTATCTGATGCTCAAAATGAATTTTTAATTCAAGATTTCACTGCAGATGACATGAAGGAAGCTATTTTCAGTTTGCATCCTGACAAAGCACCGGGCCTTGATGGCATGAAAGCTGTGTAGATAGATATCATGACCCAAAACAGCCTAGATCAGAGTTACCCGAGAAAATAACATATTACTGACAATGGTTTCATATCTCAAAGCTCCTATCGTGAATTTCTGAAGGTTTTCAAATCCGATACTCACGGAGGCGGGAACTGAAAGTGGTGAACTGGTAATGATGATCCTGATGGACGCAAGGTTTATACACATCGTATAATGTCTTAAATAAATGATGGCAGTTTTTTATTAAAAAAGAAAAGGGGCTAGAAAATAACTTTGTAAAATAAACCTGCGAAAAAAATTTACAACAGTAGCTCCAATATCACATCAGAAAACTTAAAGCCCCGTCACTTGTGTAAAACTGCTTTAATTTTTCATAAACATTTTTTTTTTATGAAAAACAAAAAATAAAAATTATATTTATTTTGATTAATTTTTTAAAATAAAAAATATAAAATGAGTTTTTGAATTTTTTAAAATAAAAAAGAAATTAAAAACTAATAAAAATATTTTTTAAATAATCTTAATATATATATATATATATATATATATATATATATATATATATATATATATATATATATATATATATATTAAAAGAAAATCTAAATTTGAGGATGTGCAAACTTGAATGTGGCTATATATATATATATATATATACTAGAAACCCCTTAATTTATTTAAGTGTTTTCTATCAAATTTTAATCCAATAACAATTATATAATTTTTAAATTAAATTATAAAATTAAATTGAAATAATCTAAATTTATTTAAATAGAAAATCAAATAAATGTTAAAATTCAAATGCTCTTTTTTTTGTATAAAAATAAAATTACATTAATTTTTTTAAAAAAAAAATATGTCAACTTATTTAACAAATTTAATTTACAGCAAAAAGCTAAACTCACTTTCATTGTACATTGTACAGTAACACGAGCATAACTCAAAGGTACAACTAGTAAAAATATATGTGTACATCAGCAATCATAAAATTTTTCAAAATTATTTCACACTTGTGCACTTCATTTCTTGGGTTGATTCTTCATAGAAAGTTTAGATCTTTTCAACCTGATTTTATTCTCCTATCAATTTCTCCATTGCTCGCCTTGAGTCTTCGAAACATTATCGGAACCGGCTTTACCAAAACAGTCACATTGATATTGTTCCAAACATCTGACTTAGTAGGGAGCTGAGCAATTTTTTCTGCTATTCCCATGTCTTCCAGAAGAACAGAACCGAAGACGGTGTATGATTTTTTCCATTCTTGGTGATTGGCAAGGCTAATCAAGAATTGTGGGCCAGAACCAACCCAAGCTATTGTACCCCTTCTTATGGTTGGGCAAACTTCTTTTGGGATTTTCTTGAAAGTAGTTCCTTGTGCGTCAAGTGTTCCTTGAATCAATGCAAAAGGAGGGCCAAAAGGCACCTGAAAAGTATGACAAAAATGTAAATACAATGAGGAAGTTCTTTCTGATTGACAGTAACGCCTCAAGAAGCAACAAGGTAACAGATGTATTAGATGGCAGAGAAATGAAAACTAAAATGGAGTTAAATGAATCCTCACATTTTTACCGTGATTTCCTTCTAAATCCCAAAATTGGGCCCGGCTCTCTGCGCGGAAAACTTGGCAACCAGCACAATGGCGCAAAGCTAACAACTCGAGAATGTAAGCTACAGAATGAGGAGCACAATCTGGGAAAAGCTGTGCCAAGACAAGTTTTTAACCAAGGACAAATTGTTAAGAAGATAAAAGCATAAATTCAAAGTGATCAAAAGTGTGATATTGAAGAAAATGTGTCAAAAATGCCACCATACATTGAAAATAAACAAGGTCCAGTACACATAAAAGTATATGAAATCACCGCAGTCAAATCTATTTGTTCATTTATGTAGTCAGTTACATATGGAAAGAACAGATATTCAGTGCAATGATTAGCAGTCATTCATGGTAAAATTGAGAACAAATCTATCAAATTCCTTAGCACGATAACTCATATACGGTATGATTATGCCATAAGTCAATATGGTTTAGCTATTTTTTCCCATAGCAAGTTCAAAATCACATTCTTATGAAAACCGCTGAGAAACAAAACGACACAAATTTCTCAAATTAAAATCTTGGTACCACAAAAAATAAGTACTGTTTATGTTATCCAAATACAGAGTCAAAGCATAGCATACAAATTTGGCACATAGTTCGCTAGCTAACTATTCATTAGGGCTCTTTAGAATAACTAACTATTGAAGTTACTTTCAGCTGAACTACATAATAATTAATGATTAAAAACAGAGAAAATCTGAACAAACACAATTTACATCGATCATCACAAGTATTTGTATAGGTACCGCCAAAAGCAAGGATACTTACTTTTATACGAAGGGTGCCATATTCCGTTTCCAATCCAATAATGCCCTAAGATGCTCAAGAAGGAGCAACAATGTCAAACAGAGAAAATTACAAATATAGTATGACCAAAATAGTGCTAATATTAACGTAAAACATGGGATAAGATTAGGGGCAAATGACATCAACAAAGCAATTTCTGATACTGAGAATGTAGCGAGCATCACTTCAACTTCCAAAAGAAATAGACAAAGAAAAATGGAAATTTGATTGAAAACAAAATAGAAACAAAGTAGATCAGTACCTCTCCTTTCCCAAAGATGAGTCCTGAAGTCCAGCTAACTTTATTACCTGCATCCTGCCGATCAGGGGTCAATGTATCCTTCTGTTTCTTCAACCAACACTGGAAGATGAAGAAAGTAAATCTAATGACATTGTGAATACAGTGACTGTAACTACATAATGCATTTAAATAACTTCAAGTCCCAACATCACATAAAATAAAAATAAAGAAACGTTACTTCAAAAGAACGCTAAGTGAAAATTTTTTTATCATCTAATTCATTCATGCATTATAAAGGTCGAAACCAACCGATTAGGAAACTAATTTCATTTCTAGATCAACTTCAATGCCCTGTCTTTCACATCACATTATATCTCTGATCCATCCACAAGTCTATAATACGCTAATAATAGAATAGCTAGAATAATTCTCTCGAATCAGGCCATCATCAATTACAGCAAAATAAAAATGAAAAATAATACCGAATTCAGACTCACCTCACCAAATTTCGATCCACAAGTCTCTCTGTTCGCGCAAAAAACCCAAGTATCGCACAAGCAAGGCCCGTCGTTGCCATTACACATAGCCTTGCAAGCCTCACAACATTGCCTTGAAGAATTGAACTTAAACTCTGATCCCCACTTCACTGCAGTCCCCCAAAGCTCCAAATTCTCAATCCCTCTACAGCACCCGCCGCCATTTTCCTCTGAATTCTCCTCTCTCAATGCCGAAGACAGCGAGCCTGAATTTGAAAAACCTGAGTTGGGATTCAGGAATGAGGAAAGTACAGCGTAGACAAGAGCACAGGAGATGAAAACCAGTAAGAGGATTGTGAAACGGGAGGTTTCGGAGTCGTTTTGCCTGCGACCCATTTGAGATTGTGGAATGCAGAGCAAGACACGGTGTGATTTTGATGGTCTGAATTGAGGATTGAATCAGAGGGAAAGGTCAGATTAGTTTGGATTTGGTATGGCGTTGACTGATAAGGCAGAGAGGGAGAGCAGTCATCGTGCTGATAATAAATTAAAAATTAAAGAAAAAGAGAGAAACACACGTTCGGTCAAAGTATGAGGCACAAGTGGTTGAATTTGACGAATAAGGACGAACCACATCGTTGCTTTGGAGTTTGGATAATATTAATCGGTAGTAAAATATTTTTAAAGAGAAGACAGGGTACTACTCTGGATAGGCAGAGGTAACAACTAGTGTTAATGGAAAATGCATAGGATTAATTACTATACACTGATTAATGCAAACATACCCATAGTAAATTTGGTTTTTCTTGACATCTATTGCATATGTTTAGCAATAATACAAAAGGCACCATTCAGAACTTAAGCACATTTATTTATTAATACAATACTACACGGTTGGAATTAATAAAATAAGCTCAAACTACATTGACAGAATTAAAGAAGCATCAACCAGCCAGAAAATCGATCACCACATAGTCATCACGGAGTCGTGATACCTGAATGCCAAGAGGGGAAAAAAAAAAAGAAAATCAACAGCACAATAAAAAAAATATATATATATCTGTACAAACTTATAAATGTATCTTATAATTCCAAAGAAAGTTGTTGAAAATTTTCTGGAGTTGGATCTACGATTTAGCAAATTAGCTTTGAAGATTTTCTTCGATAAACAGTTTTAAAGTAGAATTAAAAAGTTACAAAAAATTAGGTGTGAAAAGAAGAAAGGAAGGACGAAATCATACTTCCACACTTGAAGTGGCGAGGAACTTTGCGGCCGCAGCCTTGGACGATATGAATGGCACGGTTAATATCAATAAGAGCAGCCAATTTAGGAGTGATAACAGGGCAAACACATTCTATATGGGTCATTCTTATTCTCTCGCAACACTGGGCCGATGGTGGCCTCCCATACACCACTGGCTTGCAAGCATTAAGCCCAAGTCTCCTTTCTTCTTTGCATTGAGCTGCACTTGGTGCTGCTGCCATCCCCATCTTCATCTCCCATCTGCTTAACACAGCCACAACTAGCGCTACGTATACTATGGAAACTAATGCATTGTATCCCATTTCTTGCTTTGCTTAATCAACTTTGTTTCTGGTTTCAATTAATTCAATGGCTGCTTATAGTGGAGAGTTGCTTGGAAGGTACTCTGCGTTTCCTTGGTCAGAGAGAAGACTAGAATATTACTTCTCTGCAATGTTATTAAAACCGGACTGGACAGTCCGGTTGGACCGGTTTAACAGCGAATCGACAGTCTATCTAATTGATTCAATATATAAAAATCACAAGAAACCGGGTAAAAATCAGAAACAAAGTTAATTAAGCAGAAAACGGCCTGAAACCGGATGAAAATCAGAAAAACCGGTTTGAATCAGAAAAATCGTTTTTAATCCAAAATATATATAATACATTATTTTTTGCTGAAAAAAATAAAATATAAATATAAATACAAAATAATTAAAATTTAGACAATTTTAATGAATTTTTTATGAATAAAATAAAAATTATAATTTATAATTGATTAATATTAGAGGTGATAAATGAATGGTTTGAGTTGGTTCATTAATAGATAAATCACTAATGAATTAGATCATAAATAGATAAAAAAAATGAATTATAAATAGATCAATATCCAGATAGATTTGATAAATTTGAATTGATCAATGAATTTAATGTAAATTATTATAATTTTTTTATTATTTAATTAATGAATATGATAATAATAATAATAATAATAATAATATTTTATTTAAAATATAATATAAATAATAAATTAATATATATAAAATAAAATAAAATAAATTTCAGCACAAAAAATGAAAAAAAATTATAAATATGATAAAAATAAAAATCAGTCCTGTACTTCGTTGCTGTCCAGCGACGCAAAACTGACCCCATCCTGTTTCCAAGGAAAAAAACCAGAAAAAGCCATCCTAATCATAGCCGCCTGACATCATCTCATGTCATTAGGTTCCCATTTACAATTAAATAAATTAATGTTTAAAAAAGCTGCTGGTGGTAGTAGCAAGGAGTTTGAATTTAGTTAAATGAAATTTCTGATTCAATTCGTAATTTGTGTATAAAATATATACTGATAAAAAAGTTTACTTTTAATTTATAAATTCAAAAATATCTGATTTTAAATTTTTTGATTTTTTTAAATTTAAAAAATTAACTGATTTCTAAAAAATTATAAAAAATAAAAATAAATTAATTAATGTTTAAAATCATATTAAACAAATAGACCGACCTATGATAAATATTATCATAATCGCACAATCACGCACCAGCCAAAGTTTAATAGATTTGATAATATAAATTGCACATTAATTTTGTCCCACAAAAACTGAGTAAATCTTGATTCCTCTAACAGCTTTAGTCCACCTGATTGCGTAATTGGTCAAAATAAAAGTAAGTGAATATTAGGTTGAAAAATAAAATGGATTAATTTTGAATTGGTCTAATAAATTAGATAAGGTTGAATTTGGATCATTATTTTAGTTGCATAATTTATTATGGCTTAGCTTAATAAGAATGGCAAACATTATAGCAATAATAGTAATAAAATGGCTAGAACAGAGAAAATGCATGATATTCTTAGACATGGATGGATTTTACTTCTTTATTTTTAATTTTTTTAAACAATTTGCAGTGTTTGATTTTAGGAATTCATGAAATTGCAGCGTTTGATTTGATGTGACAATCTATAATGCTCATGTCCTGCGACTTTCACTTGCTGGGTTTTATTTTGTTGTTCTCCAGTTTGAAGGTGTTTGCTGATTCACTTGGTTTGTTGAACATGGAGGTGTCTACGGATTCACTTGTTTTGTTGAACATGGAGGTCTCTGTTATTAGCTTTTTCCAGTTGGTTTATGTTTTTTGGTTTAATTAATTTGACGATTTAATTATCTTTATCATGATCTTTTATCGATGATCTATTTTGTTGTTTTTCTGAATTCATCTTTTCATGTTCAATTTGCTTTTGCATTTTGGTATGATCTAAATGGAAATTGAATTTCTTTTTTAGCCTATGGATATATGAGATCTTCGGAGAGTAAATGCTTTATTTCTTGTTTTTCTTTTTTCTTTTTCTTTTTCTTTTTCGTATTTAATTCAACTTCAGTTTAGATCGAGTATAAGTTTAGTTGAGTTTAATTAATGGAATATTATTCAGTGGATCTATATATATGTTAAGTACTTGGGTATCTGAAAAATCCCCCCGGTTATTATGATTATAAAAGGAAGAGTTATAGCACACCCTCACCGTTGAGATTTTCAGTGCAGGAGATGTGATGTTTTTCAGTGAAAAAACTGCTGGACTTTGTTGCGTGCATATGAAGAAAGATATTCTTTAGAGTAGTGTGTCTTGCAAGTGTAACTCACTCATACTCTTAGCAAATTGAATGAGGGTCTTTGTTATATGTGTCACGAGAATAAAGATGGGTAGTTTGTTGCTCGTTCCATTTGAATGATACATGTATCAAGTATCGTTTACACACATATATATACAATTTCTTATAGCAGTGCCATTAGGCACTTTATGATCGTTTTGCTTTTTTACTACCTTCAAAGAGTATATACTGCAGAATCGTAGAGATCCAAATGAGCTGGAGGCAATGGATCTATCTCCTAAAGATCATTTTGATATTTTACAAGCAATAATAGATAAATCTCAGTATATGACATTATTCAGGTAACTGAAATTCAAAATTAGGTAGATATTTGTTCAAATATTACTTAAATAAATAAAGGATGATTAAGAGAATATTCAATGCATTAGTTATGGTTTTAATTAGGTTGCATCTTTCACAAAAATATATGAACTTTTTGTATATTGATTATTTGAATTATGTCTAAAATAATAATGATGAAATTTATTTATTTTGATTTGTTATTGGACTATGTATAAAATTATTAATAGCAGCACATTTGTTAATAGATTTAAACTATATAATTGCGTTCTTTGTTTAATTGTTAATTTATTTATTAATATACATTTGTACTTCAAAAAATTTATGCATTTTTAAAAAAAATTAATTAATGTACGAAAAATTGTAATTTATAGTTAATACTTTTACCTAAATTAGTAACATTAAAAATAATTTAATTTTACATATTTTTAATTTTTGAAAAAATAATACATTACAGCATTATGTACCAAATACAGTATAAAATAATACAGGTTAATATAATTTTATACCAAATATTGTATAATATAATACAAGTTAATATTATACAGATTAATATTATACAGGCTAATACAATACAGTGAACCAAACATAGCCAATAAACCAAACGTAGCCAATAAGTACAAATAACATCATTATTTTAAGAAATAACGGCTTCAGAGTTCAAACATAGCAAATGCAAACATACTGCAATATATCAATCTGAGCTTACATATATACTCCAGAACCGTTAAAGTGCTGGCAAGTGATTTTGTCAAGTCTCTCAGCCATCTCGACCGTTAAGTAGTTCTTCCAGTCACCAATTTTACCTTTTCTGAAGTATGCATTATTTTCAATTTGTAGAAACACACTACTCCTAATGTGTTTGCTCTTATTGACCTCCAAGTTGCTCAAATTCTCAAAACTACACAGCTCAACAATCTTTTCAACAATTCGTTGTTTCTCTTCGTCCACGGAGAAAGGGCAGCCCATGAAGTCAGCCATTTTCTTCACATAGAAACAAGTATCATTCTTCAGGTCTTCATATTTTAGAAACAATATTCTTTCAGGAAATTCCAAGCTTGCTTTCCAATATCCTAAAATATGATTCCAATAAGGCCCAAAATTTGAAACTCCATTGCAAAATTTCTCATATGACTCCTGGAATTGAATGGCATTTGCATCAATTCTGGCAGCGAAATGCCACTGGGACACGACAACATCCTTTGGATCCCTGCACAAATAAATGATTTTACAGTTGGAGTTTACAATGGACTTAGGCAAGGAAGTGAAAGGAATATGCGTATGAATTAATGGATTTTCAGGGTCTCGAATTTTGCCACGGGCATAAGAACCTTCCAAGAAAGGAACTACGTCATGTGGCATATTGGTGAGCAGAGGATTTGTGGAGGAATTAGACTCATAATCAGTATATTGGGTTCTTGTTAGAATGGCAAAGGATAGGGCCTTAAGCCATGTGGTTCCAGATTTTGGATAGGTGCCCAAGAGGATATCAGTGGGTCGAGGAACGAAGTTTCGCTGGAGCAATATGACTCCTTTCAAGAAATGTGAGAAGCACCAAAAGCCTTGGTATTTGTATAAATTTTTTGAAACGGTCCAGCTACTTTCTTGAGGAAGGGTTGATATGAACTTCTCAATTTCTTTGATATTGTTTTCTTCTGAAGATATTGAATCATCTACAGTTTTGTTGAAAGCTGAAGAATGTTCCATTGTGAGAATTTTTAGCTAATAGACTTAAAAGGGCAATATTTCATGAGCAATTGCTGCGTTAAATAATGTTTGCCCTGCTAATTCAAGAAAGTCAAAAAAAAAAAAAAAGTGCACATAACTTTAATTATATTGGCCATTTTTATAGTTTCTCCTTCTTTCCCTTTTTCCTTTTTTTTTTTTTTTTTTAAACCTGTAGTTGCTTCTTTAATTTTGCTTTGCAGTAATATCCAATAGCAGAGAATTGACAGCTACAAATCATATATTCCTTAGTTTCGGTAGCATATGACGGGAGAAGGTAGACCTACTACCGCTACTCTAGTTTTTGACGTTTGCAAAAATATTGGTAGCATATGAAGGAAGAAGGTATACCTACTACTTCTACTTTAGTTTTTGGGGTTTGCAAAAATATTGGGAGCGAAGGCAGTAGGTATATCTACTACTTATAATTTAGTTTTTGTCGTTTGCAAAAATATTGGTAGCATATGAAGGCAGTAGGTATACCTACTTCTTCTACTTTAGTTTTTGGCGTTTGTAATAATATAGATAGCATATGAAGGCAGTAGGTATACCTACTACTACTGCTTTAGTTTTTGCCGTTTGCATATATATATATATATATATATATATATACTACTACTACTACTGCTTTAGTTTTTGCCGTTTGCATATATATATATATATATATATATATATATATATATATATATATATATATATATATATATATATATATATATTCTCAAAGCAGAAGGTAATACTCATTGAAAAAAAAAAAGAAAAAGCAGAAAAAAATGCACATAAGTTTAATTATGTTGACCTATTGGCCCGAGTATATTTTTTTATCGTATTTGTTAAAATAGGTAATTTTACCTATAATGTATCCAACAAGAGATTTTTACCTTTTATATTTACAAAATGAAAAATTTTTATCTATGCCAATTACTTCAATTAACTTTAACTATTTTATCATTAATTGACGGGACGTGAATAGATGATACATATCCAATAAATAATTATCATGCGCTATCATATATTCACATCAGTAATTAGCTAACAGAAAACAATTAAAATTAATTGAAGTAAACGATAAAAATAAAAATATCTTATTTTGTAAATATGAAAAGCAAAAATCTCTCTTTTAAAATATAAAAAGTAAATTTTTCTATTTTGACAAATACGAGGAATAAAAATGCACTTTTGGCATGGACCAATTTCTTTCTATAGTTGCTTTCCAATTAAGTACTAGTATAGAAATTATTTTTAGTGGGCAAATTTATATTGGACGTAATTATTTTCTCTTTCTCATTAAATGCTAATCTATATGAAATAAAATAAAATTATATCTCTCATCCGCTTGGTCAGTTACCTATAAAGGTAGTAAATAAACGAATTGGACGAATTTGAGTTGAGTAATTAATGGATGGGTTACTAATGAGTTGGATCATAAATGGGTTAAAAGATATGAATCATAAATGAATCAATACCCAAATGAATTGAATTAATTTAAATCGATCCATGAATTTAATATAAATTAGTATAAAATCTAAGCTGTTATCAAAAAATTTAGTATACTGTAAAACGATAATGGTTAAAATGTGAAAGTTATTGTTCCACTATATATATATATATATATATATATATATATATATATATATATATATATATATATATATATATATATATATATATATATATATATATATATATATATATATATATATATATATATAATGGTTTTTTTTGGTTAATTGGACATTAAAATTTAAGTTCAAATTCAAACATATTAAACATAATTCTTAAAGACTAAAGTTTACATCCATATTCAATAAAACTAATTAATTGTATAAATCGATTTGAATTTTATTTTAGTTATCAATTTAATAAATTTGATTTTTTTTAACTTTTTATTGAGACCATCGCATTAAGCAATGATTAAAAATTATAAAATTTTGGCACGCACTTGTTGGTTTGATTAAAAAAAAAGAAAGAAATAATTAATTAATTAATAGCATACACATAATCAATTCGCTAATAAAATGGTCAGCAAAGTTTATAGGAGAATTACACAAAATTAAAAGTACTTCTTAAAATATGTATTATAATATTTCGAATGATACGTACTACATACATGCGTGTATTTACGAACACAACTGTTGACTGCTTTGGAGTTTCCTCCGGATGGGTATTTTCGGCATTATAATTCTGTTGTCTAAATTAAATTATTTGAAGATTAAAGGCAGATTGAATCTCTAGAAGAAATGTACTTTAGTTTAATTTATTTTTTACGGGGAAAATCTTTTATATATACCTAGTGATTAAGATTTATGAGTATAAGTTAATCAACATCTTTTATACGAGTATAAGTTAATCAAAGTGTATTAAAGTGAAAAGGAGCACTATGTGATTAGATTTTTTAAGAGCTACTAAAGTTTCAAAGCTGTAGAGAGAGAAAGTAACCCAAACAAGGAAACGGTGTTTAGAGAGAGACAAAGAAAAAGACGGAATTTTAAGCAAATTCATTGGGTAGTGATCAAATGGATCGAAAAATATAATGGATTAATTTTGAGTTGACCCAATGGATATTGAGTTGGGTTAAAAAATAAAATGGATCAATTTTGGGTTGATCCAATTGATATTAATTTAAATTAAGTTGAATTTAGATCAATTTTTTTGAATGAATTTGGATCAATTTTGTCAGATCTAGTTGTCCAATAGAGAAAACAAAAGCGAAACGAAATGGACAGTGGCACTAAATGGCCAGCGAGTACTGGTGCACCAGTCGAGGAATGAGATTTATCGGGGACATTTTTTTAAATAATGTTTTTTGAAAAAAATATTAAAAAAGTGGGGTGTGTTAGAAATTAATTATAAAGGGTGGGATTTTTTTCTGAACACGCAGCAAAACGCTGCGTTATAGCATTGATGTGCGAGTCCGATATGTGGGGCCCACTTAGCTGACGATGCAACACGTGGCTGCATCATCAGGAGCATCCCTTATCGTTCACCACGTGTCGCCATTATGTTAATGATGCAGCGCCTGGCTGCGTGCTCAGGCGTGCCTCCCTTGCTCGCCACGTGTCGATCACAGAGGAATGACGCAACAGTTTGCTGCATTCTCAGACGACCCACATGGCCCCGCAGTGATGTGTCGAATCCGGTTGACCGCAATTATTTCACTTCTTCCCCTTATTTAACTCGATTTTTACTCCTTTTACTTTCCTTCTTTCCCTTACACGGGACATTCATTTTCGTTTCCAAAGTGCATCTTGCATTTTCCATTTTGCATTTGAATTTCTATCACATTTTGAAGGTGCCAACTACAAGACTTGATCTTCAAAATTAGAGGTAAATATAATTTATAATAATTAATTAAAATTAAATTATTGAATATTTAAATATAATGTTATTATGTAATATGGAGATATTTTTATTGACTATTTGGAAAAGTCAAGAAAAAAAGCAAGTTAATACTTTTGTATATTATTTATAATTTTATGTCCATATGTTAATATGCAATAATTTAGTAAAATAATTTAATATTTAATCATAATATTTGAATATAATTTGTAGGTTTTTTTGATGAATTTGGATAATATCAAGAAAAAAAGGTAAGTTAACATTTTAATTTATTTGGAAAAAAATTTAATTTGATGTATTAAAATGCTATAAATTACAAAATTAAATTTTAGTATGATACGGTAAATATAGTTGTTATAAGAAGTAAGAAATAATGGATTAAGCATATAAGAAAAATTTAACATATAAAAATATAGTTGTTATAAGAAGTAAGAAATAATGGATTATGTTACCTTAATTTTTGGTTGTGGGTGAAATTTATGTTACCTTAATTTTTTATTGAGATATTTAATGCATTAATGATAATAGTCATGCATGTATGTAGGTAATACAAATTTATTAAATGTAAATATTAATAATTTTATTTAGAATATTTTATTTAAAAGTGTTCAAATATTATATAATAAATAATTTTATTAAACGTGCACACGTAATACATATCAGTGTATTAAGACATAGGTTATAAAAAATGGAATCTTCTAGCGCACGACAATATATTAATCCGGAACCAATTAATGATGAACTGCTTACTTTGAATGGCAAGCACCGAGTTGATGCGGTATGGAACGAATACGTAAGTATATTGTAACTTAAAATTAAAAATTATAATATTTTTAAAAAATATATATTATGTCTGTTTATTAAATAAATTAATTCATTTCAGGCTAAACCCGGTGTTCTATTTGCACGTAGAGCTAGTGTTGAGCGTCACTATAGGAACATTGATGAAAGGATCATACCTTACCTACATTTATCAGGTTTCTATGGTGTCTCTCAAATCGGTGTTATGAATATTAATCCTGACATGATAACTGCTCTTATCGAGAGGTGGAGGCCAGAGACACATACTTTTCATCTGGCCGTTGGCGAAGCTACAATAACTCTGAAAGATATACAGATACTCACCGGCTTACCTGTGGAAGGACGTCCTATTACAAGACATTTAAATCACGACTATCAGGAGATATGTGGTCGGCTTTGGGGCATTGTTCCCTTAGAAGAAAATTTTAGAGGACTAAAATTAAGAATGAGGTGGTTGACTGAAGAATTTAGCCACTTACCGGCCGATGCTACGAAATATCATATACAATGCTGTGCCCGTGCATGGATCATGCGTTGCATTGGTGGATTACTGTGTCCTGTACAGGTTAATAATTATGTACATTTGATGTGGCTTCCCCTGTTGGAGAATTTAGCTGAAATTGGTGAATATAGCTGGGGTTCAGCAATTCTAGCATGGCTTTATAGGGAGTTATATCGTGCGACCTGACCTGATGCAAATGGACTCGGCGGATATCACCAGTTAATCCAAATGTGGGTATGAAAAAGAATCCCTCAATTTCGACCGCATTTTATTAACCTGGTTGTTATAGATCAGGCTAAGCCATATGGTTATAGGTAGATTTTATTGACCTATTTGTTAGTTTTTTTATGGTTTAAATTGTTGTTTACTAATTCCATAATTTAATTTCTAACAGGTGGCGATCCCATTTGGACTTAAGGAATAACAACACTAAAAATGTTAAGCAGTACCGCGAGGAATTGGACTTGCAACGCTATGACCAGGTTTATATTTATTATTAAAGAATAAGTATTTTTTTGTAATATTGAGAATCAGAAAAAAAATTAATTTATTTATTACATTTTATATGTAGATGGTATGGGAACCGTATAAAAATGTGATATAATTGCTGCCTCAATATTGCACCAGTGGACATGTAAGTTGGAGATCAGTTGTGCCACTAATATGCTACAATATTATTGAGTGGCACCAACCCGATAGGTATATGAGACAATTTGATATGGATCAGTCGATTCCAGAAGCACCGCAGAAAAATGATGAGGTGCATTCAATTGATTTAAGGGAAAACACAGATAAAAACTGGAAAACTAAATTTGCAACTTTTATTTTTGAGTGGCACAATAGACATAGTCGGGTTATTAGGGGTCGTGTTCTCAATTTTCCATTGCATCCGAGATCACAATATAAGCAATGGTATGTAGAACGGACAAAAAGATGGACAACACAGGTTGGACCTACAATGATTGCTTCGGTAGGTGATATTGTTCATTTATTTTTTTAAACGTATATATGTTAATTATGATTGTTAATATGTGTGTATAAAAAATCTACATTTTTATGTAGGCTGATGCCGCTAAACATATATTTCATGAAGGCGAAAATATTCATTTGACCTCTGAAAGCATTTTAGGCGCTATAGGTGCATATGACAGGACAAACACTAATTATCCTCGTCAGCCTATGCCCGATCCAGTAAATATTCCACCACTCTCAACACCATTTAAAGATTTTCGTGTTGCAAGACGTAATAGGAGAGGAATGGCAGAAAGAAGGACTATAGTTTCTACTATTTCTATTGATCCAAGAGTGCATCAAGTACCCCCACCTATGCATTGGCCATATATTCAGGAGGAGACTTCGAGCTCTTTCAGTGTGCCTTCATTCAATGAGACTTGGCCTTCTGGAGGTGCGCCTTCTAATCAAGGTAGATGTTATGATTATGGCGCTGGGCCTTCTAGAGCTGCACCTGCATTTGAAGTGGTGCCATATGAAGCAGGACCTTCTACTTTTAATGTTGATTTGAATGTCAGTTTATCTGAAGGAGATGCATCACCATACAATATTTATGCACAGAGCTCTCAAATGTCTCCACAAGATGATTTATTTAATGTATTGTTTGGTGATCCAACAATTGTAGGCACTCAGGGTTTAGTGGATCAACCACTTTATAGTGATCCAAATCCATATGAGATGGATCTAGAAACACCAACCCACACTACCACTTTTCATAGTAGGAGATACTGAATGCGAGTTGTATGGTCTAATATTTCTTTTACCTGGATATTTAATTTCTATTTGGTAATACGCATTGCACATTTATTCTTTCTTATAGTAAGTATTAATACAACTCATTCATTTCAATTATGTAAAAACATCATTAATTACATACAAACAAAGTGTTTAAGCACCGCAATACAATATCAATGTGCTAATAGTACAACTCAACCACTAAAATATTGATGGGATGGTCCAACAGCACTTTTACATGTTTTTTTATTATGTCCAACACCTCCACAATTGCTGCAATGTGAAGCATTGTCCCATTCACGTCTATCCATCTCATTACGAATGTGAGATGTTCTCGATCGACCTTTCTTCCTCATCAATTCCATATCCGCTTTAATTGTTGGTCCATAATACTGTGCCCAGTATGCTTTATGAAGCATAGGTCTAAATTCATCCTCATAACATTTAAGTGACTTTGATATGGTATAAAAATTGTCAACAAATTGGAACATATCAAGATTCCTATTCATACATGCTGCGACTATATGCGAACAAGGCATTTTTGTTCCTTGAAACTTACCGCATTCGCATTCCCATTTTTTGAGGCTCAATACATATGTGTTGGGCTCAACATTAACCTGCGGTGCTCTGCCTACAATAATCTTGAACAATTGATACCGACTATCATAGCGAACAACAATATGTGCTCTAGTGCTATTAGCCTGTTTACTCATTATTTCAAAGCATTTAGGAGTGAAGCGTAAACCCTGACCCATTTTGGTAATATATATAAACCCCTTCTATTCTCAAAATATTTTACCAATCGAGCAAATGTATGCTCAACTATGGTAGTGATCGGCATCATACGCACACCTTTAAGAGCGCTATTAACACTTTTAAGAATATTTGTCGTCGTATGTCCATACCTATGTCCACCATCCTCCGATAATGTCCACTTGTCTAATGATATACGCATTGCTCAATTGTATGAATCTTGGTATAGTTGTTTGATCTCATCCATCTTCTCCAAGAACTTGCAGGGTTGAAATTGTGCACCTGAAAAGTTATAAGTTGATAATAACAAATTAATTAGGATAAAAAAAGTAAATAATATATTCAATATTTATTAACTTACCAGCCTTGTAAAACAAGTCCTTGATAGTTGAATTTCAGTGATGCTTATTGTAATTGCTTACAAAATGTAGCAAACAAAATCTGTAAAAACTCAAAGGTTCTTTCCAACCACTCGTTTCATCGCGAAATAAAGCCATTATCCCAGCGTATCTATTCGATATGATGGTAATACCGATTTACTGAGTTACGTGCTTTCTAATCATCATCATAAACCATGCCCAGCTTGATTTATTCTCAGACTCCACAATCGCAAATGCAATTGGAAATAACATGTCATTACCATCAACAGAACTTGCTATCAAAAGAGTGCTGGAATTTTTCTATCAAAAATGTGCATCGATCAATAGAATAGGCTTGCAATGACTGAACCCATCAATCACAGGTTTAAAACTCCAAAATACCCATCGAAACTGCTTCACCCTTGGATTTTCTGTATCCTGTAGATTAAGTTCATAAACGGTCCCGAAATTATACTTTTGTAAAGCAAGTAAGAACCCCGGTAACCTCTCAAATGATTCAACATAACCTCCAAAAATAGATTCCAATGCTCTCATCTTTTCATACCAGGCCTTACTGTACAATACATCATAATTAAATTTCTGTTTAATAGCAATAATAATAACATCAACGGCTAGTGTAGAATTTTTACTTACCATGCCCACTATGCAATTTTGAATAATTTCATATCCTAATTATCTATGATCTATAGAAAGATTTCCACCCAGACATGAATGTGGTGTTAGTGTAAGCCCTAGCCCCAATGCATTGTAACGAAACACTTGAAATTAATAAAATGAGGCATTAGTTTTATCTTTTGTATTCCTGTGCATATCAATTGATAAAACTATCCAAGAATGTCGTTTCGGTTTAAGTTATCATGTGTGAGGCACATGGATTGTAAGACCTTGAAATAAATGAGACATCATTCTAAATATCCCTAGTCAGTCATTGTTATGGGAATAACAAACGAATTAAGACTAGTATGCTCTCTCTGATCTTATGAGTTCTGTCTTACGGATCATTAGGACAAGAGTGTCAATCAGAGATCATAGATACATGTTAAAGAACATGGTATCTGGATTCGATCCGCTCATGAGAACACTACATGGTACAAGTCATAAGTGTTTCTCATATGCAAGTTTTGTATCGGAGTTCTTAGACCTGAAATCTCTATGAAACTCTTTATGAATTACTGTGTACTTTGACATACACCTAACGTGCTCGTAACAGAGTGACAAGTATGGGTATGCTTGGGTATGCATTGATTTATGTTAGAGAGCATGAGAGAAGTGAAGGGATTACCCCTCTCGATAAGAGAGAAAATATCATCGGCCACTTGATCAGTGAACTGAGAAGTGTATGGCCATACCGAGATGAAATAATGAGTAATCATTATTTATCTGAGAGTTCAGTATCACTGGAATATCAAGAAAGGAATTAATATATATAAGGATGACTAGTTCCATGCCTTATATTAATTCTGATATTTAAGGGTAAGGGATTATGCAAAATTGCATTAGGTCACTAAATGCCATTTGCATTTTCGTTTAATTTGGAATACTATAATATCTTGCTAGAGAATATATATAGCCTTTGAATTAATTTTTATTAATTCATTGTCAATATTAAATGGACCTATAGGATCGCACATAAAGCACTGGGCTTAAAATTGTATTGGAAATTAATTTAGACTTTTATTTAAAGTCAAATTAATGCATGCAATGGGTGAACAGATTTTTTACTGTTAACAATTGGTCACGAGAGAAATTTACTGGCATGTGTTAGGTTTAATTTCAATTGATTAATTATCTATGTATAATTAAGTTAATTGAGTATTAAATCCTAAATTATATTTAATCAAAATATAATACTTGAGAGGGAATTAAAGTAACCAAAGTTTAAACTAGGAATCCTAGTTAAATTTGGCAACTAATTACCTTAGTTAAGTAAGTTTGTTTTGATTAACTAAATGATGCCATTTGAATTTAAATTCTAATAGAATTTAAATTAAAATATATATCTCTTAATTATTAAGTGTTAGTGGCTGAAATTGCTACCTAATTTAAGGCACTCACACATGACTAAAGTAAGTGATATATATTAAATGAATTAAAGGAATAATGGTGGGTGCCACTTTTATTCTTCTTCTCTCTTTTGGCCATGAGACTATTAGTGGGATGAGTAGAGATTTGTTTTTCTCTCAATTCTCTCATGGAAGGTGACTAAGATAGAAACAAAAGAAGAAAGAACAAGAAGAGTTCTTGTGTTTTTCAAACAATTCCATTGCCTAATACACAAATATAGAGCTAGCACTCTTGATTTTAAGCTATCTTTGCAAGTGTGTGTGAACATAGAGAGGAGTGGCATAAAGGCTGTTCCTTTGGCATTGGTGGTGAAGATCTAAGGTAAATAAATTCATCTTAGTTGCTGGTCATCATCAAAATCAAGTCTTGAAGTGCATCTAAAGTTGTAAGTTTCAAAACTCTAAAAGTTTATGGATTACGTGGTATGTATGATCGATTTTATTATTTTTCCGCTGCGTGATCATCATATACATATCATGTCATATTCCATCAGTGGTATCAGAGCCTAAACATGCTTATTTTAGTGCTTTAGATGCATGAAATATTTAATCAAAAATCGTTTTCCTAAATACATACAATGCTGAAATTTTCTGTTTTGAGTTTTTTGCATTGTTTTGGTGTAAAAACGATTTTAATTGATTAGATAGGTATTATAATTAATATGACATGTTAATATACTGTCCTAAGATGTTATTAGGGCTGGTAATGGTCGGATTTAATTATTTATACCTGATGGTACATGTTAATTATGAAACTAGGTGCTAGTTGGCATGTAAATTGCTATTTTAACAACTAGTTTTCAAAATTAAATGTAAAAACGTTTTTGGGATGTTTGTAAGTGATTTTTAAAGATTAAATATCAGGTCTGGACATGTTTTAAATTTGGTTTTAATTCTGGTCCATGACAATTTAATTGATTAATTTTAAAATCACTTAAAACTATATCTAGTTTGTGTTTGTTACATGTTTAATCAACATTGTTTGTTATGTTTTGATTAAAATGGTAAAAACACATTTAGATTAAAATGGTACAGAATATTAAATCAATGTTTATGGAATTATTTAGATTATTAAATGACTCATAAAATTGATTTAAATGTTTGTGCATTTTATGGCATTACATAAGCATTAAACAACTAGTTTTTGTTGTTTGTTTGTTTTTGCATGAATGCCGTGTACTATATATGTGTTCTTCATGATTTTATTTTTAATTCATGTTAGCACATATTATATGCATTTTTAATGTTTATGGGCTGTATGACATAAAATTAAAAATGGCTAAATTGGAAATTATGCTAGAGTTGATTTATAGCACAAATCTAACTAGTTTGTGTTTTGGGCTTTTAAGAGAACTTATTCAATAAGAGGATTTAGTCCATTGGGCTTCAGCCCAGGCCCATCACGGGGTCATCTCTTAAAGCTTCAAGTACACAATTTCCATTAATGGGCTTGGCTAAATCTAATTAAAATTGGACTTTGTTTGATCCATGAATGCTATGTATATTTATTTGCTTGTTTGGTGTGATGAATGGATATGCATGGTGCATTCATGGGCCCTGGGTTTTTGTAATTAAATATGGCCTGCGAGCCATTATATTTTATTGTAAAAGTTTCATTTATTTCTTAGAATAGAATTTATTTGAAGACTTTGTAAATCAAGACGAAGCCCACCGGAGTGGAGAAGCCCAACTCGAAGATTCTTATGTAATAGTATAGAATCTTAGTTGTAAGTTTTTGGGCCCATGTTTGTCACGCTTTACTTTATGCAATTATATATATATGCATGCTATGTATGGATGACAAAGCGTATGCCATGTAAGCCGTAATAAAATGAATCCCTAAAAAATAGTAAGTCACAAAGTTGCCTTCCTAATTCGAAACATGTCAAGGCATCGATCATCGGTCACGTAGACTAGGAGTCCTAGATGCGCCCGATTATCTTTGTGAGGCATGGGTTGTGAATGTAGGTTGGACTTATCATGGAAAGGGATGCCCGGACCTAGGCAACTAATAAATGGGTTGTGCTATAACATCCTAAGATGTTAGCCCATTTGATCCAAGAGTCATGTACGAGACATGATTGGAGTTTTCCTACCTAAGTAACTTAACTTGTTAGGTGTACAAGCTCAGCTTGACTAATAAGTTGTTGAGAAAAGTGGATCTTGGCCCACATTAAATCACTAACGCGAATTATTTAAAGGGATATTAATTCGGTTTGTGGGATCATTAATAAGACCTCATTTAATCTTGCTAAATTTTATTGTAGATTGAAAATGGCATCTTCATACAACAATTTCTCATTGCGATCGGTCCTTGAAAAGGACAAATTGAATGGCACCAATTTCATAGACTGGTCTCGAAACTTAAGAATAGTTCTTAAGCAAGAGAAGAAGTCGTATGTTTTGGATGCACCCTTGCCTGATGAACCAGGAAGGAACGCCTCTGCTGTTCAAAAGGAAACTTTTGAGACCAAGAAGAGCGACTCCAATGATGTGACCTGTCTGATGCTGGCCACTATGGTGCCTGAATTGCAAAAGCAATTTATGGACCAAGAGGCTTATGCGATCATGGTGCACCTCAAGGAGATGTTCCAAGAGCAAGCTCGTCACGAGAGGTTCGTGACAACAAAGGCATTAATTTCTTGCAAGATGGCTGAGGGTACACCTGTTAGTACCCATGTACTCAAGATGAAAGGGTATCTTGATACTCTTGAGAAGCTTGAGGTACTAGTGCCAAAGGAATTGGCCACTGACTTGATCTTAGGATCATTGGCTGCTGCTTATGATCCATTTGTGATGAATTATAACATGCATGCAATGAACAAGTCAGTCACTGAGCTTCATGGGATGCTTAAGAATGCTGAAGAAAACATTCGAAAGACCAATCCCGTACTAATGGTTCAAAAAGGGAATTAAGAAGGGACAAGCTAAGGGAAAGGGAAAGGGAAAGGCAAAACCCAAGTCAGTTGGGAGTGCACCTCAGGCCCAATCCAAGCCCAAGGCACCTAAGCTCAAAGAGAGTGAGAGCACTTGCTTCCATTGCAACAAAATAGGGTATTGGAGGAAGAATTGCGCTCTCTTCAAGGAAGAACAAAAGAAGAATGGAGCCAAGGCGTCCAGTTCTGGTATTTTTGTTGTTGAAGTTAACCTTTCTATTTCTACCACTTGGGTATTGGATACCGGTTGTGGTTCTCACATTTGTTCAAATGTGTAGGGGTTAAGAAATAGGCGGTTACTTGGGAAGAATGAAGTGGACCTCCGTTTGGGGAATGGAGCACGAGTTGCTGCCATGGAGATAGGCGACTATCACCTCACTTTACCTTTCGGACTTTGTATTGTTTTGAATAATTGTTATTATGTGCCTGCTATGAGCAGAAACATTATTTCAGTTTCATGTTTGGATAATGATGAATTTGATTTTGTTATTGAAAATCGCAATGCTCATATTCGTCGCCAAGGCATTTCTTATGGCAATGCCATGTTACAAAATGGCCTTTATATCCTTGATTTGCAAAACAAAGAGTCCATATACAACATTAATACAAAGAGGGTTAAATCAAACGAATTGAACCCTACTTACTTCTGGCATTGTCGCTTAGGACATGCAAACGAAAAACGCATTTCAAGACTCCACAAAACTGGAGTGCTTGGGTCATTCGACTTAGAGTCTTATGATACATGCGAGCCATGTTTGCATGGAAAAATGACAAAGAGTCCTTTTAATAAAAATGGCGAGAGGACTAATGGCTTATTGGAACTAATACATTCCGATGTATGTGGACCTTTAAGTACACATGCTAGAGGTGGTTTTAGCTACTTCGTGACATTCACAGATGACTTCAGTAGATATGGCTATGTCTATCTGATGAAGTACAAGTCTGAAACTTTTGAGAAATTCAAAGAGTTTAAGAATGAAGTAAAAAAACCAACTTGGCAAAAGTATAAAAGCCATTCGATCATATCGAGGTGGCGAATACTTAAGCCAAGAGTTTGACAATCATCTAAAGGAGTGTGGTATTATTTCACAGCTCACTCCTCCTGGAACACCTCAATGGAATGGTGTGTCCGAAAGGAGAAATCGAACTCTGTTGGACATGGTTCGATCTATGATGAGTCAAGCTAATCTTCCTATCTCTTTTTGGGGATATGCATTAGAAACTGCTGCGTTTCTACTAAATCGTACTCCAACTAAAGCAGTTGAGAAGACACCATACGAGGTATGGACTGAGAAAGAACCCAATATGTCGTTTCTCAGGATTTGGGGCTGTGAAGCATATGTTAAGAAATTAACATCTGACAAACTGGAGTCCAAATCCACTGTCTGCTTGTTTGTGGGTTATCCTAAAGAAACAAAGGGATACTACTTTTACTCACAAGCCGAGAACAAAGTATTTGTTGCTCGTAAGGCTGTTTTCTTGGAAAGGGAGTTCCTTCTCAAGAAAGATAGTGGGAGTAAAGTAGAACTTAGAGAAATTCAAGCACCACAAACTCCTATAGAGGATGAGTTGGAAATGGGATCAAGTTCACAACCAGTTGTGGAACAAGAACCCATTACACAAGAACCTAGAAGGTCCGGTAGGATATGTCAGGAGATTGAGAGATATGGATTTCTAATCACTGACAGTGATACTATTGAGTTAGTAGATCGTGAGGATCCTACTACCTACCGAGAAGCTATTGAGAGCCCAGACTCGAAAAATTGGCTTGAAGCCATGAAATCCGAGATGCAATCAATGTACGATAACCAGGTTTGGACCTTGGTTGATCCACCAGAAGGTGCTAAGGTAATTGAATGCAAGTGGTTATTCAAACTAAAAGATGATAAGACCTACAAAGGTAGACTAGTAGCAAAAGGTTTTCGACAAACTCATGGTATAGACTATGACGAGACCTTTTCGGCTGTAGTCATGCTCAAGTCCATTAGGATCTTGCTTGCCATAGCTGCATATCATGATTATGAGATATGGCAAATGGATGTCAAAACTGCTTTCCTTAACGGAAATTTACTTGAGGATGTGTATATGACACAACCTGAAGGTTTTGTCAATCCCAAGCATCCTAAGAAGGTATGCAAGCTTCAAAAATCCATTTATGGATTAAAGCAAGCATCCCGAAGTTGGAATCTTCGCTTTGATGAGGCAGTCAAAGAATTTGACTTCATCAAGAACGAAGATGAGCCTTGTGTGTACAAGAAGGTTAGTGGGAGCATAGTAGTGTTTCTGGTCCTATATGTGGACGACATCCTTCTCATTGGGAATGATATTCCAACATTGCAAAAGGTTAAGCAATGGTTGGGAAAATGTTTCTCAATGAAAGACTTAGGTGAAGCCGAGACAATACTTGGTATTCGAATCTATAGAGATAGATCGAATCGGCTTTTGGGACTAAGTCAAGAAAAGTATATAGACAAAGTACTAAAGCGTTTTAGTATGGGAGACTCAAAGAAAGGATACATACCTTTGGCTTTGGGAGTTCCTTTGACTAAAGAACAGTGCCCTAAAACCAAAGAGAAAAGGGACAACATAAGTAGAATCCCATATGCATCTGCTATTGGATCTATCATGTACGCTATGTTATGTACTAGGTTGGATGTTGCTCATACACTGAGTATAACCAGTAGGTTTCAGCAAGACCCTGGTGAGAAGCACTGGTCTGCTGTAAAAGGGATCCTGAAGTACCTGCGAAGGACTAAGGATCACTTCTTGGTGTATGGTGGTCAAGAAGAGCTCGTCATACAAGGTTATGCCGATGCTGCTTTTCAGACCAGCACTCAGGATTCTAGATCGCAATCTGGGTTTGTTTTTGTTTTGAACGGTGGTGCTGTCAGCTGGAGAAGCTCGAAGCAAGAAACCGTTGCCGACTCAACTACAAAATCTGAGTATATTGCAGCAAGTGAGGCTGCAAAAGAGGCTGTTTGGATTAAAAATTTCATTAATGGATTAGGAGTAGTCCCAAGCGTCCTAGATCCATTAGAATTTTTTTGTGACAATAACGGGGCCATTGCACAGGCCAAGGAGCCCCGGTCACACCAGAAATCAAAACACATACTCAGAAGGTACCACTTGATCAGAGAAATCATTGATCGTGGGGACGTCAAGGTTAGCAAGATATCAAGTGAAGACAATGTAGCAGATCCTTTGACGAAACAGTTACGTCCAAATCTGCACGAAGCTCATTTGAGAGCGTTCGATCTTAGGGCTATGCCCAATTGGGACTAGTGCTAGTGGGAGATTGTTAGTGTAAGCCCTAGCCCCAATGCATTGTAACGAAACACTTGAAATTAATAAAATGAGGCATTAGTTTTATCTTTTGTATTCCTGTGCATATCAATTGATAAAACTATCCAAGAATGTCGTTTCGGTTTAAGTTATCATGTGTGAGGCACATGGATTGTAAGACCTTGAAATAAATGAGACATCATTCTAAATATCCCTAGTCAGTCATTGTTATGGGAATAACAAACGAATTAAGACTAGTATGCTCTCTCTGATCTTATGAGTTCTGTCTTACGGATCATTAGGACAAGAGTGTCAATCAGAGATCATAGATACATGTTAAAGAACATGGTATCTGGATTCGATCCGCTCATGAGAACACTACATGGTACAAGTCATAAGTGTTTCTCATATGCAAGTTTTGTATCGGAGTTCTTAGACCTGAAATCTCTATGAAACTCTTTATGAATTACTGTGTACTTTGACATACACCTAACGTGCTCGTAACAGAGTGACAAGTATGGGTATGCTTGGGTATGCATTGGTTTATGTTAGAGAGCATGAGAGAAGTGAAGGGATTACCCCTCTCGATAAGAGAGAAAATATCATCGGCCACTTGATCAGTGAACTGAGAAGTGTATGGCCATACCGAGATGAAATAATGAGTAATCACTATTTATCTGAGAGTTCAGTATCACTGGAATATCAAGAAAGGAATTAATATATATAAGGATGACTAGTTCCATGCCTTATATTAATTCTGATATTTAAGGGTAAGGGATTATGCAAAATTGCATTAGGTCACTAAATGCCATTTGCATTTTCGTTTAATTTGGAATGCTATAATATCTTGCTAGAGAATATATATAGCCTTTGAATTAATTTTTATTAATTCATTGCCAATATTAAATGGACCTATAGGATCGCACATAAAGCACTGGGCTTAAAATTGTATTGGAAATTAATTTAGACTTTTATTTAAAGTCAAATTAATGCATGCAATGGGTGAACAGATTTTTTACTGTTAACAATTGGTCAAGAGAGAAATTTACTGGCATGTGTTAGGTTTAATTTCAATTGATTAATTATCTATGTATAATTAAGTTAATTGAGTATTAAATCCTAAATTATATTTAATCAAAATATAATACTTGAGAGGGAATTAAAGTAACCAAAGTTTAAACTAGGAATCCTAGTTAAATTTGGCAACTAATTACCTTAGTTAAGTAAGTTTGTTTTGATTAACTAAATGATGCCATTTGAATTTAAATTCTAATAGAATTTAAATTAAAATATATATCTCTTAATTATTAAGTGTTAGTGGCTGAAATTGCTACCTAATTTAAGGCACTCACACATGACTAAAGTAAGTGATATATATTAAATGAATTAAAGGAATAATGGTGGGTGCCACTTTTATTCTTCTTCTCTCTTTTGGCCATGAGACTATTAGTGGGATGAGTAGAGATTTATTTTTCTCTCAATTCTCTCATGGAAGGTGACTAAGATAGAAACAAAAGAAGAAAGAACAAGAAGAGTTCTTGTGTTTTTCAAACAATTCCATTGCCTAATACACAAATATAGAGCTAGCACTCTTGATTTTAAGCTATCTTTGCAAGTGTGTGTGAACATAGAGAGGAGTGGCATAAAGGCTGTTCCTTTGGCATTGGTGGTGAAGATCTAAGGTAAATAAATTCATCTTAGTTGCTGGTCATCATCAAAATCAAGTCTTGAAGTGCATCTAAAGTTGTAAGTTTCAAAACTCTAAAAGTTTATGGATTACGTGGTATGTATGATCGATTTTATTATTTTTCCGCTGCGTGATCATCATATACATATCATGTCATATTCCATCATGTGGCCCTCTAAACTTGGTGATAATCCACAATGGATTTAAGCCCTTCTTTGCTGCCTTTAATCTCCATATGCATCGGCTATCAGACTGTGCACACTTTATAACCCAGTATTTTGGCTTCGACCTAACCACTCTAAAATTAACATTCCTTGTTATTGAGTATTTTTTGACAGCAGATTTAACTTCATCCTTATTACTGAAAACAAGACCAGTGGATAACTCAGACATACCATCCCAAGTATTAAAGTTCACACCTTCTGATATATCTACCTAGAAAGCTTCGAAGTCAAAATTATAATAATGCTCCGACGAAAATGTAAAAATACCTTCTTCGGGTTCACTAGTTTGATGTAGTGATGCTAATGGACTGGCGTCTAGAGTATGTTCAGACTCATTGACATCACCAGTTTCTTCTGAGCTATCACTTCCTCCATTCATGTCGGCATTTTCGTCTTCTGGATCATCATTAGGCGATAGATAGTTATTATTAGCTACAACATCAACAAAATCATCGTCTTCACTTAAGTTAATGGTTTCTTCATTTCCACAAACTGCATCGATGCCGCCAGATATGCCATCTTCAAGCAAATCACCATCTCGTTTATAGGCAGACTGCCATTGCTGATTAACATCTTCAGACTGTAACATAAAACGGCTTTGATTGACATCTTCAATATGTGAAATAGATCTTCTATATCTGTCATCTGTGGCTTGGGCTTCAACACTCCTCTATCTGACTTCTGGAATATGAGATACAGAATATCGATGGCTGTTGCGATCACAACTCTGTCTTGACTGAGCAAGTGTCCCAAATGAAATATTTCTATCAGATAAATGACTTTCTGATCTACTTTCAAAGATAGATTTACTTAGAAAATTACCCATCTTTCGACTCAACGATGGACGAGGTTCCCTTGTACATACATTAGGAATTTGGCTTGCTTGTATTCGTATATGATCTGATTCAGAATAGATTGATAATTTCCTTCCAATCAAGTCACCATCCCATCGATATTGAGATTGTCTCGCCTGACTTGAAATATTATCTCCCCTAAATTGAGAAAATATTTCAATGTCTTGTCGACTTACTGACTGTCCCGGCTGACTGGGATCAATATCATTAACGTACATTTGTTGAGGTGTCCCTGTGTTTTCCATTTGAAAGCCTTCATGTGCAAACTGATAATCGTTACGATTTCTTGGTTGACTAGATCCAACTACTAAAATGATTAATTCCACCAATGTATAATGTTCATATCTCCTTAAATTGTCATATATTGCATCTACGTTATCATCATCTGCTAAGTCTACCGCCATCCAACATAACGATCCTCCATTATACACCGGACTCTTGTATATAATTCTCGAAATCACGTCATTCATGTTTAAACCCATTTTAAAATGGATTTTATGGCGTAATTCAGCAAGAGTTGGCTTGTTTTTAAGTCTTAATCTCCTTGTGATGACATTCGATGCTGATATGTCATATTCAAATCCTGCAGTTCCATAACTGATGTCCCCTCCCATGTGCAAATAAATTTCAATATATGATGACATTTTTCACCTACCTATAAGTAAAAAAAATAATTAAATTACAAAATTAATTTTCATAACAAATATTAATTTACATTATTTTTCATTTATTAAATATTATTTGTCTACCATTTCTACTTTAATTACGATTTTCTACATTCAAACCTCTTTTGTTAACTGCTAAATTTGTCAAAATCTCCTAAAATTTTATACTCAATAATAAGGTCGTGAACATCTCAATTCTTTGCCTTCTTAATTATTGACTTTCAATTTTATCAACTTTTATACTACTATATATGATAATAAAATTACACTAAATTAAAAAAATATTTGTAATCAATGACTGCTATAGCTGCGATTTCAATCTCTCAATTAATTTCTGTTAATCAACAAATAAATTAAAATTTATATTGATATAATAGTCTAACAATCATAAACATATTAATTAATAAATACATTATTGATAATTTATAGCATTAGTAAATATTCTTTTACATTTATCAAATGCCATGTTAATATATATGACAATAAAAAGTACATTAAAATTAAATAAATACCTATAATCGATTACTATATTTCCTGCAATCTTGTTACTGTCGATCTGACAATTCTATTCTGTTCATAAATAAATAAATTACAAAATATATTAATAACATTATATTACACCTATCATTAATAAATTAAACTAACAAAAATGATTAATACAAAATACCTGTACCAACAATTGATCTTAAAAATATAATAATATTGTAGTAAAAATTTTTATTCTATTTGCTTGCTTGAAATTATCAACATTCAGCAATTATTTTATTACTGAGGAGATACTATAACTATTTGCTGAACGAAATTTTTACGAATGAAAATATATGGACATGAAATATTCAATTGACTGAATTTATAATGGGAGCAGAATTCTGAAAAAGCAATATCTCACTTCGTCATCAGTGAAGGAGCGACACGTGTGGAGGAGTGAGAGGGAGACCGCCTGAGCATGCAGCCAGGTGTTGCATCATCAATATAATGGCGACACATGGCGGACGATAAGGGACACTCTTGATGATGCAGCCACGTGTTGCGTCGTCAGCCGAATGAGCTCCACATGTCGGACTCATACACCAATGCTATAACGCAGTGTTTTACTGCGTGTTCAGAAAAAAATTTCACTCTTTTTAATTAATTTCTTATACACCTTACTTTTTTAATATTTTTTAAAAAAAAATTTATTTAAAAAAATGTTCTAATTTATCGTTGGTGTAGTTGTGATTTGACATCCATAAATTAATCCATCGTTGCATCTTCTAATCAGCCAAAAAAGCGCAATGAACAAAAAAAAAGTTTACACTTTAAAACTTTTTTTTTCCAAATAGATTTATCCTTTATCCAATTCATAATTTGATCCCATTAATATGTTTTTTTAGTATTCATGTTCCTTTTCAATTTCTACCCTAGTTACTTTGTAAGAGTGAAAATCGAACTGAAATAAAACAAACAGTGAGCAATTCAATTTATTTGATTTGATTCTAATAAAAAATTCAATTTATTTGGTTCAAATCTAATTAAATGACAACAAATTTATTAATTAAATAATATTCTCTTCATTCACAATTAGGTATCCACTTTTTCTATTTCACTAAAATAAAAATAAAAAAGTCATTAATTATCATATCATTTTATTAATTTGACCTTCCAAAAAAGGGGACAATTAATATTGATATTTCTAGGAAATGAGAAAAAAAATCGAAAATATAATTAATTATAAAATTGATCCGAAATTGAATAAATTTTTACGGTTAATTAATTCGATGAATTTGATTATACTTTTTAATTTTTACATATTTTATTAATAGTTACAATTTAAATTTTTAAGTATCGGTTAATCAGTGTGTATATATATATATATATATATATATATATATATATATATATATATATATATATATATATATATATATATATCTTTAATTTTTTTTATTTCTCTCTAAAATTTATATAAAATAATACTTTAAAATATATTTAAACTATATTTTTTATTTTTATACCTTAATTTTTATATTTTCCTATAAAATTTATATAATACTTTAAAGTAAATTTATATTATATCATTCTCTTTAATTATACAACAACATTTATATATAGTATACAATTAACTTTTTTATATATTTTCTTATCATATTTTGATATTTATATTTTGCTTAATAACATTTAATTACATTATTATCAAAAATTTTATTTAACTTAGAATCAAAAATAGCAATTTTCAATAAATATCAAATTTATTTTATAATATTAGCTATTAATTTATAAAACATGAATTTTGGCTAGTAAATTATGTTTATTTCGTAATTTTTATATTAAATTACTTTACACATTGAAAATTAAATTAAATTTTATCTATTTTTTTATATAATTTTATGCTTTAAATTTTAATGGTTAACCAAAAAATATTGATTAACCAAACCAAACAATCGGAACCGATAGACTGGTTAACCGAATGTAATAGACTGATTAATGGTTAATAATTTTAAAAAATCGATATTAATAGACTGATTAATTTTTTTGCTCATGAATCGATTGACTGATTTAGTATTTACTCCATCGTTACTCTATTGTAGGGTATAATTGGAATGAACTGTCTGAAAATACCTTAATTTCCTTAAAATTGTTACTAAAATGAATACTTGATTATAAACGGAGGAAGTATATGCCTTACCTACCTATTTCCAGTAGGCTGCGTTAATAAGCTTCAGATTTGTTGTACTAATTTATTAACTAGATCGTTGTGGGGTTTTAAATTTTCCACAAAAAGAAAAACTGTTACCCTCATAATTTGATGATAAATGATCTACTGTCATAAACATGGAAACAAAAATAAGAATAAGAATACTATAGAAAAAAAATAACGTATAAAAGTAACATTTTTCTTTTTTTTTTTTTCATTTGTTGTTGTCTCTTTTTTTTTCAATATATATTATATTTTTATTTTTATACATAAAAAAATTATTTTTTTCTTATATTTCTTTCTAAAATCTACATAAAATAATATTTTAAAATATTTTTTTTTATTTTTATACCTTAATTTTTTATATTTTTTTAAAATTTATATAAAATTTTAAATTAAACTTGTATTATGTTATTTTCTTTAATTATATAATAGTATTTTTTATGTAATAACCAATTAAATTTTATATAAATTATTTTTTATCATATATAATAGCATTTAAGTACGTGTGCGTGCATGCGCACACACACGCACGCGTGCGCGCGCACACATACACACACACACACACATATATATATATTAGAGTTTATATTTTAACATTTAATATTATCTAAAATTTTATTTGATTTGAAATAAAATATATTAGTTTCTAATAAATATCAAATCTATCAAACCATATATCAGATAACCGAATATAATAGACTACTTAATAATTAATGATAAATTATAGATTTTTTATAGTAGAAGAAAATAATCTGCAATAGGAAAGAAAGGAGGGGTCAATGTGCCTTTGGGAGTTGGTTCCGATCAGACTATGGCTTGTAAGCCATGCAAAAGATAACTAGGCATTAGTACTTTGAAGATTAAATAGAAATTGGAGAAAAAGCTCTTAGAGAGAGAAAGCATGGACAAACTAGAGAGAAGTATGTGAATTTATAGAATGAACCTACTATTTATATAGTTCAAAAAAGGTGAATAGTATTCTTGAATAGTAGGCCTATTTTGAAGCAGGAATGACCTATCTTAGAGGTAATGGTGATTTGATGGTGGCATATGTCAGACAACCTCATTAGGGCAAGAAAAGGTCACGTCTGATCGAATGATCTTATTTCTCTTGTCTTGGCCAACCGCCTGGGAAGGCATTTAGACATTCATGGATCCTTTTAGATGGGCCTAGATAGTCTTTAATGGCTTGGGCCTAATTTTGATTTTTAGGGTATTATCATTTGTTTCCCTTTTGAGCCATTCGATCGTTCTCAAGAGGGATCGATGATGTTCCTTGAAGTTCAATCAAATCAATCATTAATTGGGAATGTGATTCACCAGTTGAAGTACGTTGAGCATTAATCGAGAAAATGAATGTCAATCTGGAATTTTAACTTACTTCAATCGAAATTTGCATTGAGAAAGATAGAACTCCAGTCGAAAGATTGGGATTTAAATTACTTCAATTGGAGTATTACATCGATCAAAAAATTACAACGAAAATTTTATTTACATCAATCATTGATGGAAAAAATATGACATCGGTCTAGAGATTGGAATTTAAACTACTTCGATAGGGATGTTACATTGATCGAAAAAATGAGATGTCTTTCTGCAAATAATTTTATAAACATGAACTAAACTATTTTTTCTACTACAAGAAAATGCAAAAATAGCAACGGAATTTATTCCGTTGCTAAATTAGCAACGAAAATCAAATTCTGTTGCTATTTTAGCAACGGAAAATAATTTTCGTTGCTAAAATTGGTTAAACTTTATATATTTAGCAACGAAAATATATTTGGTTAGCTTCCGTTGCTAAAAGTGAAGGAAATTTTTAGCGCCAAAGTTTAGCAACAGAATCACTATACCGTTGCTAAATAAGACGCCATTAAATGGCGGAAAAATTTTGGAGTGAAAAATAGCAATGAAAATTATTTTTCGTTGCTATTTTAGCAACGGAATTTAATATTTGTTGCTATTTTAGCAACGAAAAATAATTCGGTTGCTAAATAACTAGAGTTAAAAAATTCTCAATGAAAATAATTTTCGTTGCTATTTTAAATTTCGTTGCTAAATTAGCAACGAAAAAATAATTTCATTGCTAATTCACATTTAAAGGAAAAATAGCAACGAAATTGAATTTTCGTTGCTAATTTACATTTTTAATGAACAATAGCAATTGAATTTAAATTCGGTTGCTAAATAACCTACCTTAAAATAGCAATCTAAGTTAAATTTGGTTGCTAATTTAGCAAAGGAAACCTAATTCCGTTGCTAAATTAGGGATATTTAAGTAATTTCAATATTTATAGCCCTAGGTATAAATAAGTCCCCTTCCTTTGAATGCTAAACCTCCACCTGCATACCCTCTATGATTTCGCCTCATTTACTCTTCTCCCCAGCTTCATCGCCCTCTCCATTAATATTTACCCCCGACTTTGTGTAAATGGAGGTTCATTTTTGAGCTCATATCACAGATCTTGAAGATTAACGGGCTTGGGCAAATGGCAGAGCATCTCATAATGAAAGACGACGACTATGAAGATGAAGGTACAGCGCCATTTTTCAAATTTTAAGCTTACCTGTGATCTGATTTCTTACTCAGTTGAATTGGGGACTCAATGGCTTAAGGTTAGGTTAGCTGTGTTAGATCAGTGGTTAGCTTCTAGATCTGTTTAATTTCATTGTGTTTACACACATTTGCTTCTAGATCTGATATGTGAAGGCTCATTTTCACATCCTAATGAGATCTGGGATCTCTCTTCGTGCCCCTTTGATCAACGCATGTTCTCCTCTGTCTTCTCAATTGGTATGCCTATTCTTTCTTGTTAGTAATTAATTATTTTGAACTCATAATGAAATGCGCCTGCTATCGGAGATTTTTTTTGTTCCAATTTGCTTGTTCGCTGTTGGCAGATCCCTGAGTTATATGGCCAGTTAAATTTCCCACAGCTGGAAAAAATTGTCTCCCTCGATGTACACATTGGTAAGATTAATTGGTAAGTTTATCTCTTTTTTTTTTCAAGTCTCTGCTTATGCATTGGGTTTTGAAAATATTTGTTAGTGGTAAATTATATCTCTTGTTTATTAAACAATGCTGTTGTTAAATGATTGTTTTGATTTCACTAAAAATTATTGGTAAATTATATCTCTTGTTTAATATTAATTTTAGTTATCTCTAATTTTACAGCTTTTCTCTGATATTGATCCTAAGACTGCAGAAAATTTTCGTGCTCTTTGTACAGGTAAGTGATGTGTGGTAAATTTAGTGTGTCATGATGATGCCTTTGCTTTTATTGGTTTTTTTTGTTACATATGTTATTTAGTTAATTAATGTAATTCTAAAGGCTGGATGGAGCTAGGTGAGTAAACCGTTATAAGACTGGACTTTTGATCATTAAATTAGTGTTTGATTAAGGATGGTAAAAGTTTGTGATTTAATATGTTACTCTCATTCTCATGTATGCGTGTATGAGTACTATATCCCAACTGTGTCAACATGTAGGGGCCTTGTAGAATTTATATCTTTCTTGATATAATGGTTTGATAGTAAAGTTGGGATTTTTTTTCTATTTTGTTAGGAAATAATCATGCATGGTATGAGTAAATGTAATGAAAAAAATAGAATTACTTTTTTGATTAAATGAATTAACCTTTAATTTTATATTATTTTATGGAATTCGTGCAAATTAACTTTTAAGACATTTACCAAAGAGATAATTTATAGCATAAAAAAAAGATGAGCGTATGAAGCCAAGGGAAAGCTTTCTTTTTGGGTTTGAATTGGTAGAAATTTCTTTCTTTTTTTTATTTATCTTATGTTGTCAGACGTACAATTCTCACATAATGGATTGTGGGTAACAACAGAGATGGAGTTAAATGATTTAATATTAGGGATTAGAATATAAAATGAGTTATAAAAATTTTATAAAGGTGGTAAGAGAAAAAAAATAAATATAGAAAATTATTTAAAAGTATTAAAATTGATGGTTTAAATAAAATGAAAATATATGTTAATAGTGAAAAATAATGGTGGGGAGAACTCTTTTTTTCAAACAATAAGTTAATAATATCATTTTATTGCAAATTATGATCCAAACAAGGTCTTGATTGCTTGTAGCTAACATTAAATTGAGGTGAACCTGACCCAAGTTGCTGTTGTTGAGCTGTATTAAATGTTAACTCTAAACTAGTACATTGCAGCCTATTTAATTTTACGGTTCATGCTAGTTGATAAAAATAGCTGATAATTAATAGCTGTATTAAATGTTGCTTTCACAGGTCGATTCTAAAATTGCTTATATGCTTAGTTTCTTGTTGATTGTGTGAGTATGCCATGTGAATTTGTTTACCTTCCCTTTATAAACGGCTTGCAATCTCTTCAGTGGAAAATCTTGTATCCGAAGCTTCAATTATACCTGCAGGTAACAACATGTATTGTAAACTGGCATCTTTTGTTAAATAAAAATCTTCCATGTGCTGCACTTTCACGTTCAACATCATCCAGAACTCTGGTTTTTTTTGCTTTGGTTTTTCAGCTTATGGGACCCGATAATTGTTATTAACTGAGCTTAATTGGTGCTTTATCGGAATTCCAAAGTCAACTATGAAGTGATTAAAATGACAAATATTGTTTATTATCCTTCTTATTTTTGCGAAGTTTGTTGTATTTGCTTTGTTTAAATTGTGGGGCTATTATGATTTACGCAAATATATTCTGGAATTTAAAAACTGCTTGCTGGTTTATGCTTCATAAATATATTTTTTCTTTAATAGGAGAGATATCACTGGTCGCTATTCAATATGTTGGCCCAAGGCCACATCTAAATTTTGATGATAATCAAACCTTAAATAAACTCTATTGAGAAATCTGTTTTAAGCTTATTTTGCAGGTATCTTTATTTATCCTTCTGATGAAATTATTCAAAATGAAGATTAAAGAATGGATTCATGAAGATCAAAGTTGAAGAATATTTTAGTCTAAGGAAAATTAAGTTATTAAATTGTAAGATTAATTTGAGGATCAAATCGTCATTTATGCATACATATTCTAAGTTTTAAAATTGCATAAAAATGATTTTAAGTCATAAATCTCGTTTTTAGTTAAAACTGGTTTCTTTCAGAAAATGCTTTAGAAATTGGTCCGTCAGAATTTACATTAGAAATTGAATTAGAAATCTGAACAACTTTCTGATCGAAAATCTGCTTTACGCTAAAAGACAAAATAACGGCTAGATAATAGCTAGTTAGGGACAGAACTGTCTGTCTTATTTTCTAACGGTAAAAAACGGCTAGTTTTCTATTTTCTCACTTCAAACCATGTTTTTGGGTATAAATATGTGTTGTTAGATCATTTAGAATGTTAGAGAAAATATTGGAAAGATTTTCTAACTCTTAAGAGAAAAGCTTACTTGTTTTAAATCTCACTTTCCATCTTGCACTTCATCTTTACATATGATCCTCAATTGATTATAGCTTTTGTTGTAATTAATTAGTGAGAAATTTCTATTGTGAAAGATTGTGAGTTTGGGTTGGCTAGAACCTAAGTGAAATTCTAGTAAGTGTTTCAATATTTTACTTGGGAAAAATATTGTGGGTAGATATACACAGAATTGTATATTGGCTTGAACTCTTGCCCTTAAAAGAGTTAAGAGTGGAGAGAAAAGCTCAAGAGTGATTCTTGAGGAGTGGAGGTAGGCGGGTTGGCCGAACCACTATAAATTCTGTGTGTGCTTTACTTTTCTGCTTTATTTTCTATCTTTTACAATTCTGTTCCTTTAGAAATTTGGCCAGAAAATTTCAAGACACCTAATTCATCCCCCCTCTTGAGTGTCTTTCGGGACCAATATTTGGTATCAGAGCGGTTCTCAATTCCCTAAGGCTTAACATCCTTGAGTGATCCTAAAAATGGCCGAATCAAGTAGTTCTTCTAATGCTACTCCATTCAAAGAGGGACATTCTTTTCATCGTCCTCCTATGTTTAACGGTGAAAATTATCCTTTCTGGAAGGTTGTTATGAGACATTTTATCCAATCTCAAAATATGGATTGCTGGGATATTATTGAAGATGGATATGAGCATCCACGAAAGATTTTTGATGAGGAAGGAGCTTCAGAAACTGCTACTATTTTAAAGATCAGAAAAGAGTTCACAGAAGCTGAAAAGAGAAAAGTGTAGCTAAATTCTAAAGCTATGAGCATACTTTTCTGCTCACTGCATACAAATGAATTCAACAGAGTTTCTGGATGTGATACAGCTAAAGAAATCTGGGACAAGCTACAAGCTACATATGAAGTCTCAAGATGCAGAAAAAGAAAGAAGAAAAAGTTTAGAAAGAAAGCTATGAAAGCTACATGGAGCGACAGTAAAGATTCAAGCACAAGTGAACCAGAATCTACAAATTCTGATGATGTTAGTCTGATGGCAATTTCTGATCGTGAAGACCAAAATTCTAGTTCAGATTCTAATGGCAGAAGTTCACCTGAAAATGATTCAGAAAATTCCGAGGTAAGTAATTCTGATTCGAATTCTGATTCAAATGAAAATGGAAATGAATATGAAAAAATGCTTGAATGCTTTGAAGATTTGTATCATAAATATCTTATGCTTAAAAAGACTTATATTGAAATAAAGAAAAATTATGATGAATTACTTGTGGAACAAGAAAATACAAAAGAAACAAAAATCAAAATGAAAAATGAATATTCTGATTTGGAATGTAAATTTATTGCTTTGCAAGAAAAATGCAATGAAAAAGAAAAACAGACTTGTGTATGTAATGAGAATTCTGTTAAAAATCTAAATGCAAAATCTGTTTATAATTCTCATGCAAGTACTTCAAAAAATTATAACGGAAAATACACCCAGAGAAGGTATAAAAAATACTCATCTGATAAAATGGTAATTAGCACTTCTGCTACATGCTTTTATTGCTGTAGAAAAGGACATATTTCGAAATTCTGTTATTACAAGAAAAATGCTAATTCTACCAAATATAAATGGGTTGTTAAAAATTCTGCAAATATTGTAACTAACCATGAAGGACCCAAGAAAGGTTGGGTACCTAGAAAAACTTGATTTCTTTGCAGATTTGCCTCAAGAGTGCCAAGATAAAAAAAATGGTATATGAATAGCTGCTACTCAAGGCATATGACGTGAGATAAAGATAAGTTTTCTAAACTGAAAATCTGAAAGTAATTTTATCAGTTTGTGTGTAAATAAAAAAAAATAGAAGATGTTGAAATGGAAAAATATATTATATAAGGGTAAAGATCTAAATATTTCTACAAGAAAATTACGACATACAAGTTTTTATGCATTAAAAAAAAATTTGTCAAAAAAAGATTTGGTGAAGGGAATGCCAAAAATGAAGATTGATAAAAATCATGTATGCAAGATATGTCAACTTGAAAAATAATTTCGAAATTCAATTAAAAAAAAGGACAAAAAACGTAACAAAAAATTCAGGTAGAATAGCAAGTTGTGCAATCAATAAAATTGATGAAAGTTTGAATATGTCACAAGTATCTGGTATCAAGAAGAAGAAGAAGAAGAAGAACGACAAACCTTATTATCTATGAAAAAGACTTGAAATGGGTATGCGCATTAATTTTCTCTCTAAACAGGTGCGTCTTCTTTAAATATCAAAGAGCAAATTTTAATTTTTTGTGTGTGGTTTTACATCTTTGGTCTGCTGGAAGTTAACTTTGAAAGGATATTTGCGTGTTAAAGAAGTTGAATATATGAAGAAAAAAATCAAGAAAATATTTCACCTTTAAAAATGGGTATTTCGATTTTTACTAAAGAAGAGAAGTTAAAATCTTTTTAAAATCTAATTTTTGAGATGAAGATTTCGTGTACTAGTGGATTAACTAAAGTTGAAATAGTCAAAATATGAGCAAATGACTTTGTTATCCCTAAGCATTATGTGTGTTGTTTTAAAATTGTATAGGGACAACCCTGACCTTTGTTTTATTTGTGGTTCACGTGTTGGGTAATTGCAAAATTACAAGTTCCCAAGTGATATGATTTTCAATGGTCAAACTTCATTGATTATTTTAACTTTGAATTTAAAACTCAAAAATTGCTTTTTCCCACCTAAAAATCGTGTGCCACCTTTTACAATTCTCAAGTTAAAGACTTTTCAACAAACTAATGGTTTAAAGGAAAATTCACAAAAGACAAATTTACTATTTTATGGCAAAACGTGATTCACTTTACAAATGAGATTTTTGTCTTTGAAAATTGTGTTTTTCACCTTTTAAGTGGCTAAAAGAAGACTATTCTCTTTTCCTTTAATAATAATAATAATAATAATAATAAAAGTAATTTTAAGTTTGTTAAATATATATATATATATATAATTTTAAAGTTACTTTTCAAGTAAAAAAAAGGTATAAAACAAAAAAAATGCTTTTCACGATTTAAAAAAAATTAAAATAAAAATAAAAGTAATGTTAAGTTTGCTTTTCACGTTAAAACAAATAATAAAAAAAGTTTGCTTTCACTTAAAAAAAAAAGCTTTCACGTTTAAAAAAAAAGAAAAGAAAAGAAAAGAATTTTTTGCTTTTCACGTAACAAAAAGGGATTTAAATTTGTTGTCTTCTTTTTACTTTGAAAAAGGTTTATAAGCCTTTTTTCATTTGTCTTTTATGTTGTAATTTACAAAAAAAAAAAATCAAAAGCCAACTTCTTTACACAACATATGAAACGTATGGACTTGGTTAAAAGAAAATAAGAAAAAGTGATTTTTTGTTTTGAAAATTGTGTTACTTTTAAAAAGTTAACTTTTTGTCTTTAAAAATTGTGCCTTACTTTTAGAAAGTTAACTTTTTGACCTTAAAAATTGTAATCTTTGTTTATTCCAACAAGTTAACATTTTAACTTTGAAATATGTGCTTTCCACTTTACACATTTTATTCTTTACAAATTTCTTCTTTCACACTTCACACACCTTACGTAACTTGCTTTCAAACTTGTTAAAATATCAAGTCTTTGTGTTTTCTTCATACAAATCTTATTTGTTCTCTTGGGAAAAACGTGCCATTAATTGTTACTTTTTATCTTTTAAAATTCTACATTTCATATTTCACAATTCCTACATTACGTTTTAACTTCTTAAAAAATCAAGTTCATGTAATTTATCTTTGTATCTTCTTCGTCCTTTCAACCTCAAAGCTACTGTCACCATGGAAAACCAACCAGCCAATATAATTTTTTTTGGCAAGTTTCACAACAGAAACATCTAAAATCACAAGCCAAAAAATCAAAAATCAAACTCCAAAATTCACGGTTTCATAGCCATTCTTACCAAATTGAAAAATCCAAGATGCAAAACGTAATTTTCGGATTATTCATCCTTATTTTTTTACGATCTCCTTCGGTTAATCACGTCGCAGCAAAAATCAAAGATTGACAGATTTTTCTCTTTGAATTTTTGTTGGTATATTTTGGATATTTTAAATGATTATTTTTTGGGCGTAATTTTTTAATCTCCTGTGCACATTATGTTGTCTCTTTCCTTTTTGATTGATGACAAAAAGGGAGAGAATAATTGAGAAATATTGATGAATAATGATAATTACAAAGGGGGAGAATAATGGAGAAAAATAGATGCATGATTTGCTATATGGTTATATGATTTATTAATATTTTGGAATGGATTCCGAAAATTTCCTTATTGATGGAAAATTATTTATTGGAAATTTAATATGCTGATGCATTAATGTTATTTGATTCATTGTGATGCATGACTTCTTTAAAAATATTTCTTGAAAAGAATCAAGTTAAATTTTTACGAAATTCATTGGCATGCTTATATTTTGATAAAATATGAAGTTTTACATGGATTTACACTTATTTTACAGATTTTATTTTTTCTGTAAATACTCCATGCATATATTCAGGGGGAGTTTTTAGACTAATCTAGATAGACTTCTATGTGGAGTTTATTAAGGTTTTGTCATCATCAAAAAGGGGGAGATTGTTGGCCCAAGGCCACATCTAAATTTTGATGATAATCAAACCTTAAATAAACTCTATTGAGAAATCTGTTTTAAGCTTATTTTGCAGGCATCTTTATTTATCCTTCTGATGAAATTATTCAAAATGAAGATTAAAGAATGGATTCATGAAGATCAAAGTTGAAGAATATTTTAGTCTAAGAAAAATTAAGTTATTAAATTGTAAGATCAATTTGAGGATCAAATTGTCATTTATGCATACATATTCTAAGTTTTAAAATTGCATAAAAATGATTTTAAGTCATAAATCTCGTTTTTAGTTAAAACTGGTTTCTTTCAGAAAATGCTTTAGAAATTGGTCCGTCAGAATTTACATTAGAAATTGGATTAGAAATCTGGACAACTTTCTGATCGAAAATCTGTTTTGCGCTAAAAGACAAAATAACGGCTAGATAACAGCTAGTTAGGGACAAAACTGTCTGTCTTATTTTCTAACGGTAAAAAACGGCTAGTTTTCTGTTTTCTCACTTCAAACCATGTTTTTGGGTATAAATATGTGTTGTGAGATCATTTAGAATGTTAGAGAAAATATTGGAAAGATTTTCTAACTCTTAAGAAAAAAGCTTACTTGTTTTAAATCTCACTTTCCATCTTGCACTTCATCTTTACATATGATCCTCAATTGATTATAGCTTTTGTTGTAATTAATTAGTGAGGAATTTCTATTGTGAAAGATTGTGAGTTTGGGTTGGCTAGAACCTTAAGTGAAATTCTAGTAAGTGTTTCAATATTTTACTTGGGAAAAATATTGTGGGTAGATATACATAGAATTATATATTGGCTTGAACTCTTGCCCTTAAAAGAGTTAAGAGTGGAGAGAAAAGCTCAAGAGTGATTCTTGAGGAGTGGAGGTAGGCGGGTTGGCCGAACCACTATAAATTCTGTGTGTGCTTTACTTTTCTGCTTTATTTTCTATCTTCTACAATTCTGTTCCTTTAGAAATTTGGCCAGAAAATTTCAAGACACCCAATTCACCCCCCCTCTTGAGTGTCTTTCGGGACCAACACAATATCTTCTTATAGAACTGTGGTTTTTGAAGACTGTAATTGTTGCTTTTTTATTGAAATAGTTTTGTGACTTTAAATATGTGGCTGTGAAGGGCCAAAGCTATATCTCGTTCTGTAGGCTGGATATAGATATTCATCGGTACGTTGCATATATGTTTTAACTAAGACCTAGATTTTTCATTCTTTCTTTTTTGAACTTATTGTCTGATGATGCTTGAGGTTTAACAATTTCTCTGTGTTAGAATTGTGTATTATAATATTGATTTATAGAATTCAGATCGAGCCCATAAAACATTTAAACCTTGAAAAATTTCATGTTCTGTTGCAAATTAGTCAATGATCATATTCATATAAATGTCACTGTTAGAATTGTGTATTATAATATTGATCATACTCATCATAGTTACATAAATAATGGATAGTTTAGGAATAAATTAGAATCAAACTAGTAGTTGGATAAGTACTAATTGCATGTCATTGTGCAAAATTCAGTAAGAAATTAAATTTGGTGAAGAAATTGAAATAAACATGTAAATGTCTACTTTCCCTTGTAAATACAGTGGTGCCAATTATGCCACAAAAAAGTATCTATGATATATCAATTTCTCTGGGTCCATGTTGATTCTCAGTCTCAATTAAATTAAAATGTGGCACCATTTGCACTTGCAGGACATGCTTCCAATATTATCTGACCTTCATCATGCATTGGACATGCAAACAACAATTGAATCCTTGGTCGAAGAAGGAAATTATTGCAAGGTGGGTTTTTCTATTTTTATTTTTTTTATCTAATTATGTATTGCCAATATTGGACCTTGCATTCTTTATTTCTTCTCCCCAGAAATCCACTAAATTTCATTGTTACTTAGGCATTCCAAGTTCTATTAGAGTATTTATAGTTATTAGATAGTTTTTAGAGCTTTCAGCCGTTCAAGAGATAAGCCTTGGAGTTGAGGTGAATATTCAGCTGAGATGCTTTTATCATTTAAAGTGCTATATATCTCTCTCTCTCTCTCTCTCTCTCTCTCTTTTTTTAATTTGTGCTTTTGTTGCTTTTCCATTTGGCATTGCTCATTTATGTTTCAAAAATTTATAGTTGGATCTGCAGTCTTTCTTCTCACTAAATTGTTTGAATACTAATACAGGTTTGGTTGGGAAGAACCCTTCAAAAGCTGGATTCATTTTTGTTAGGAGTTTGCCAAGAGTTCAAGAAGGAGAATTATATAACGGTTAGTGCATTAGTCCTTTGCTTTGATATTGATTGATATCTCTTTTTCTCTAAAGTGGGTTGGATAATGTTCCAAAATTACTTGATCTTTTATAGAATTTCCTACAATTTTGGTATTGTATACTGTTCTTATATTCTCACCTGTATACTACAGTTGGGAGTTATTTTTTTGGCTTGAGAAGATGAATCTTATTTTTGCTCAAACTTTGATGATGGATTGATTTTGGTCGTGTCTGTTGAAGGTCTATGTGCAGAAAATGAATAATAGTCCCTTTTTTTTACTGAAGCTCCATTTTATGGTTTTGAGTATATAATTGAGGAAGCTCTGTTGCTATATATGTTGCTGATTTGAAATACCAGATGTTTCTTAGGGGTTATATATATCTTTAGTCTTTTATTCTTAACCATTTGATGATGGATTGGTAATTGTTGTGCTGGTTTAAAGTACCAAGTTTGCACCAGAGGATATAGTTTGCACTTCCTTTTCTTCCAAGTATGTCCAGAAGCTCTATTTAACTTTGTGTCTTTCAGCTTTCTTTTCTGTCAATCATGTGTTTTTGATATTAAAAAATTATAATAATTTTTAGCGATGGATTAGCGACGAACAGTACCGTCGTTAATTTTTTTACTTAATGGTGAATTTAGCAACGAAAAATGGTTTTCGTTGCTAAAAATAGCAACGGAATCTACTTTTTCGTTGCTAAAATTAGCAACAGAATCTAAATTTCCATTGCTAAAATATCTAAATTTTCGTTGCTAAAATTGACCAATTCACCGAATAGTGCATTGTTGAATTTAGCAACGGAATAAAATTTCCGTTGCTAAAAATAGTAACTGCCAAATTAGCAACCGAAATTTCCGTTGCTATTTTTGATTAGCAACGGAAAATTGACATTTTTCGTTGCTAATTTTCGTTGCTAAATTGAGATTTTCTTGTAGTGTTCAAAGTTTTTTTCCTTACCTGTTTAATTAACATTTTCTAGTTACATTTGTTGCGTGCTATTTGTTTTACTTAGGCTTTTGGTGTTCATCCATCTCGCTTTCCTGTTACATTTTCTAGTTTCTACAAGTTAGCCATAGTTGTTACGAGATGAAAAATTACCTGAGGACGCTGCCAATCGTTGTTAACCTCATTTATCTATTCTTCTGACAATGGATATTCAGATCATCACCTCTTTTCATGTGTCGCTTCGAAAACACCTTTTTGAGAAAAATGTCCCTTTAAATTTTGTTGCTTTATCTTCTACACTTTTATTGATTCTCTTCTTCTTTCATTGAATTTAATTGCCATATGGCTTTCCATTATTGGTTTCTTAAAAATGAAAATTACTATAGAAGGGGGTGCTTTTTCCTTTTCTTTCTAAAACTTTCTCTTCTTCCTCTTTTTGAAGTTTCTCACTGAAGATTTTCCATGAAACCACCGGATTGTTTCTTAATTTTCCTTGTTTTTCCTTTTTATTTTATGAAAAAGAATGAATCACTAGACTTAGTCCTAGCATAATATAACTTGTGATGGTAGGTCATGTGGTCTCCAATCTTCGCTGCTGCTTCTTTCTCTCAGCCCTAGACTTTTTTATGATCATGATAGGGGATACATATTTGTATTTGCCTCTCCATTTTCCTAATGCTATCCTGACAGAAGGAGGTTGCAAATTTAGATGTGATTTTGTTGTAATAAAGCTATGGATTCGTCATTGCATTTTTTTAGCAGAAAAGCTCTATATCGTATGTACTCATTCGTTTTATAACTTAAAAAGTTGAATGAATTTATCTTTGTACAATTTTCTTTCCTTGCTCTACCTTACTCTATTTTATGATGTACGGCTAAAAACTAAGAACGATAAAAATACTATAGTTAAGTGGTGTTTATCTTATTATTCGGTAGGCTTGCTCTGATCAGGCTAGTTGTAATTTATACCTTTCCTTTTTTGTGATGCCAATATGGAAGCAACCTTAAGAATGATTTGTATTTTCCAAATCTGATCAAGATTGATGCTTCTAAATCGCTTGGCTGCTGATTATTCGTTAGTTTCATTTATTGTTTCTTTCGTAAAACGTTATGTTTAATCGCATCCTTTGAAAAATAGTGCTAATAATTAATTGCACTTTTATCATTTTGGGTTTTAAGCTTTTATTACAGCTATTTATTTCCTTTAACTCCTTATTTATTGGGATTTACCATGTGTGCTTGCAAACTCCTATAAATAGAGTCATTTCTTTGTATTCTTGTCTATCCGTTTCCTTATTTGTCTCTTCAAGCTTTCATGGAGCCGTCTAATTTTTTACCTCGCCTCGATGTTACTATTTAGGAAGAAGAATGAATGATCGAACAATTCCCTACCATAGTCTCACCTACTATGGTAGATGATGCTTTCTCTTTCCTCTATTGCCTTATTTATCCTCATATTCTCAAGCTATGGCTAATCTTCTTTCACTTTCCAAGTTTTGATGTGCCACATGTGGAAGATAATTGCATCATCTGTAGGGTGATAAATGTAGGATTGCATTTTTTCTTTTTGTAAGATTTTGGATGTATTTGAAGAATAAATATTCAATTTCTAACTTATTGAATCATCTCCATCTTCATGGATGTTTGCTTTGAACACTCATGATAAATATAGGATGATGCTTTCTTCTTTGTATAATTTTGAAAAGAACTTTAATAAATTTTTCTTTTAGACTTTTGCCTTTACTTTTGCATTTGTTGCACTTCTATCGATATGTTTACTAGACCAATTGGAATATCATCAATTAAGCAAATTTGAGGAATATATTAAAAGTAAATGAATTTTATTCTTTGATCTTTCGATCAGGATAGATTAATTTTCATCTTCAATTAGGATTATCACTGCAATCTACTTGGATCAGGAACTCATCGATCATGTCTAATTTTCTTCATTGGTTTGAAGTTAACAAAGGGACATACTTTTAAGGACTTCTTCACCTTCATAGGTGAGCTTTTTTATCCTTCTTCACCTCGTTTTCTCCTTTCCTATCTGGAGTTTCTTCTAGTTGTCTTCATCCATGAGATACAATTTAAAGGTTATCTTTAAGATTTATCAATTGTTTCGATTGGAATTACATCCCTTGATTGGCTTTCCTTAATGCAAGGATAGGAAATATCATTTTGTAGTCTCTCCCCATTTTCGTCATGGCAATAGGCATCTGATGTCCTGAAGGAGAGATGTTTTGTTCTCATTTGGACTTAGTTTGTATTATTTTGTTCTTTTTCAAACTTGGAATCTTCTTTTTCCAATTTGGCTTTCTTTTCTTCCACCTCTGATTCGGTCAAAAATAGAAGGAAGGTCTTTACTCGCCTAGATTTTTCCTTTTCCCTCCTTCTGATCGGGTTTCCAGCTTTTCCCTTTTGCTTTCACTAAAGGGAGGAGTTGGTAAGGCAGAAACATCAGCGCCCAAATTTTAGGATGGTCGAATACATAGAGGTGGTTCTCCGCTCTTCCTATTCTTTTTTTACAGGAGAACTGTGTAGATTTATGCTTCCATATATGATATTGAAAGAAAGGAATGTTTCATCCTCCTTGAATATTGGTGTGAGTAATTTTATCTTTCTTTAATATTGGGTTTATCCTCTCCCTTTCTTCTATGTAATTTCTGGCTCTTGTACCGATCGACTTTATTGAAATTTCGATCAATCGTAATAACGCATTTCATTTTGATGGGAGAGATTTTTATCTTGGAATGGAGTGAAGGCCTTTCCTTTTCTGCATGTTACTTTTTCTCTTTGAAATGGATGGGAGAGTGTGTTTCTTTGGGGAAGACGCTTCTTTTCTTGCTATTTTTCCTTTTTTTTGGTTTGCCTAGAGATGTAAAGAGGGGCAGTCATTTCAACCCTCATAGAAGGCTAGTTCTGGGAGCCTCCTGTATTTATTATATGGTGCCTTGAAATGAAGATGTTTTGCTTCCTTTCAAACCTAGTACATGATTTTTTTTACTTTCTTTCAATCTCGAATTTCATTTTTACCATTCGTTGTCTTTCCTTATAGTCTCAGAAACTTTCATAGTGCTCTTATCTATTAACATTCTCTCCATATTTATGAATCTACACTCATCCTGAAGGTGTGGAAGTTTGATATTTTTGCTCAGCCATCGACTCTCAACGAGAGCACCAAATGATAAATCATAAATTTTTATAGTACAAGAAGAGGATCTTCAATAGGAAAGAAAAGGGGAGTCGATGTGCCTTTGAAAGCTGGTTTCGATTGGATTATGGCCTGTAAGCCCTATAAAAGATGCTTGCTTGATTGTACTGGATGTTAGCACTCCGAAACTTAAGTTAGCAATTAGAGAAAAACTTTTAGAGAGAGAAAGTATGAATAAACAACAGAGAAGAAGTGTGTTAACTTATAGAATGAACCTAATGTTTATAGAGTTCGAAAAAGATGAACGGTGTTCTTGAATAGTAGGCTTACTCTGAAGCAGATACAATCTATCTTAGAGGCGGTGATTTGACGGGAGTATATGTCAGACACCTTTATCAAGGTAGGAAAAGGTCACATCCGATTGGATAACCTTATTTCTCTTGTTTATGGCCAATCGCTTGGAAAGGTGTTTAGACATTCAAGGGCCCTTTTAGATGGGCATAGATATCCTTTAATGGATTGGGTCTAATTTTAATTTTTATGGTATTAGCAATTAATAATTTTTAAAAATCGATATTAATGAATTGATTAATTTTTTTACTTATAAATCAATTCATGCTCACCTTTATTTTCGAGTTAAAATATCATCACCAAATATTTATAAATGCTTAATTTAAATTTAAAATAAAGAGTTTTTTAGAAATCAATATAAATAAAAATATATTTTTCAATTTTATCAAAAGTTATCACAAAATATAAAAAGTTGATGTTATCAAAAGAATTTTGGTAGACTTACGCATTGTTCGCGACCCGAACAATCGAGAACTGAAAATTAGATAGCACCCTAATAATTTTGAGCGGACCCTAAAAACTTAAACAACCTAAATTTCTTGAGCCCCAACCCGAACATCATTGACCAACCTAATTTTTTTTAAATCCATTTAAATGAAATGCAAGATTTAGAAACAGTTCAACAGATGAGAAGCTATCAAATGAAACAGATAGTTCAAGGTGTCAACAATACATAACATGAATCATGAAGCTAAAATTATGGAAAATATTCTCTTATTCTAGGCTAAGAATATATAGAAAATACACATAAATAATCATTATTTTGATTTAGCAGTATAAATTTGAGAGCTATCTGCATATTAAGTTCTCAACTTTAAGTAAATTGAAATCAGAGTATCAGTTCTTTTCTTCTTTACATTTTTTTCTTTATTAAAATTACTTATGATAATCGGACTCCACATAATATTCAGTACCACAAATAATATAGTCAGCTCGGATTGATTCACACAGCTTCACTTATCTAATGAATGCACTGTCCAAATTGATACCGAAATATTACAACTTTTACACTTTCATAATAGTTGTTGTGAGGAAATAATGTTTCTTATATTATTGATGTGGTAGAGCTGTATTTATACAGGTACAAGAGAAGTTGTGTTGAGTCAAAAGACTACAAATAGACTATAAATATACATGTGAATAATTACGAGAATATACAGCATAATATACATCTTAATAGCCTCTATCAAATCAATGCTGGTCGAGGTGACAGACTTAATTTATCCTGCAAAAATAGAAATCGAGGTGAAGTCAGGTGTTTGGTGAAAATGTCCCCAATTTGAACTCCAGTAGCAAGAAACTTTACCTGCAATTGTCACTACAAGAAAATTATCAAATAATAACGAAAAATTAACAACAAAATATATTTTTGTTGCTAATTAATAACGAAATATGAATTAGCAACGAAAATAAATTTTGTTACTAATTTTGATGGAAATTTTTTTATTTTAGCAATAGAAATATATTCCGTTATAAAAAATTGAGGAAATTAATAGTACCGATGGAATTTAGCAACGTATTCAAATTCTATCCCTAAATTAAGGATATTTAAGTAATTTTATTACTTGTTGCCCTGGTTATAATTGAGTCTCCCCCTCTCTCTCTCTCTCTCTTAGCTACCGTCACTTTCACCTCATCGCCTTTATCCTCGTACATGAGATTCAAGCACCATTTCGGAGTTGCTTTTCCTCTCATGCTCACTCTCTCTGCTTCTCTCTTCTTTTTTTCTCCTTTTCTCCGACTAACGTTCATTTTTTAAGTCGCCTTTGCCATATCCGAGGAGGAGCACCATTTCGAGTCTAAGGCTGATGCCGGAGCTTTGAAAACTTACCCTCAACAGGTCGGTACCATTAGCAAAAATGGTTACATCATTATTAAGAACCATCCTTACAAAGTATTGATTTACCTTTTTTGATTCTTTATTTTCAGATCTGTATCTATTTCTATCATGACTTTGATTGGTGATTTTTTAGATCCACTTATTTTCTTATGCGTTTGATTTTTTTATATCTCTGAATAATGGATCAGGATTTTGCATGTTTTAATTAAAGTCATAAAGAATATTTTTTCAGGAAATTGCTGTGAGAGTAGGGATATAGGTTTAAGAGCATGAAATCTAGCTTCACTCAAATCACCATTAAAAAGAAAAGGATTGCTAAAAATAGAACCAAATGGGAAAAGATTAGGTTGCATTTCAACAGAAAACAACAAGATCAACTCCTTCAATTGCCCCCATTAAATTGGACTCTTTTTGAATTGAGATCTATTATTGCTGATTTGTATTTTGGGATCGAAAAAGGGGAGTGAAAAATACTGTTAATTTGATCTGATGAGATACGTTTGGTGGAAAATTTTGTGTAGCTGCTTTTAATTTGATTACATCTTCATGTTTGATGGTTTTTTACTTTGTAGCATTCACTGAATTGACCTTTTAAGTGCTTAAATATCCAGTAAATTTCTGTTTATTTGGTTAATTAAATACTGGTAAATCAAAAAATTCATAACATTTTTTTGCCAAAATCACTCTCCTTACTCTTATTAGTGTATGTTTTTATTTGTTTATGTTTTTCCTATAAATTTTAATATGATCAAGGAATTAAATGGGATATTGTTTTATTTAGGCAGAGATAAAGTTTAAGGACAAATGGCTCGCTTATGTTTCTTTGGGAGAGCAGACTTTTCGTACTGAAATTTTTGATCAGTTAAGCATTTCTTAATCTTAATAATGGAATTAAGTTTTGAATTTAGAATCATTAGCGTTAAGTTTGCTTAATTAAGAGGTAATTACTTTGTTAAGTTTTTCATTATTAAAATGTGTGATCCTAACTTGAGCTGCTGCTCCACATATCACATGCACTTGTGGTCCCACCACCATCTCTCTGGCATGAGTTTTTAGTACGATCCAAGGTTAATTGTTCTTTGATCATAATATAGCCATTGTGTCAAACATACAAGAGGATGAGAAGTCAAGCAAGGTTTATAAACATAAATAAGCTTTTATTTTTATGATTTATTTTTCTTTTTTCCTGCTGAAAGTTGAAGTTCTGTCTGTTGGTTTCTTGTAGGGTATCCTATCAGATATTCTGAAGTGACTTGGTGGTAACAAGAAACATATGAAAGAATACGCTTTGACTACTATAGATTCTTGGGTTGTTGTTGTTCATCTTGATAAAATGGTATGTGCCACTCATCCTAGTCTTTATTTTTACTGAATCTTACATGCTGGTGTCTTTCAAGTAACAAATTCCTTGTTGTAGATCCCTTATATTGCAACATCTTTAATGGATGCTAAGCTTGGTGCTGATGGACGCAATGATCTTTTTGATTGGTTGTCAAAGTAACTTTCTGGATTAAGTGATTTTTCTGATGTTGTACATCTATTGAAACTGGCTGGCTCAGCTATGATGGTAATTTCAAATTTAGGACCTTTTCCTGGACTTTAACAACATAACTAGTATGATTTGCATTTTGGCCCAGCTATTATATGCCTTGTTTTGATTTTGAAGTTTTGACCTTAGAGCAATTGTAAGAATTGCAAATAAAGCATTGTATACATTTGAGATTCTTTATGCTAAATAATTTGTGTACTTGGCATGTGCAAGATCATTCACTTTCATTTTGTGCCTATACCTTGTAATATTTTTAGGATAAATCATCGGATGTTCGAAAAGCTTAGAAGCATGCATGAGCGAGGTCTTAAGGATTTGTGGACAAGAACTAGTATGTATAATAGAATTATTTCCCATTGGTTGAAATAATAATGGTACTTGTATAAAACTTATGTATATCCATCTGCAGATCGAGAAGAATCTGAAAGATCTCCAGGGGATAACTTTAGCTTTTGTTCTTGAATGAGAGAAACCATATGGTGCTTCTCAACGTGTGTTTTTAACTTACTTTAATTTTCTCTGGTTGGTTCTATGTGAAAACTCTATTTTTTATTAGAACCATTTGAATCAGTAAAATCAATTTCCATGGGGCCAACATCCAAGGTAAGCTTAAATGTTGGACGATCTGCATCTGATGGTGTCTCAAAACATGGGAATAGAACCATGTCTTCGGTACATATCTTCTCTTTAATTTACATTTTCATAAAATTTATCAATGAGACTAACTATTTTCCTCATGGCTTCATCAGAGTGCCGTACCAAAAGTTTCAAAGCCAGAACTAATGATGGCTATTCAGGATAGAGCTATCCAATCTCAAGCTTTATTGAATGTCAAAGACTCAAACAAGGTATATTTGTTATTTTGGACTTAACTTTGGTTTGAAATAAATGAATTAGTTAACAAGGTTCATCTGGACATCCTTGTTTAGGAGGACAGGGAGAGAATGATAGTCCATAGGTTTATGAGTTTGCTTCATATGTTGGTAAATAAATTTGAGACTTTATGAGTTATTGTTTTTTTATTTGATTCTAATTGGCGGTAGGTGCTTGAATTTCTTCCTGAGCTTTTTGACATGCTACGAGATGAGGCCTATATATTGACTGAACCAGAAGCTGCTATATTTCTCCCATGCTTCATAGAAAAGGTTCAATCCAAAACCATTGCAATTTGAAGTTTTGTTCACATGTAGATGTTATTATCTCACCCATTATATGTTTAAGATCACTTGTCAAGTTCTAGCTTTTGCTTATGTTGTGCTAGATTTGGAGAGGATAAGAGTTATTTTAAATGGGATTCTTGTATGCTACTTATCTGATGTAAGAGCTTTTCTAAATAATCTAACTCAGTCTGTTATTCTCTTACAGTTGGGGCATAATATTGAGAAAGTTTGAGAAAAAATATGTGAACTTACCAAACGAATTTGTCAATGCATATTCTGCATCAAAAACCTTTCCTTATATTTTGGAAGGTTTGCGCTCCAAAAACAACCGTACACGAATAGAATGTGCAAACTTGGTTGGCTTCTTGATTGATCACCAATAGGGCTGAGGTGCCAATGGAGAATGCTTTTTGTATCCCTCATCTCATCTGTCTTCCTTTCCTTCATTCTTTCTCTTTCTCTCTCTCTCATCTGCTACTTGTATCTATGTTTTGTTTTGGCCTACAGATCAGTGCACAATTAAAATCTTTGCAGATTGTTGTGAGCTTAATGGCTGAACGAGATGGTGAAACTAGGTAAGCTGCTTTAAATACGCTTCCTACTGGTTATAAGATTCTTGGTATGTCATGGGTTATTTATGATTGTAAAATTAGAACTAAAATCCTCTTTTATACTCTTCATTTTCATTTATTTTTTATTTCTTTTTTGTGCAAATCAAGAGACGGTTTCTATTATTTGGTGGAATTCTTAACATTAAAAAAATAAAAAAATCTTGTTAATGCAAAATAAGTATAACCTATTATATATGACATATTTGTGGGGTTAATGAAATGTAGAGCCTTGGGATATGAAAAAGATAACGTAAACATTGGCATTTCATATTTTTAAGCTTGTAAATCTTTTTTTGTTAACTTCTTATCTGGTTATTTAACAACGTTTAGGTTTATTTTTTGTGATTGAATTGAAATTTTTTAAGTTTTTAAGTTCCAATGTGCTCAGTTCATGGGTGTGGGGCATAACCTGACAAATAGTTAAACAGAATTCATGGAGTCATTTTGGTTCAAATGATTCATAATTGATACTATTTATTTGGCCTCAATTTCACACATGCTATGATTGAACATATACTTATGAATGTTGGTATGGGAATATACCCAAATTCTGCAATTATAAAAATCCTGATATGCTTTTTGATGATTTTGTTCAAATGCTATCTTCTGCTTCATTCATAGTCAAATTAAGTTATTCAATTCTTTTTTCTTGTATAAAAATGCTCCTTACAATTGCATTTATTTAAAATTGAGATGTTTATTTGGTATTGTTTTCTATTGCACGAGCAATGGCCCTCTAGTCCTTTTAGTGAAAGACTAGAGAAAATGTTGAAATAGATTCCGAGTAGTATTGCGTAGCTATCACTGAGTGTTTTTTATTTGTGCCCAGGTGATGACATATGCCGATATGTTGGAAAGCTTACAGATGCTCTGAAAAACATGTTGGATGATAGATTTAAGTGGAAGGTTAGCAAAATTTTGTTCTGAATTTTGTTCTATTAATTTGCATTTGTTATAATGTTCTTTTGGTAGGTCCGCGAGATGGAAAAAAGAATAAAAGGTCGGTCATGTGATGCTAGAGCTGCCTTAAGATGTTCTATTAGGGAAAATGGGTATGCATATGCTTATGACAATTGCAATATATTTGCATTTGATTTTCATTTTGAAGAAAAAGTTGTGATATTCTTGCCTTTTCATAGGATTCTTTTTCATAATCATACGTTAAGTTGTACATATAAATGGGCAATTGCAGTAAGAATTCAAATCAATTGACTTTAAATGGGCAGTTAAATCACTTTGCTGGTGCATCTTTTGCTTTCATTCAAGTATTTTTCTTTCTTTAGTATGGATGTAAGCTTAGTTCTACCTGCATTGTTTTGGGTTTAATTTTTTTCTCTACTACATTTGATACTTTGGTACCTAAGCCAATCTAAATTGCCAGTTCTTTTGGTTATTGGTTGAATAATAAATTAGGCTATATTGTTTATCCTTGTGATTTTTTTATGTCATATGTCCAAGAATTCCAATCTTTCAGTTGCAATGGTATTGTTATGCACTAGGATGCTCAATTTTGTAGTTAATCAACCAAAGATATTGGTATTTTATGTGTTATTGAATTACAAAATCTACATTCTTTAATTCTAGTTTTTCTTCCTTTATGACTGCTAGGTTTGACTTGGCAAAACAAAGTGGAAAAGTTTCAGTCTGTTTCAGGGTCAATGTTCTCTAGGTAAGATTGCCTCTTCTGAGTTGCACATTTTCTCATTAGTTAGTATAGATGTGGTGTGGTAAAATTTGATTCTTGTTTGTGGTACTAAGTCATTATGTACTTGTAGGAAAAACTTTACTCCTCATGAAGTTCACTTGGAAAGACAGATAATGCCTAGTGTAGTGACTAGTTTCAATGGGCCAGTAGACTGGAATGAAGCTTTGGATATCATTTCCTTTGTCTCCCGAGAGCAGGTGCAATATTTATTTTAAGTATTCAGTCATTCAACTTTTTTAATCCATTACACTCAAATGAAATTAGTCTTGCCACTTGTGCTTTTCGTCCTAATTCTGTATTTTGTCACATTTTTTATGAATTAAGGCTCTGAAGTCTATAGTGCTTTTGGTTGCAGTCTTTTAAAGGGATGAAAGTTGTTTGCCATTATTTGGCACAGGCCACTGGTGATCCAGAAGGCAGTGCAATGGATGAACTTGTAAAAAATGCTGATGGACCTGTTTCTTATTTGGCTAGCAAGGTAAGTACTCTATATGATAATAAAATTTGCTTGGTTCCATTTTGTTGTGTATCCTATGGATATTTCCTATGCATCAACCATTTCTCATATTTCTTAAATGAGAAGGTAGCCAAGACTTTGACTTCAGTTTGACAAGAGCTTCATCAAGGTCTTGTAAATATGTCCTGAACACACTCATGAAGCTCATATAGCTTATGGAGAAGTTATTTGTTGTTGTGGTTATCTGTATATACACTTAAATATCCAGATTTCATGAGCATTAATAATTAAGCTGTTTGAAATGTAGAATACTTTTGATTCACCAATTGCATTCTTATTAATGAGCTATATATTAATGTTGACATTGAAAATTAATTGTAGTTTTGTGTAAAAATTTAACAATAATTTAGTGACGGAATAGCAACGAAAAATCCGTCATGAATTATTTTGTAATAGTAGCTGAATTTACCAAGAAAAATTGTAATTTCGTTGCTAAAATTAACAACAGAAATTGTAAATTCCATTGTTAAAATTATAAACGGAATATGTAAATTTATTGCTAAAAAATAGCAACTATCATATTAGCAATCGAATTTTTCGTAGCTAATTTTGATTAGGAATGAAAAATCAACAATTTCAGTTGTTAGTTTCCATTGTTATTCGATTATTTTCTTGTAGTGTGTCCACTTGCTACTCGTTCATGAATAAAGTGAAAATCGAGCTCACTTACTCGTTCAAAGAATTGGTGAAGGTGTAGACACACCAAACTCACTTAGTAAGGATTAGATCCATAGCAACTCAGTTATGCCATTTGCAAGGGATTTATACTCACTTTTAGTTGATGAGGGAGCAACAATCGATTGCTTTTTGGCAACCTAAGAGATGATGGTCTTCCCTAGGTACATAACATAGCTATTTATTGAATACTTATCATTTTGATCTCTGATCCCCCAGTCGCTATCAAAAAAGCATTGTAAGGCAAGTGAGGAGTCTACAAAAAAAATGCCCAAATCAATAGTATGTGCAATGTTGCGCAGAAAATGCTTCAAGGCCTTCTAGTGGCACTTGGTTGGGGAGTGCATGAATTGACAGAGCTTGTTTATAACAAGTAGATGTCAGGCCTTGTAGTGGTCGCATATTGGAGAGCACCAAGGATTTGCCAAAATGGTTTGCCATCCATCAAATGAGGGTTATCAGATTTATGTAGTGGAGGGGATGTCGCAATTGGAGTGTGCTAGCCTTTGACATTATCGAACCCATAGGAGTCTAGAAGATAACACAAGCACTTGTATTAAGAGAGGAAGATACCCTCAGATGTGTGGACAACTTCAATACCTAAAAAATAGGATACATCATCGAGATTCTTGATTGGAAAATCATCCTACAATTTGGTTATAACACTAGTAAAAACATTAATAGAATTACTAGTAATAAGGATGTCATCTACCTAAACAAGAATAAACAAGCATACACCATTGGTGTTACAAATAAAAAGAGAATGATCATATTTTAAAGAAAGAAAACCAATGTTCCAGAGAAAATTATTTAGTCGATCAAACCATGCCCAAGGAGCTTGCTTGAGCCCATAGAGTGATGTATTTAGCTTGCAAACATGATCTAGCCAAGTGGCATCAACAAAACCTCATGACTGGTCCATGTAAATAGACATATATAAGAACCCATGTAAGAAAACATTCGACACATCCAATTGTTTGATAGGCCAGCCTTGCATGGCAGCATAAGGAATAACAATTCGGATGGTGGTAGCTTTAACAACAGGACTGAAGGTTTCCTTATAATCAATGTCAGCCTATTGATAAAAGCCCTTGGAAACCAACCTGGCCTTGTAACGATTAACTGTCCCATTTGGCTTCCTTTTAATTCTGTAGACCCATTTGTTTCCAACTATATTGGCATTAGGAGGACATGACACAAAGCTCTAGGTTTGGGTTGAAAAAAGTGCATCATAATTTTGCTTCATGGCATCTCTCAAACGGGAATGAGCTTTAACTTATATGTATGTGGTGGGTTTAGTGTGTAAGAAGGAAGGGTCAGGCATATGAGGAATGGGCTTTGTCATGTCGAATTTGGAGGTGTAAAAGAGTTTTTTGGGCTTTAGGTTGGGTTATGGGGTTATGGTATGGGTTCTGTTGGGTACTTATTAGTGAATAATAGTTTTGGGTGGGGAATAGTTAGAAAGATCAACTACCAAATTTGATCTAGTAGATGATTGAGATTAGGCTGGAGGTATGGTTAGCGATGAGGAGGGAGATGGGTTGTTGGAAGTGGGTAAGGATGGAAGAGGCATGGGTTGGATGGGTAAGGCTAGAGTTTGAGTTGGGTTGGAGTTATTGATAGGGTTGCTAACATAGTGATGTGGATGAACACGAGAATTTGAGGAAGAAAAATAAGATAGGGATACATTGGAAGAGGTGGGATAAGGATAAGGGACAAAACCTGGTAGAGTTGGAGTAGAATTATGCTAGATGTCCAACTAGGGAGAGGAGGACAACAAAGAGGCATTAGAAGTAGTCACGTGATCATTGGCAAAAGGAAATTAAGTCTCATAAAAAACCATGTGTTTTGCAATATATATTCTGCCTGAGTCTTTGTCTAAACATAAATTCCCAAGTGATTAGTTAAGAAACATAAGTTAACAAAGGATTTACTGTGAAAGGTGAATTTATATGTATTGTATGGACGAAGAAGTTGATAAACTATGCATCAAAAAATGTGCAAAGAATTATAATCAAACTTCTTGCCAAAGAGTTTAAAATAAGGAGTTTGATGATTTAAAACCAGTATAGGCATCAAGTTTATAGTAAAAACTGAATGTTGAAAAGCATAACACCAATATTTAAATAACATTTTCACATGGTCGAGCACCTCAAGAGACTGAGGTATGGCCCAAGTGAATTAGTTGGGGGTGGAGCCTCCTCTAAGGGTCTTATCATTCCTGCTACTACTCCTGCCAAATCCAGCATCGAGGCCTGTATGCATCCCTGGAGGTTACGGCTTAGAGATGAATCATCATCCAAGGATACTTTTTCGATGTTTGACCCTCCTATCATGCTCATGGTGCAAGAACCTATCGAGAAGAAATCTATTGAGATGATTGGAAAGGTCAAGAGGAAGGAGATAATATCGAGTCGCTCGATCAAAAAGGAGGTAGTCGGGCCACAGATGTCGAATCAAAAATCCAGCTCCCTGAAGGACATTTGAAGGAGCACTTTAGGGAAGGGTTTACCACCTAAGATTCTAGAGTAGCATCCTTTATCTATAAAGGACTTCTTGATGAGAAAGACTTTCAAGTAATGGGTGACCTGAAATCATCCAGTCCGGAGCTGGCCTTATTCTAGATGCAATGTTTGGAGATATATTTTACTATTTAATCCCTTTTTAGTTGGTGAGATGCCTTTTATTTTTCTCTCTTCATTACTTATTGTTGCTTTTATCCATGAATAGCTGATCAGGTGGGGCATGTATCTTCATGGCCAGAGCCAAAGGGATGTAGGATAATAGCATCCGGTCAGAGGAGGAGCTCAAATAGAAGCTTAAGGCTGAGAAGAAAGAAAGCTCAAGCCTCCAATCAAAGAATCTTATCTGGATCAAGAAGGCCTCTAAGTTAAATATCGACCTTGAGGCTTTACGAAAGGAGAACGTCGAGTTAAAGATGTAGGTGGAGGAATAAAGGGAGACATCACTTAACTTAGAAAGCTTGGAGAAGGCAACGTCAGGCTATCTGTCGAATGCTATCATATCTCCTTTAAGTGTGCTAGGGCTATCGAGGATAGAGATAGGGCCATCATAGATTGAGACACCTTAAAGGTTGCCTCGAAGTAGAAAGAACATGCTCTCACCAGCAAGCATTTGGAGGAGTTTGCCTCTCAGATAGGTGATTTCATCATGCAACTGGGTGAATCTCAGGGGAAGATACTCTCTCAACTTATTTGTGAGGCTGTGAGACATTTTCCTAAGGTTGATCTCGAGTGGATGGAGGATCCTAGGGTTTTACCCAATCCGCCATCTAGTGATGATGAGGATGACCTTCTTGAGAGGGAGGCTATGGAAGAGATTCCAGGGGGTGTTGATGAAGTCCCCGCAACTGAGCCTGAGGATGTTGACATTGCTAACCCTAAAGCTGTTCCTAGACCTCCGGTGAAGCTCAAGTTTGTTCTTCCTCAACGTGATAAGCTCGCTTATAAACTGCCTACTGAGCCTATTATCGAGCCGACTGTTGAGCCTTCTTTTGTCTTAACTAAAGCGTCGCCCTCTGAGACAGTTTCTTAAATGGATAGTGTAGTTAGTATTGTGTATATGATTTTTTTTTTTTAATTTTCAACATTTTGGTGTTATTTTATGAACCTTTTTTGATGAAGTTCTTTTGTGTTTATTTCAATTATGTTGTTTTCTTTTATTCCATTTCACCACAATTTCATGATTGAATTAATGAGTGGAACGATCATGAATGAATAGACTTAAATACTTCCTAAATGCTTATAGAAATTGCTAAGTCTTTAGGTTTTTGATATCACTTGTTTTCCAATATTATAAGTGTATAATCTGATAAAAAAACATAATCAGCAAGCCAATTTAATTGGTATAAGTTAAAAATCTAACTCTTTCTAGTATTGTAAGCACGTAATCTGTTCGGAAGGTATGATTAGTTGGTTATTCAATCATGGTTGAGTTATCAAATAAAATGAATAATCTTTTAAATTTCATTTTCTAACTTGGAATTCAGATTGAACTTCGTACATCAAGTTAAATGAGTAAGCATTTAGATCAGAATCGTTGCACCATTTTTAACTTGGGGAGAAGTATGATGATTGCAGGTGATAGACTTCAACCTTCGTAATTTTTGCTTTGGATTTACATTGAGCATAGCGTATAGATTTTGTTAAGTTGACTTTCGTATAAATATGGATAAAATTCTTTATTTATAATGATTTGATTTGGTTACAACATTAAATTGATTACTTCTTGAGTACTTCAATATTCCAACTCCTAGGGATATCTGACCCATTTAGAGCTATTAGCTTGTAGGTGATTGCACTTAGGACCTTGGAGATTTCATATGGTCCTTCCCAATTAGGCATTAGCTATCCCACTCCAGCATTGCCTGAGCCAATTTCAACCTTCCTTAGAACTAAATCGCCAACGTTAAAAGCTTTTGGCTTTACCTTTCTGTTGTGGTACTTGGCAACTCTGTTTGTAGGCAGCAATTTTTGTATAAGTATCTTCTCTCTTTTCTTCTAGATTCTGGCATCTTTCTTAAATGTTACCCCGATTGGAGTAGAAAGTTAATTGATAGGAGGGAATTTTGATCTCTACTGGTATCACTGTCTCTGGTCCATATACTAGAGAGAAAGGTGTTTGATGAGTACCATCCCTGGTTGAAGTTTTGTAAGACCATAGGATGCTTTGTAGCTCTTCTATCCAGTTGCCTTTCGCATCCCCCAGACATTTTTTCAACCCTTCCAAAATTGTTCGATTGGAGATCTCTTTCATTCCATTGCTTTACGGATGGATGATCGAAGTGAATCTCAAGCTAATGTTTAAATTGGAATAAAAGTTTTTGAAGATTGAGCTATCGAATTGCTTACCATTATCTATTATAAAAATTTTGGGCAGATCATATTTGTAGATAATTTATTTCCAAGCAAAATTTTTAATTCTTTCAGCTATTATTATCACTAAAGGGTCGGCCTCGATCCATTTGGAGAAATGATCAACAGCTACAACAAAGAATTTCATTTGCCATTTTCTATTGATCGAATGGTCAGGATGCTCCGATTGGTTGTTGGTTTGTTGTAGGTTGTCTAATGATTCTTCCATGGATTTATCATTGTTGGCACCTTTTTACCTTTTCTTGAGTGTCTTTGAAGATACTTGGCTAAAAATAATCAGTTTGAAGTACCTTCCTCGCTATAGACTTGTTGACTTTATGTGCTCTATAGATGCCTTCATGAATCTCCCTGAGTATGTAGTCTCCTTCCTCCTCCATCATGCATTTAAGTCAGGGGTGACTGAATGCCTTTTTGTTTAACTCATCATCAATGATCGAATAACTGAGAGATTTTCGAGATACCTTTCAAGCTTCAGCCTTATCCTCGGGTAATTTGCCCATTCGGAGGAATTCATTCTATCGGAGTCATCCATTTATCACCCTATTGTTTAATCTCTATTATCTCTAGCTCTTCAAGGGAAGAAGAGAATTGTTCAATAGTTGTTATATTTTCTTCAATTTCCTCCTGGTCTATGGCGGATATATTGGCCAGTCGATTAGTTACCATTGTTTGCTCCCTAGGTATTTTTTCCAAAATCCAGGTTGATCCACCCTCTTCTTATTCCCCCAAAGCTACTTTAACTTTTACCAAGTACCTTTTCATGGTGTTTTCCTTGGCTTCAAAGGTTCTTAGTACCTAGTTGGTCACTAGTTAAGAGTCGCTTTTGATTTTGAGGGTTTCTAGTCGGATCACCTTGACCAGTCTCAAGCCCTACAATAGTGCTTCATATTCGCAACGTTATTGGATGCCTTAAAGTTTAGTCTTAGTGCGTACCATATTGTAATGCCAAAGGGGCCTGTTATTACTATTTCGATACCTCCTCTGGTATTATTTGAGGCTCCATCAACTATCATTTTCTATGCCACCTTTGAGGGTTGCTAGATTGCTTCATCATTGGTGAATTCAATGACAAAATTAGCTAAGTCTTAAACCTTCATTGCACCTCTTGGCTCGTACCTGACATCCTAGGATTGCAGCTTTATGGTCCACCCTACCATCTTACCTTCTAGATCGAGCATTTGCAAGATCTTTCTGAGTGGTCGATCCGATCGAACAATAATTATGTGAGCTTAATATTATTGCCTTAATTTTCGGTGTATATCATTAGTACGATAATCAACTGCTCAACTGGATCTTTTCTCAATTCAAGCCTCTCAGCAATTGGCTGACATAGTTTATCGACAGTTGTTGGGTTCATTCTTCTCTAACCAAGACACCTACAATAACCTCCCCAGATGTTGATAGGTATAAGAAAAGATTCTCATTTGGGACCAGTATGCTCAACAGAAGGGGTCCATGAGGAATTATTTTAACTCTTCGAATGCTTATCAACAATTCATTCCCTAGCTAAATGCATCATTCTTTATCAATTTCTTAAAAAAGGCATGCAATGTTTGGCTGTGGAGGAAATGAATCTCCTCAAAGATGTAAGTTTTCCATTCAGCTTTTGGATATCTTTTATGTTCCTTAGAGGTTGCATTTTTAGGATTGCTTTTATTTTCTCTGGATTGGTCTCTATTCCTCTGTACGAGACCATAAAATCCAAAAATTTACCTGATGGCATATCGAAGACTTATTTCTCTGGATTTGGTTTCATTTGAAATCGATTTAAGGTATGGCAGACTTTTGCCAAATCAATTTAGTCTTTTTTACTTTTGAAACTCGATGATACCCGTTATAAGCATCAAACAATGAGTAAATGGCATGACATGCTGTTGCATCTACTAGTTGGTCAATGTTTGGCAGTGGGTAGCTATCTTTCGGATAAGCTTTATTGAGATCAGTGAAATCAACACACATTCTAAGCTTTCCTATCTTTTTTTTATTAAGACCATATTTGCCAACCATTTTGGATAATCTACCTCTCGAATTATCCCCACTTTCAAAAGTCTATCGACTTCTTCTTAAATGAACTTCCTCCGATTGGGATTCCTATAGATATTACCTTTAAACACACCCTTTTTAAGATGTCTTAGGCTGAATTATTTAAACTTTTACTTAAACCACTTATCTTCTCTACTCTCTGCCCATGAGTCATCCTCGTCCTTAGTCCTTTTCGAGCGGTTCCTGGTGAGAGTACACATGAATGACAAGACATCTCCTATGGATGCAGTAGATGATCGGTTTAGATGGCAGGTGAAATCTCTACTTGAAGACATTATCCCTTTGCCTTTGTCACCTCTTCCTGGGGTTCTCATATTAAAGCGTATACCCATTCTCCCATCATCTTATGCTTGTAGCTCGTTGATAAAAAGCCTTCAATTCCTCCGCCCTCTCGGCTCTTCATCTATAAAGTCATCCCCATAGCTCCATACGAAGGTTTGGGGTATCTTACCTTTGCAAATGATATGGATAATGCTTTTGGTGAAATCGTTGAGTAGCGCTCTCATATCCTTAACGGTAAGGTTAATTTTCATTTTTACGAGATGGAATAGCGACGAAATTCACAAACAGTCACTAATTATTGGCGAGAAATATTTGTGCCGTGTTTTGCGATGAAATTAGCGACAAATATACCGTTGTTAATTTTTTTTAATTTTTATTCATTAAATTAGTTGTAGAAAATTTGCCTTTCGTCGCTAATTTTGGAGGAAAAATTTCGTGCCACTTTTTGCGACGATTTAGCGACGAAAAAGAATTCGTCGCTAATAGGTTTATCAGTAAAATATAGTAACGACCAATAATGTAGTCGCTAATCCGTCGCAAATAAGATAATAAATAGTTTTTTCCATTTCATGTATTTTTGATATAGATCATATGAAATTGATATTTTATTTTGAAACAGAAATTTGTAAATTATATTATAATTTGATAATAATTTTTTATCAATTATCTCAAAATTTAAAATTATTTATTTATAAAATTTACATTTTTGATAATAATAATAATAATAATAATAATAATAATAATAATAAACTGCTTATTATAATTATTATATAATCACATTATGAAAAATAATAAAAATAAATATTTATAAAATAATAATATAAAATTTATTATTTCATTTAAAATCATTATAAAAATTTTATAATTTATTTTTATTTTGCAAAATTTTGATCAAATATTAAATTATTAAAAATTTTTATTATATATATTTATCAAACCATTTTTAAATATAAAGATAAAATAATGAAAATTGACAAGGACATTATAATTTTTTACTTTTATTTTTTCACTTGCAATTGTATTATATTATAATTGTATAATTATACCATATATTTAACTAAATATAATTTACTTCTAAAACTAGTGAAATTGACTTTTTTCTTCACATATCCTAATAAATTATGTATTCATTATGTGTAATCACATAATTATCTATAATCAAATGAAAATTAGCATCCAAATAATTAGAATTGGTTGTTCATTAAATTTTAATTTATTTTTAAAAAATAAATAAATATGAACTTATCATAATAAATATAAATCTATGTCCAGTTATATGTGGTTGTTATGTAACGTCTCAAAATCTGAGAGGTATTATTTTTAGACCTTTAGTGGTTCAGTGCTCCTTTCCAGACCCATCAATCGTCACTAATCGCTGGTAATAGATAAATCGAAAAATAATTGCTAATAATACTAAAAAAGTTAGTTATCTTAATGGAAATAAGAATTAATATATGAAATTGAGGAGTTTGATCTATAACATTCCAAAATTCGAATCGCCTGGTAATACTTTTTAATATGTGAGCAATACTTATGATACCAATTCACGAGAATATATATTTAGATAAAATTAACAAAATAAAAAAATTTGTTGACAAATGTATTTAATTAATTGAAAGATTTACCAAACATTAGGAGTACAATTATTATATTTAAAATTATATAGTTTGATGGTAAATTAGCCTAAATAATTTCATTTTTAATTAACTCTAAATTTTTATTCAATTTATGAAAATTAAATTAAATATAGAAATATAAATTAAAATTCATAAACTTAAAAGTAGATCTTACCAAATAGAAAATAAAATTACTATTAAAAATAGAATAGTTATTATTTTCTTAAAAAGAATTCAGTTTTCTCCTCCCAAATTCCCAATCCCAATGTTAAAATTCAAATTTTCTTCAATTCCAAATCATTCAATCATTTCGCTCCTGATTCCATTTTTCCTCAACCAATTTCTTAAAAATTCGAATATATTACATGAATATTTCCAAAGGTTTCTTCATTTTACCATCAATTTCAGATTTGTCCCTATTGGTGTTGTACTAGAACGAGTGTTTATGTCTTGTGATATAATAAATTCAAACATTAAATACAAGTATATAATTTTGTAATTATAATAATGCATACATATTATATCTATTGATTCAAATAAAATTTTTATATAAATTTATCTATGAAATATCCTCAATTTAATAAAATATTGTACATATGAAAGTAGAGGAATTTTTGACTTTAAAAAAAAATAAAATTATCAACAAATTAGCCAGTTTAGATTGAGTTTAACCAATTAATAGAAAAGTATAATTTTTTTGTATACACATGAATTTATATCGAATTTATTTTTTTTAATCTCGTTAAAATTAACATTTAAATTCAAAATTATATAATTAAAAAAATTAAGTTCATTATCTCATTACTAATAAAAATAGTTTTTTGTGAGAATTTTTATATATTATTAATAGTAAATTAAAGTATTGTATGAACCCTTAATTATTATATATTATAATTATTTAGAAAAAATAATAATTTTTATCAATTTTCCCTAAATATAAATTTATTTATTTAGAAAATATATATTTTTAATAATAATAATAATAATAAACTAATTGTTACAATTATTGTATAATTTATTTTTATTTTATTAAAATTTGTTCAAATATTAAATTATTAGTAATTTTAATTATATATATTTACCAAACCATTCTTGACTATAAAGTTAAATGTGAAAATTGACAGGGATAAATTAGTTTTTTCAAAATATTAACCTTAGGTATAAAAGCTATTTTTTTCTCCCCTGCCTCCCTCCTCCATCACAAAGCCTCGACCCCTTTGGAAAAAAGCGATTTAGTCTTCGTCTTTCTCTTCCTCATCATAAATCCTATCTAACCCTGGAGACCTTTCACTCTAAAGCCTAACAAGACCCCTAAACCCCTCTTTGGAACCCTTCATGTGACGTTGAAGGACCTGCCGAACATCAATGATACAAATCGGATCCGAAATTTCATGCTAATCCTCCCTTCTGGTCATCCTCAAGGTAAGATCCGGAATTTCATGCGGATCCAAAAATTTTTCAAAAAGGTAAAGAACAAGATGATTTTGTTAATTTTGGCTGGGCTAACATTGGAAGCTTTGATGACCTTGATCGAATATTTAGGTAAAGCACAATGTCCTTTTCTTACTTTTATCTTTTCTAAATTTTTTAGAGGTTTTATCTTTTTTCTCCTTTGAGTTGCACAACTATCATCTATTAGAGATTAGTGGTTTGTTAGGGAGAGAAAGCAGGAGGGGTTTTTGGGAAGAGAGACCACACGACTCCTGATTAAATTTTGCTCCTTAATCCCACGCTAGATGGGATCGGTTATATGAATTTTATATATGTCTCCATTTCCCTTGTCCAAAGCCGTATCCTCCTCAATATTAGGCAAGTATAACATTACAAAAAAACTGCTAATCCGTCGCTAATTACCAGAATTCCATCGCTAAAATAAATTAGCAACGCCACAATTAACAGACGCTAAAAGCCCAGTCGCGAATATATTAGAAATGGAAGCGACAAAAAATTTTGTCATTAATTTTTTTTCCATCGCTAATTATAAATTTACTGTAAACGTTAATTTCTAATGTTTGTACAATAGCGACAGTTGCTATCGCGAATCCGTCGCTAAATTATTGCATAATTTAATTTTTTCTTTTATTGTATTTTTAAATTTTTATCCTGCACAATATAAATAATAATCTTATATATATATATATATATATATATATATATATATATATATATATATATATATATATATATATATATATATATATATATAAAATTTGTAATAAATTCATTACAAATATGGAGTCAACATAAAAAAACAATATATAAAATAAAGTGCAATTAAATCAAGCCATCTCTTTTTATTTTTAACTAATTTCTAACAAAAATGGAGGATGACATTATCCCAGCAACTTTCTAACTTTCTATAGTCATTATCCTATCAACAAAACCCTGACCTCTATCTTTCCGTTGTGAAGCAACACCCTGGATGAATGTAAAAATCTTTGGTGTAAATACATACATGCCACAGTATATCAAGTCGCTTACCTGCATCAGAACATGAAAAAGAAGAAAAGACAGAAAAAAATAATGAGGAGAGGCAGAGTGCTAATTGATAGAAATTCTTGATGTAAATATCAGTACATACAAAAGTTTCAGGTTTCTCATAATTGTTGATGTAAATATCCTACATAAAAACATTTGCTAATCAACCAACCTTGATAACCAAAATACTACCCATCCCACCGTAGATGTTCCCTGTTCGACTTCATAGTGCATGCCATAAACTACATTGAACCTCGAAACTACATCACTCTGCTTATAGTTACTATCCAAGTGATTCATATAAGTTTTTCTGCCTATTCATGCAAAAAAAAGCAATATGTATGAGAATCAAAAGAAGCAAATTATGTAAACCAAATTGTGGAAAAACAGCAAATATGGAATAACAATTGAATTTCTAAAAGAGAACATTCAATTCAAATATTCATAGATTAAAAAAGCCAATCCATTTTATCTATTTCCAATCTCATAAAAAGATAATGATGATAAATGACATGACAGTTCTTAGCCAACAATTTTTATAATTCAAGACTTATTATTAACTTTCCTCATTTGCTGAATTGAGTAATTTATTACTTCATGACATTGACAAATAATATTGAAATTCAAATTTGTTTCTCAAATTATGGATATCAATATACCAAATGACGGAGACAATGTAAAAAGGAAATACCAGATATACTTTACACCATTAACTAGTGCGGCAACAAACAAGAAGATAACGATGGCACATAAGTGTTAACACTTTAATAATCATGAACTTAAAAATCAAAAGTATTATACGATTTTGTGCTGTCTAGAAAATGAAAAAAATTAACAAATATAGGAAATCCACAGACCGATAATTCACAGGGGGCAATAGCTAAAAGTTTATTTGTCATAGGTATGTACACACCAGTAAAAGCAGCAAAAAAGGAAACCGAAGCTGAAATTCTAAAAAAAAATGCAATAGAAAGCTATGAGGACTTTTTACTACTGAGGTTGCCAAATATTAATTTGTAAGCAGTCGCAAATAGCAGTTTCCCAAATTGGATCAACTTTAACTATTGACCCCATCCATTTATTTGTATACAAGTGGAAGAAAATACACAGGAATTGGTGTGTACATACCTATGACAAATAAACTCTGAAGTGAAATGGCTCCAAGAAAGCTAAGAATTGATAGGAAAAGAATAACCTTTTTAATTACCACAGAGAGAATGAGATGAAACAAACATGCTTTCAAGGAAATAGGAAATAAAATTAAGCAAGCAATGCAAAACTGATTTAGCACAAGAGCTTTGTTGCAACTGCAGTATCAGCCATAGATTTGATTAGAGATCAAGATCTAATGGCTGACAAACTGGAGCATGCATAAACACAAGTTCACTGAAATATTCCTATTGAGTAATAATAATAATAATAATAATAATAATAATAATAATAATAATAATAATAATAATAATAAAACACAGAAACCCCATGCCAAATCTTTATGATGCATTAGTTACTCCCCTTTTAAATGGCATTAGTTACTACCCTTTTAAATGGCTTAGAAAAATTTGAAGTTCGAACAGAAAATGTGTGGAAAGTAAATCCAATATTTGGAACGAAAGAGTATCCCAAGCAGTTGAACAACCAATCAACTTTCAAAATCTGGTGACAAGGCTGCATGATCGTACCTACACATTATCATAGAGTTCAAACAATGGGACCGCAAGAAGTTTCAAATTTTTGGGCACTGCAAAGTAGGGCAAAAGAGAAACCAACAGGCGAAATACAGTGATGTCCACATTCTTTTCGTCTTCCTATAATCTTTACTTTCTTTAAAAGTAAACTTTAAAGTTCCTCTTACAAGAGCTCTCTTTTGAGTCACTCACGGTGGATGTGAATAAAAGTACCAGCCCATGAATGTGTGTGCACTACAAAAGTAATTTTAAATTTGAACATTGTATTAGCATTTAGAAAATACCAAATTTATGACTACGAAACCATACTTGGATTTTAACAGCATTATTAGTATATCAAATTAAATTTGTGCCAAATTATGAGCTATACTTATTTTCCTTGTTTCTAGAAAATCACAGCAAAGCCAATTCCTAGAGTCACCTAGAGTTGTAACAGATAAAGATGAACCAATATTGTTACACCATGACCAATGCCATTATTCAAAATCAAAACCCTAAATTGGATTACACAAAGATAGAGAAGCAAGAAAGTTTGGCATGGTATTCAAATTCAACATATAATTTGAGGACAAGTGAGTAAATAAACATTATGAGCAAAGGATGTAAAATGCACTCAATACAATGGTTCATTTTGATCTTGACATAGATAAGATAAGAAATCATATCTACCTTTTGGCCTTGTAAAATGGTTCCATTTGACCATAATAGAAATCAGGGAAAATTAAAAGCAAAAAAAATGGGCTTTTACTACAAAAATTATGGTCCCACTTATGCTGCTTCCATTAAGCTTCTATAATCCAATAAATATATAAATAAAAATTAGAACTTGGTACCTTATATTTGATTTTTGCAAAATCCTGAATGTCAGACCGTAAACTTTCTGAGCTAACATTCATATACAAGGACCGAATCTTTCTTGCAAATGCTTCTTTTGACCTTGTTTAGCCCCTCAATTTTCCTAAAGAGTTATGCCCAGATTGTTCCTGTAAATATTAAAACATGGCCCAATAAGTTTCAAATGAAAGATTTAAACTAGTCTCATCTGAATGAAAAATCATGCTAGACATCAAAGAATTAACTGGCAATATCTTTTAACTAAAAATCATTTGATGATTATAGTAAAAAGAATAAAAAAAACTATCTCAAAACATACTTTCTTTTGTGTTTTTGCTTGCATACTATTAGCAACACTTTTTACACCAACAGCTGAAGCAAAGGAAATGCAAAATATAATGATATTTAAAAAAAAGAGAGAGTCAACAGAAATCCAAAAAAGAGATCATCTTTCAATAGTTTTACCTTTGGACTCCCTGATAGCTTAAACTCGGTTAAAATGTTAGGATTAAAAAGATTCTTGAACAGTCTCAACCATCCCTTGAATCATCTCCTGCGGAACAGTACAACGCCACTAAAAAGATCCAGGTCCCATGTAGTTGGCATCATGGGGAGTTACTCTCATCAAGTCCAGGAGATAATGCCTAAAATTTTACAGTGAAAAGTCCATGAATAAGGAAGCTAACAAAAAAGCAGTTGTGGTTTGAGAAATTCAACACCAGATTACCTTATCATGAACTTTATAGGTTATGTCAATATAATCTCATCCTTCACTTCAATTTATATAAATCACATACAATATGACTTTTATGTTTCAATTGTATCCAAATGCTCTTAGCCATGCACATAAGACAAGATGACATGAACACTCAACTGACACAGATGAGTCCCTGAATATAACAGGTCTTTTACTTAAATTGGATCATTTTTTTTCTAAAAAAATCAAATTTAGAAATAGTTTAGCCTATTAAATTCTGTTTTAAAATTGAGATAATATAACAGGATAATCACCTGTCATCACTACCAACAATTCCCTTGCACTTTACCGGTGCAGCTAATTTGAAAACATTTCCAGATCCATCAACAATTGTGTGTTACTTAAGATGGAGACGCTTTGCAGCATGCAGCACCTACGGGGGAAGAAGAAACTCAAAATTCAGGAAAAAAACAAATATAGTAACATACAGACAAAAAATTAAGTTAGACTACTACAGATAAACTTCTATTGACAATATCTAACGGTACATTGATGATACCATGAAATATAAGCTGTTTACAGAATAATAATACTACAGCAACCTGCCACAAAGGAATCCATTGTCAACAGAACCATACAGAAGGGAGTCTGATTTATCTCCTTGAAGAATTCCAGGTAGAATATTTATTTTAAATGAAATAATAAATTTTATATTACTATTTTATAAACATTTATTTTTATTAATCTTGAACACGCAAATATATAATAACCGTAATAATTAGTTTATTATTATTATTAAAAATGTAAATTTTCTAAATAAATAACTTTAGATTTTGGTATAATTAATAAAAAATTATTCTCAACTTATAAAATAATTTATAATTTTCTGTTACAAAATAAAATATTCATTTCATATGGTCTATATTAAAATTACTTGAAACTATACATAAATCATGTGAGTGAAATTAAAAAAATTATTTTTTAATTTATTTGCGATGGATTAGCGACTAAAATTTTCGTCGCTAAATTTTTTGGAACTAATTTCAAGAATAAAATATTATAAAATTTAGCGACGGAAAATTGTCACTAATTCCGTCGCACGACATGGCGAGTATACTTTCCGCCAATAATTAGCGACTGTTTATTCATCTGTCGCTATTTGGTTGCAAAAAATAGAAAATATCCTTCCCACGACGGCTCGAATCCGTCGCAAAATTTACAACAAAAATAATACCTAATTGGCAGTTTCTTTTGTAGTGTAATATCTTAGAATGATATTGTTGAAGGCTTGAAATATAAGGAGAAGATTGGAGAGAGGGCTGAGAATGATAATGCTGGCCGTGATGATTACAGCGATTATCGTGTGGACTATTGAAGGCTGAATTGTGGGGTATTTTCAGCTCTTTCTTTGTTACTAATTTATAACATTGTGTTTGTATGTGATTTCACACTATGTATATGTGTACATTATCTATGTGAGAATTTGAATGGCCTACCTTGAAGAAGAAAGATTGATATTTTAGTATCATGTTTACAGGAAAAAAATGTTGGTTTTTGTAATTTGATGGTATTTTCAAGAATGAAATGGTTAGTATAAAAAGATGTGGGGATATAGTGAGTTAAGAGTAACGAATAGTGAAGTTGTATTATAAAATTAATTGAAAAGGGATTAAGTCTTAATGTTAACTATATAAGGATTTTATTTGATCTTTATATAAATTTTGACAATTGGATAATAAAGTATATATAATCATTGATTTGTTATGTTTGTAGAAGTTAATCAAAGAGAATTTTAGAGTATCTATTTAATGAAGTAAATAAGCATCTAATAAGTATATTCTAAGGTAATTCTCATAAAAAAGATGAGTATATACTTTTCTGAGGTTTATATGAATTGGATTTTGAATACCATTGTTGATTATAATTTAATTTAGAAGTAACACTACAAAAAAACTGCAGATTAGCGACGGAAAATTCCGTCGCTAAATACCATTTTTTGTCGCTAATTAAAATTAGCGACGCCACGACCTACAGTCGCAAATATATTAGCGACGGATTTCAAATTCAGTCGCTAATTTAGCGACGAAATATTTCGTCGCAAATTTTTTTTCGTCGCTAATTTATATTCCTAATTAGTCGCTGAATTATAATAATAATATTTAGCGACTAAATTTTCCGTCGCTAAATAAAAATTTAGTTTAAAATTTAGCGACGAAATATGTGTCGCTAATTATTTCTGAAATTATAAATTTTACATATTAGTGACAGTTTTCTGTCGCAAATCCGTCGCTAAATTATTAATTGAATTTTTGTTTGCCATATTTACTAATTTTCATCCTGTATACAATAATAACAGCACATACACACATATATATTTATTCCAAAGCATAATGTATTCCAAAACATACATATATATATATATAAGTAATTGAAATCGTACAAAATGTTATCAATCTCTCTTAAGAGTACAAAAAATACTAATAATATCATCCTAAATAACATCAACAATGTCATCTAAATGAAATAATAAAACCTAATAAGAAAGTCATCTAAATAAAATAATGGTATGAAGGGCCTTCGGGATCTAAATCCGACAGCATTAGGTCGCCTTCCTTGATATTTCTTCATTCCATTTATGTTGGTTCGCTGGGCATGCCGAGACTTCCTTGATATTGCTTCATTCCATTTATGTTGGTTTACTGGGCAGAGACCTAATGAAAAACATGATCCATCACCAATCATACAAGAAATTTCAGAGAGCATCTAGTGCCAACAAGAACAAATGAAAATAACTTTAACTGATAGCCATGTAGTTCTGATTCATTTAACAAAAGAGCATTTTGAACAATATCAAAATCCATAAGAATCTAACCCTGAATCCATAAGAATATCATTCCTCGTTTAATAGCAATAGTAAAACCAAATAGTTATTTTGTTTTACTGCTATGTAAAATATTTTCTTGTTCTGTAATTTTTCTGACCAGCTTAACCGGAGATTTGAGAAATTACCCCAGTCCAAACATCTAAAACAATGCCAAAGTTGCCTACTAATAATTGAAGTTGAGTCAATTTCTGAAAAATTAAATTAAATCTTACTACTACTATACTAATTACAAGAAAGAGAAGTTGTAGATACCGAAACATGAAGATGGAAGAGTCTCCTAATGTTTATTCTTTGCCTTTACAAGATTCGGATGCTAATGATTTATTTTCCTTGCATTTCTTTCTACAATTACATAATATCAACTACTACTAACTCATCTTTAACCCAAATACATGCATGTGCATAGACATATCTTTAACTCAAATACATGCATGTGCACAGGATATACTTATCAATAAAAGAAAATGAATGTCCTGATTAAAACCATGAGAAATAGCATGATCAGGTAGAAAAGCATCAAAGAAGTTAATGTACATACCCAGTCAACTATAAGAACCTTCTTAGCGCCAGAAACCTGAGAAGCTACTGCAGCAACTACTGCATTGTGGAGACAGAATCACATGGATTGTCTTATACCAGCATGATGCCCAGGGGGACGTACCTGATTTAACAATAGTTATAATTCCCTTCAAAAATACAGCATTTATGATAAAGTATTTGAGAATCATAAAACTAGTCCATGTTATAAAATTGAAACTAAAAGCAAGAGAAACATTAAAATCATACAATGGACTTACCAGCCGATAGAAAATTCTGATTTGTTATCCTTGGAATAAAACCATGTTCTACTCCAAATTAGAAATTAATTAATTACCTAGTTGAGCTGCCAGTCACCATCACAATTTTTCTTTTTCTAGTTTTTATGTAAATCCCTCGTAAATAGTCTTCTTCACTATCCAAGCCAAGCCAGCAATGTCAGACTGATGACTGATTCAAACAAGATAAATACGAAAGAAAAATAATAATTAAAAAAACAAACGGACAAGCAATCAATTATATGACTCTTAAATTCGACCCCAGAGTAAGAAACTGCAAATTTCAAAGCACCAATAATGACAAAGTCGATGCTGATTGGAAGATTCAAAGCAAATACGAATTCAAACATTAAAAGCAAAGTTTTGATAAACTAAATCAGTTTCGGTTGGTAGAAAGATAGACCAAATCAGAATTTGCATGTTGTAGACTAAAACAGTTAATTACATTACATGGGTTTCAAACCCGAAAATCTCAGCCCAATTTTAGAATTCAACGAATGTGTTTAATTAAATGCTTGAATTTTAAGATATGCATAGAGAGACGATATTAATTTCTAAGATATTATTGGTTTTTAATTATTATGTGTACCAGCACTTTTGGCAGGCATACATACCTTTACAATAGATAAATCCAGGTTCAAGAGATGGAGAGCACTAAATTGAAGAATAAATTTCAAAAATTAGAAACAAACTCAGAAATTAAAAGAAACCGAAACAAAACATTTATATCCAAATTAATATAGTAAAAGAAAGGAAAAAACATATTATTACATTATATTAAATTACTAGACATTTACTTTTATATACATTGACTGTGATGTGAATTTGGCATCCTAATTTTAGGAGATTATCTATATATTTGAGATTATGAACCCGGATGAAAAAGCAAATGACAACTAAAAAAGAAACTAAATTAATAAATATTTTTAAGGGTGAAATTGAATTCAAAATAACAAATTTGAGACAGAATTTGAAGAACAATACATATTTAAAAGTACATGCAGATATTCAACAAATATCAAACCAGCATTCATCAGCAATATTCAATTTGCAGTTCAATAGAATGGGTTCAAAGGTACAGTACTTATGAAAATTCTGAGTCCTCCCACTTTGAGCAAAAAAGAAGAAGCTTATACAAAAATATAGATAAACCTCTATATCAGAATTCTAATGCCATATTTCTAAAACCCAAAACCAATATTATAGATGCAAACTCAAAAGACTACAAGAAAAATCACAAAACTACATAAAACATCAAAGGAAAATGCAGAAACTCAATTATTTAAATAGAAAAGTTAGGCAATGGAAGAGTTAGACCAACATATGAAGTAACCTAAATATTAATAATGCCACTTTATGTTTTAATAGCCACAAACAAAATGAGGACCAAAAAAGTAATAACAACATATGTGTATATATATATATATATATATATATATATATATATATTATTAACACCCTGTCAACTTTATGTCCCATTTCATAACATCCACATGCATAACATATTAATATGGCTACATAGTTTATTATCACTTCAAATCACTTCATAAATGGTGAACAGGTTGTGTGGCCAGCATCTATTTACAGTAATTAACACACATTCAAGACACAATTAAGCTCAGACTTCTAGAAAAATCACTTTATTTAAAAACATAAACTAATTACAAATTATGTTTTAACTGGTGTAACCATTGCTTTACAACTTTTAACAAATAATTCAACCCCAAATTCAACAAGATAGAGAATTTGAAACAAAAAGACTCAATTCTCGTTTTCTAAATTAAAATTATAAAACTAACCTGATTTATTTAAAAGGAAAAAGCAACAGATCATGCAATCGTCTCCGTCTTCACATGCTAAATTTGAACCATCAACAAAAACTTTAAAACTTAGAACTGGATCTTAATTTACAAAGCTCAACTAATAACTATGCTATACAAACTAGATCACCCAAGTAACAGACATTTAATTCTAAAAGGAATTTAAACAATTTCTAGTAAATAATTCAGATTTTATTTAACCAAATTTTTTAGAGATAATTTTTATAGTCACATACCACTTGTTATTGAATTTCTGCATTTTCCACAGATTCAAATCGTCACTGTGCTCGCCGGACCGGTAGCCGAGACTTCGCCGGAGATGCATTAATGCTGTCCACTTGTAGTTGGAGCCACCAGTAACCACCTGGTGGTATTCACGCGCTCCAATGCATCCCCATTTGGTCGGGATCTACCTCAAAAACCGCTGGCTTCTTCCTCTCCGATCTACTCGTTGCCGGCGATTGGGGAGAGGCAGAGGGCACCAGGAGAATCGTCTTGCCTCTCGTAGCTCCCCGGTGCTGGTTGTGACGTCATTTTCCATCGCCGGTCGCCGGCATGAGGGGAGGAAGATCAGGCCAAGAGTGAGAAAAAAAAACAAGGAAGAGAGGAGAAAGAGGTGCGAGACGCTACTAATGGTGAAGCGATGAAGATACAATGGTGGCCGGAGAAGAAGGAATGATGGCGGCAGAAAAGCGCCGGCGATGGATGGCACCGTCAACCAATCCATTCTCTCATATCTTTCCCGATTCACCTCCCTCTCTCCTCTCCCTTCATTTCTCTTCTTATTTTTATTTAGCTTTTCCTTGTTTTAATTGTTGCTTCCTTCATAAATTGTGGGCCAAAAGTAAATTGTGGCCATTTCACGATTTGGCTTTGTGAAAGCCACTATTGGTCTCATATAAAGTTGTCCATTTATATTATTTAATTATTTTTTTAAACTTTTCACATTTTCTCCTTCTTCTCTTTTTTTTTAAACTTTATTTTTTTTCAACTCTGTCCATTTATATTATTTAATTATTTTTTTATGATTTTAATCCTCAATTTTTTGAAATAATTTTTAATCTTAATTAGTAACAATAAATATGCATTTTTATTTTTTATTTATATTATAATGCTTAGAATAATATAAATTATATATTTTTTAAAAATTTAATTGAAAATAGGCAAATAATATCATATAAAATATTTTTAAAAATTATTAAAAATAATTAGTAAGTATAAATATGCATGTATATTTTTTATTAATATTATAATATTAGGTGAAATCAATAATCAAAATTAGAAATTTTGATAAAATTTAATTAAAAACACACAATTAATTTATTAAACAGGTAGGTGAGTCTTAGGTCCACATCCAATGATCTACTTAATGGAAATAAGATTACAACCGTAATTGGTTATAACAACTCAATTTAGCGATATTAAAAAAAATATCAATTTCACTAGTTTTAAAAGTAAATTATACTTGGCTAAATCTATAGTATAATAAGATTACTAGGAACTCTCGAAAAGAAATGTTTCTATTATTATTATTATTATTTCTCTCATATAACTTAAATTGTGTTAATTTGTGATTTAATTAAAACCAATAATTCAAAAGTCTAGAAATTATGCCCACACGCATCTTCAATAAATTAATAATGTAATTATATATAATCATTATATATAATGAAATTTACCAATTCATATAGTTATATTGGTACATAAACGTCTTACCAATTAATTTTATTTACTCTTAATATCATTTTAAATCATTTATTTATTAATATTTATCGAGTCAGTCCGATTATTATTTGGGTAACTCCAAGTCGAGGTGTTACACAAACATTAGAGAGAGAAGAACAAAGAGCCCTTAATTGCAACTTCTATCCAAAGCAAATCGGATAGGGTTAGAATTATGTAAACATGATCTTCACCGTTCAAGTTTAAGAACAAGGAGTTTCAGCCATACTCACCAAAAATCAACCCGATCTAACGGTGAATGATTTTTCATCGTCAAAAAATACAAAACTGATCATTACGTAAAAAATCCAGAAAACAGCCTCTTTTTTGCAACAAAAACTGAACTTACAGACCCTAAAAACTAATCTTCACCGTTCAAAATTAACAACAAGGAGTTTTGAACGTAATCACCAAAAATCAGGTCAATCTAACGGCAAATGATTTTCCGATCGTTTTCGTATACAAAACTGGTCATTACGTAAAAAATCCAGAAAATAACCTATTTTTTGCAACAAAAATTGAACTTACAGATCTTAAAAACTAATCTTCACCGTCCAAAATTAACAACAAGGAGTTTCGAACGTACTCACTAAAAATCAGGCCAATCTAACGGCAAATGATTTTCCGATCGTTTTTGTATACAAAACTGGTCATTTTGTAAAAAATCCAGAAAATAACATCTTTTTTGCAACAAAAATTAAACTTAAAGACCTTAAAAACTAATCTTTACCGTTCAAAATTAACAACAAGGAGTTTCGAACGTACTCACCAAAAATTAGACCGATCTAATGGCAAATGATTTTTTGATCGTCTTCACATATAAAATTGGTCATTATGTAAAAAATCCAGAAAATAGCCTCTTTTTTGCAACAAAAACCGAACTTACAGATCTTAAAAACTAATCTTCACCATCCAAAATTAACAAAAAGAAGTTTCGAACGTACTCACCAAAAATCAGGTCAATCTAACGGCAAATAATTTTTCGATCGTTTTCGTATTCTCAATAGTGATTTGTGATTTGCCATGGCTTATATCCTTAGCTCTAGCAGTGTTCCACATTTTACAGTTGGAAAAAAGTTTCCAAACAATTTTATGTCCAATCGAAACTACACTGACAGTATTTTCCGCTAATTTTTTTTAAGCCTGCTTTATCCTGATATTTTGTTTTGTACCATAGGCATGAATCACCCATTGATTGCATAATTTCTTATCTAAGATAAAGTAATTATATTAAACCACTGACAATATAATTTTTTAGCTTAGATATTCTTACAAATTATCAAATGACATATAAAATAACTATATTAACAGTTTCTAATAAAACTAATAAAGATTTTCTCAAATTAAGCTTTCTGATTCCTAGTATTAAAATCATAGAAAAGAAAATTAATAGGAAAAGTATTTATACTTTAAAGATATTTTAACTATGGCGATATGAGTGATTTTTGCGGGTCGTATTGAAAGATAACATCTTATCTAATGGTGTGCAACCCGTTTTTAATTTGATAAAAGTATGAAATTAATAAAATGCTTATATTTAAGGCACATTAGCAATATTTATGTACAATAATTTTGAAATATTTCCGACAGAATGAGAAAATTATATTCGGAGATCTTTATTTTGGTCTCTCTTTAATCATGATCCTTTATTCATTACTAAATCCAATATTCAATTAGGCCTCAGGTTCCTATTTGGATAAGAGTTCAAAATTTTTATGTCACCTTTTTAAATTTGATACAAATAGCGATGAATAATTCTAACTAACAATTTTGTGCGAACAATACAAATTTTTAATTGAAACTATGTCTCGTGGTCTTTCAAAATATTTCATGCTGACTAAGCCCGAATTTCATATTCAATAGTCTTTGGACCCTTTCAAAATTGGGATAATTGATAAACAAATCAATTTAATTCATAATAATTTAATATTTGATTTAAATTATTTAAAATAAAAATAAATTACAAATTTTTTTATTATTATTTTAAATGAAATAATAAATTTTATAAATATTTATTTTTATTAATCTTGAACACGCAAATATATAATAATCATAATAATTAGTTTATTATTATGATTAAAAATGTAAATTTTCTAAATAAATAACACTAGATTTTGGTATAATTGATAAAAAATTATTATCAACTTATAAAATAATTTATAATTTTCTGTTACAAAAGAAAATATTCATTTTATATGGTCTATATTAAAATTACTTGAAATTTTACATAAACCATGGGAGTAAAATTTAAAAACTTATGTTTTAATTTATTTGCGACGGATTAGCGACTAAATAAATCCGTCTCTAATCGTATTACAGTAACAAAATACTAATTAGCGACAGAGTTGCCGTTGCTAAACCGTCGCAAAAAAAAAGCCGCTAAATTTTTCCGCCAAAATTAGTCGCTAATTTTAGTCGCTAATTGGCAGTTTTTTTGTTGTGTAAGTTCATTGTAAAGCAACCCATTCATGCCACCATAATGAGATGCACAGTTATTCAGAGCAAACAGTATGTTTGATCTATATATTCACTTTTTCTTCTTGAATGGTTGATGTGCGCCATGTTTTGGTGCTTCTGTTGATAAATTCTTGGAACTCATTTGTGTAGTTGTGTATCTTGATGCTGCAGAATGCTTTGAACTTCACTTTCTCGCTAATTAGTTGCTTTAATATATCCTTAAAAAACTGTAAAAAGAAAGAAAAAAACTGACGTACCTAGAAAACGTTGCAGTCTTTAGTTTGAAAGAAAAACTGGGCAGAATCATATAAGAAGCTTTAAGAGCATCAGTAACACCATGTTTATAGGTTCTTCTCCTTTGTGAGGTTGTGTTTATGATTTAACTATCTTTTTCTGCCTCTATTATTTGCGTCTCTCATCTCTTTTATTTCTCTGCAAAATCAAACCATAACATGCCCACAGATTTTACTTCACTTTGCTGTATAAAGCAATTGAATTCACAGATTTTGCTTCACTTTGCACCATAATTAGGAATTGTGCATTGAATTGATTTGATTTTTTTCCTTTTTTTAATTAATGTGAATTCGGATTTGGGTATATCTAGCAAGTTCCACTTCATAAGCTATGTATTTGTTTTAGAACTACAATATTTGATTTAATTATAAAATTTTGGAGTTTTGTTGACCTTTTGGGTTTGTCATGTGCATTGTGTTTCTTTCTCCAATTTTCTTTATTTTGTTATTTTTATTGCTTGTTTTTGACTCTTGGTGATGAACATGCGATAAAAGACTGAGGTATTTGTTGTAAACTTTATACTTCTTGCAGCTGTTCCCCAATCATAATTCTTTGGCTTGAAAGCTTCTAAACCTTGGAGAGATTATGGAGTTGAGAAGTATGACATTGGAACTAGATTTGGACATTTTGTCATCGCGGTTGAGGATGTAAGCTCTTGGCAATAAGTTGGATTGTTATATTTAAGTTTTCCATTCTAAAGGTTTAACATCATAATATGTTGTCATTTTGCTGTCTTTGGTTTCCTGTTTATTGTAACTGTTTTTGTTCTTTGCTTTTGTATCTAAGACCATGAACTGAACTGCTCAACCGTAATAGTTGTGAATTAGATTTAATTAGCATGTTCTTTTTTATATAGATCATATGAAATGAATATTTTATTTTAAAACAGAAATTTGTAAATTATATTATAATTTGATAATAATTTTTATCAATTATCTCAAAATTTAAAGTTATTTATTTGGAAAATTTAAATTTTTGATAATAATAATAATAATAATAATAATAATAATAATAATAATAATAATAATAATAATAAACTACTTGTTATAATTATTATATAATCACATTATGAAAATTAATAAAAATAAATATTTATAAAATAGTAATATAAAATTTATTATCTAATTTAAAATTATTATAAAAAAATTTATAATTTATTTTTATTTTTTTAAAATTTCGATAAAATATTAAATTATTAGAAATTTTAATTATATATATTTATCAAACTTTTTTGTTTTTTTGGCTTGCAATCGTATTATATTATAATTGTATAATTATACCATATATTTAGCTAAATATAATTTACTTCAAAAACAAGTGAAATTGACCATTTTCTTCACATATCTTAATAAATTATGTATTCATTATGTTTGATCACATAATTATCTATAATCAAATGAAAATTAGCATCCAAATAAATAGAATTGGTTGTTCATTAAATTTTAATTTATTTTAAAAAATAAATAAATATAAGCTTATCATAATAAATATAAATCTATATCTAGTTATATGTGATGGTTATGTAACGTTCCAAAATTCGAGAGGTATTATTTTTAGATATTTGGTGGTTCGGTACTCCTTTCCAGACCCATCGATCATCCCCAATCGTCGGTAATAGATATATCGAAAAATAATTATTAATGACAAATATTTCATTCTTAATGACAAATTGTAACTAATATAGTTGAAATATCTCAAATATGTGTCTGCATTCTCTTTCCATATATATACACAAACACACACATTTCTAAATATTATATATCGACAAATTAAATTTTAGAACATTACATTAATTATAATAAAGTAAATTATATATAACTACAAATAAAAATTAATTAATTAATTATATACAAGTATATAATTTTATAATTATAATAATGCATACTTATTATATCTATTGATGCAAATAAAAATTCTATATAAATTTATCTATGACATTATCCTCCATTTAATAAAATATTGTACATATGAAAGTAGGGATATTTTTTACTTTTAAAAAAATAAATATAATTATCATCCGGGTACTATAACCCCAACCTAGAAATGGGGTAGAGGGAGGGCACTTGGTATTGGTAGAAAGTGTAACATCCCAACTTTAAACTACTAAAAAAATAAATAAATTGACCCGAATTATGTCTAAATTTGGCAATGAAATAAATATAAAAAAATTAATGAGAGTCAAAAAAAATTGTGTTGAATTATTATTGGATTAGAGGTCTAATTGTATAAAAGAAGAAGAATTGGGCTAAATTGTAAGTGGTGTAAAGTTTGAAGGACCAAAAGAGAAGTTAGCCAATACTATGTCGTTTTGGCTTTAGCTTATTTTTCTCCCTTTCTAAAGAACCAACGGGTTCTTCTTCCCCAAAGACTCCCACCGCCGCCTTTCTCCTTCTCCCTCCGCTCCCTTCTCCTCTTCGGTCCGTTCACCGCCAGCAGCAGTATCGTCGCCGTCCTCCCGCCGGAGCAGCCGCCGACTCCACCATCTTTCTCTTTCCCTCTCGCGCGCGACAGAGTTCGCGTCTCCTCCCTGCGTTGCTTCCTCTCTTGCTCGGCCTCCACTTAGATCCGCCCCTAATGGTTGCTTTTCTTCCATTAAACGTTAGGTAAGCCTTGATTTCTCCCTTGATTTCAGCTTGTGATGAGAAAATTATGAGAAAGGGGAGAAATTTCAGATTTAGGGATTTTGATTTTTGGGGACTATATATATATATATATATATATATATATAAATATAATTGAGTTGTTTGGAAACTAAGGAGGAGTAACTAACTAGATTATGCAATTTTGAGCACCTAGGTATCTTTGGTGTAACCTCTAAATTTAGTAAATGGTCTTATTGATTTTAAATATTATGCTAACTTCTGACGTTATGGGGGTTATATAGAAGCTATTTAACTTGATTTTTCATTTGATGCAGATTTGGGCATATAATCGAAAAAATTCCTGCTTCAAGCTTTCATTTGTCAGAGGAGAAGTCTCGCCAATTTGCTGTTTCAATGGCTTCTCCATGGAATGATGCTGTTACCATTTTAAAATCTCTTTTCAAGGGACATGACTAGATGGCCGTATTAAATGGCGACAGCAAAATTTATTCTTCATTGGGTGTTGTTCCTCGATTCTCTGCCTCATCCAGAAAGCAATTGCTTTTTTTCAAGGTATAGTCTTTGCCTCTTTTTGTTTCTTAATTTCCCCTTAAAACTAAGGTTTTTAGTCTAAATTGTGGCGATCATCTTGTAATGTGTGTTGTAATGTAGCGTGTGCGAACTCATTGTTCCAAACCGCTTGAAATTTTGAAGTTCTATTTGTATGTCGTGTTTTAAGCGAAAAGTTGGTTGATTGTTGCAGAAAAAGGTTTTAGTTGGACTTTTAGAGAATTGCTTAATTTTCTAAAAAAATATGTTCCTATGGCTTAGGATTCATATTTCGTGTCCTCATTTTCTATGCTAATCGAGTCAGTTCTGCAAAAAAATTTTGGTTTATTGGAGAAATATTCTGCTTTGGTATTTTAAGCTGCCAATATCTCATCTGTCACAGTATTTCTCTTTTAAAATGTTAGTTTTGGTTACTTAATTTCAATGGTTTGCTTGTCCATTTGCATTCAAATTAGCTTTCTAATGTGCAACTTTGATATTGCTACAATTGTAATTGTTGTAGATCAAGACATGCTCAAGCCTCTACTTATCCTTTTTATGCTTCCATTTGTCTTAAAATGATTGCAGTCTAGTACTTCTGGTTGATGCTTTTGTGGATGAACTTAAAGTTTGAATCAGAATGTTTTCTTTTTTTTTTTTGCAATAAATACAGTTTTGGCACGCATGCTACAAAAGCAAGATTTTTGTATGAATAGATGCTTCCTGTCATATCCATAAGTTCGGTTGTCATTTTCTATTGGCCCTGACAAAAATATTGCCCTTATAAGTTAGTAGTTATGAAGTGCATTTGCATTTGTCTAGAGTCATATTCTGTATCATTATTGCTTTAATTGTGTTTTTTCTCATTTTTTAGCGTCTCTGTGGAGCAGCTTTTTGTTGCTCTTTACATTGTGAGAACAAAAGTTTTGAGACAACTGTATCTTAGTTACTGATAAAAAAAAAGGGCTGCCATTAGGTTCCTGCACAGTCAAAGCCATCTGGTATCAGGACTGATAGGAAGTCCATGTTTGTAATCTTATTGATAATATTCATCCAGTTGTTAAGATATTCTCTCCTAACCGATGAATATCCTTTGATAGAGATTGATTTCAACTATTGATTGGATAGGAAGAAGCTTGCCTGCTGACCATTCTAGTGGGTGAAAGACATCAATAAAAATTACTGTAGGACTTGCTAGATAATTATTTGAACTTATTCATATGTTTTGATGTGGTGCGGAAAACTATTTTGGTTGATATCCCTTTGGGCCAACGCTAATAATAGTTAACTTCAATACTTAATGGAGGTACATGCAACTATTGCTGAAACTGACCAGCCAAAATGGTGGGAAAAGAATGCTGGACCAAATATGATTGACATTCGTTCTACACAAGAATTTTTGGGTGCATTAAGTCAAGCTGGAGACAGATTAGTAATTGTTGAATTTTATGGAACTTGGTGTGCATCTTGCCGAGCTTTATTTCCCAAGGTGATCCTTCTTCATTAATTGGCATTTCATCCTTTGTTTCTAGAATTGTTCATTGCTTATTTTGATTGTCTGCATGTTGGCAAAAGAAATTTGTAATGCGCCGTCTTTCTTTGCCTACTTTTTAGACTTTGCTTCTAAAACTTATAAGCAGATTCTAATTTGCTTCTGGATTTCTACCTCATTTGACAAGGTTGTGAGAGTGTTAGAAGCCGCCTATTTATCTATGATTGTGCATGCTAGCCATAGAGCTATTTTATTTGATAATTATTTGTTGCAGGCTGAAAAACTAACTTCCTTGCTTGTAGTTTGGATTATGGTAATTTTGCAATTATCAACCCTATGAGCTTCTCTAATGGATTATCAGTCATTGGGCTGAATCGTTCCAGGTTTGAAGGCTGCATTTCATTTTCACATCTAAGTATGTGGCCATTTAGGGTTGAGTGAAGCTACAACTGTATCCACTTTAAGTTACACCTGAAGAGAAATCAATATACAACTTAATGATATACCAGCTGAAGATGGATACAAGACAAATCATAAGGTTGTCAATTATACAAAACAATACTAATAGGCAAGATGTAAATATGTGGAATCATGCTTTTTGATTCGATACCATGATCAAGTAACAAAAATAAGCGGTCTGTCCATCAACAGTATTCATTATTTAGACCTAATATCAGGATATATTAAAAATCAATGTTTGATGATGAAAGTCGCAGTATTGTTGTTCTGTTCAATATGATTCCTGTTTTTCAATATTTGATTGGAGCTCATTGTAACCTGCCATGCCCCCAATTGTTTGGGGACTTGTTTCTTTCTGGTGTCAATCTTGCTCTCTCTTCCCCTTCCTTTACATGTGGATATGTTGATGTAGTATATCATCTGATATTTGAGAGAATGAACTAATGAATGAATTCAGGCTATTATTTTCTGGTTTGTGCACGTCTGTGTGTGTATAAAAATAATTATATTGTTGTGCCTTTTTAGAAAGGGTTCCTGGTGCATGTCACTGATGTATCTTGTGATTGATTGTCCAGCTCTGCAGGACAGCTGAAGAACAGCCGGAGATTTTGTTCTTGAAAGTGAATTTTGATGAGAATAAGCCTATGTGCAAAAGTTTGAACGTTAAAGTACTTCCTTATTTCCACTTCTATCGTGGTGCACATGGACAGTTGGAGTCCTTTTCATGTTCACTAGCTAAGGTTAGTCTCATTTCTGTTATCAACATCTGTTCTAAACCCAAGGAGAAATAGTTTCCTAGCTAAAATATCATTATAGATGATATCTTGAAATATCATTTTATATGTTCCATGAGCATGAATTTGGAGTAAATGGATCTTAAATGCACATTGTTGGGGTAGGGTTGATCAACCCAAACTGTGCTATTTAATTCAGCAATTTGATTGAAACTTGAGATCTGCATACATAAGGCATGTTATGATTGCTGCAACTGAAAAAGAAAAAAAATTAATAGCTTAATTTTCAGTGCTTCGGCTGGGGAACTGGGAGATGCTTAATGAACAAGTTTTAATAACTTTAAGATTATGAGTGGCATGCATTTAGCTTAAAGAATCATTTTCCATTAGCTACTGAAAATGACCATTACTCATGTTCTTCTCAAAATCATATGCAGTTTCACCATGGAATAATACAGATTTTCTTTCGTGCAAGCTCACCATTATATATATATATATATATAATTTTCATTGTCATGATGTGGATCCATCATTTTTCTGTGTAGATGCTTGTATAAAAATAAATAGGTGCAGACAAATCTAGGATGTATTTGGACATTAAATGTTAAAAAAAGTATAAATGTTAAAAAATTAAATGCATAAAAAAGGTGCAGCTATAAATTAAAAAAAGTATAAATGCTAAACAATTTAATTTATAGCTCACAGAAAAATAAATAGGTGCAGACATTAAGCTGGGATCTTTATTTAAATTAATCTTAAGATTCTGGAATAATTTTATGTCTATTTACAAGCAGTCAGTTCTTATTTTGTAGTATAATTTAGTGATCAATTTTTAAATTCAATAATTGGAATTAAGTAAATATTAGAAGTTCTAGTTATTGTTTTTATTCTTTGAATTTCTTTTTTCTATTTCCTTTGTTTTTTTGGAATATGACAGGATTCATAATTGTTTAAACTAGTGGATTAATGATTAAATTAATCATGTGAAAAATGTGAACTGTGTGATTTGACTCGAGAATTTACCTCCAGCTAGAGGTTGTGTGTTGGAAAGCTTTTGCACTTGTCCAAGCATAGCCTTGTATTATCCTATGCCTCAATTATAGAGTTCATTTCAGGGCCCCTATCTGACTGAGAAGAGCAATTTCCTGCAAAGAACATTAGGAGATGATAATGTCTTCATGGTTTGAGGAGTATCATGTTGAGTACACAAACCATCAAGACATTATCATCTCCTAATATTTTTTTGTACTCAATATGATACATTTGCTGTTCTGATCTGAAGGTACACTCTCGCAGGTGAGTATTTTATACTTTGAAGTAATTTTATATTTACATGCTTAAATTGAAAATTGAATATTTTGTCATTGTTTTAATTCTAATTATCCTGCTTAGAACACCTTTTAAACAATATAGAATAGTTGGAATATCAAATTTTTGTTTTTTGGCCAGTGTTTCTATTACATCAATTGTGATACAGAAGTTGTGATGGAACTTCCATCTGAGATATTTACTGCCTTTTATCCAAGACATGGCTCCAAATGCAAGGAACTTTTCAACATTTTTTGGTAGCTGTTTCTATATGATTGCTGTTTGTATCAGCTTTTCATTCTTTCCTCTGCCGGATACAGCTGCACAGGGAGTGGATTGCTGAGAGAATGAAGGCTTTGCAGGAGTTAGTCCCTGTTGCCAACAAGGTTCAAGTATTTCTGGCCACAGACTATCGGTAAAGAGGGACTGCATTCACGCTTAGGGTATATTACTACAATAATATTAGCTAGGAGCTAATTCTATATTTGGTAGAAAATTGTAAAGATTTAATTTGTTAGCTATTAATTTTAGGAAAATGGATTGTATAAATAATGCTTTGTTTTATATAATGTTTTTTTATGTTAACTCTATATTTGTAATGAATTCATTACAAATTATATATATATATATATATATATATATGAAAATATAAGATTATTATTTATATTTGTATCTATTATATATGAATTTTATAATATAAGATTATTATTTATATTGTGTATAGGATGAAAATTTAAAATAAATTAAAAGAAAAATTAAATTATGCAATACTTTAGCGACACGAATGTCGTTAATGTATAAACGTTAGAATTTAACAAATAATTAGCGACTAATACTTCGTCGCTAAATTTTACAGTTAATTAATAATTAGCGACGGAATTCGCGACGAGAAATGTAATCGCTAAAAATTATTATTATGCGACTAATTATGAAAATAAATTAGTGGCACAAGCCTTTGCTTCTTGGCTGGACTACGAAATAGAGTGGTAAAACCTAATTTTTGGAAGCCTCACTCTATTAAAATGAATAAGATGATGGCGGGGGAGACAATAACTCCTACATCATAAGCAATTGTTTTTCTCCAACATCATACTTAACATGAAGTGTCACTGATTGACATTAAGCTATCCCTTTGGCTATTGTATTCGGATTTGTTGATGAATATATTGGGGGTGGATTACATCTTTTTATAATTTTGCCTTTTGTTTATATTCATATTGCTAAATAGATCTGCAATGGCATTTACATGATGGAAGTGTATTTGGATGCAGTCTATGCAAGTATCTAATGGTAGCTTCAGGTTGGGCATCGATCTTCATTCTTCGAACAAGAACTGAGACAATAATAAAGGTAAAGTATTGATTCCAAGACAAGTAGCTAAAATCCTTTTAGCATCACTGAATTTAATTCTTTTGACTCATTATATAGGCTTGGGATCATGTTGTCGGCATGGTGAAGAATTTTATACCTTTCCTCCGACTTCATGCACAGATATTTAAGCAGAGATTAGGCAAGCATAATAGTTGAAAGTAACATTGGAATAGAATTAATTATGAGCTACTTACATTGATTCCTTATGACAAAAATATGGACTTTTATAATGCAATTTCTTCTTAATGAAAATTAACTGAAAAATGAAATGTGTGGCATGCATGATGCATCGATAGCTTTGTTTGTCCATCAAAATGTTGAAATCAAAGACCCCCCTTTTTTCGTACCTCGAAGAAATTTATCTTGGAGTATGCTTTGTTTTCTAATTCCATGTGTGTACGGTGTGAGTTACTTTAAAAATCTACTATTCATTTGAATTATTTGAATTGCATAGTTAAATGTTTCTCTTTTGGAAAATGGAGATAAAGAGCAAGTTGTATTTCAAGAAGATTTTATATATTTTAATTGTATTTGTATTTATTATTGTGTGAATTTATCTTTCAAAATTTTAAATATATTGAATTATTCGAAGTACCGAATTGTATTGTATTGTATTATTTTATACCGAATGAACCAAAAAATTGTACTGAATTGTTTCGAATTTTTATAAAATTGTACCGAATTTTCAAGATAATATCAATACTTAATTTTTAAAATATCCAAAATTTTAATACAATACGGAAATTTATAAATTTTTAAATTGTACTGTACCATGTATACCCTTAGTTGCAATATAAGGATTTTACCATGACAACGTAAATGTTGACACCATTAAAAAAAAAAAAGGAAAATTGTCTGCCACCGTTTCTGGGTTGCACGTTGCCTCTGTATGATATTGATTTTCAAAATTTCAATTGCATATGAAAGGATGGCATGATGTGTTGGTTGCTATGAATAATGTTTTCATGGCAAATTACTGCTTTGGTCCATAAAATTTCTATGATGAATAAATTAGTTTTTAAAGTTTTGATTTCTTAAGTTATCACATTAATGTTATTTTGACCTATAATCAAAACTTTAAACTTAATTTTATCTTATGGACATATTATTATTATTATTATTATTATTATTATTATTATTATTATTATTATTATTATTATTATTATTATTATTATTATTTTATTGTTATTGTTTTATTTTAATATATAACATTATGATTAAAATTAATTTGTTAGTCACCAAAGTGGCCAAATTAATTTTGAATGTGTGGTCATATAATTTATGTATTCTATAAAATGTTGTTATAAATAATTTATTGGTTGATAGAAATTAAAGATTTTATCCAAAGATAAAATCAATATCTATAACTAATCAATATAAAGTAGAAAATTAATATACGTTTGTAACATGTATATATAGTTACCCAAAGATGCTATATGTATTTGATGAAGTTTATTTATTTTCATATAAAGTTTAAATGGCATTCTAATAATAATGATGATATGTATTGTTGAGTTTACCCAAAGGAAATATGCTATATATATTTATTTGTGTGCTTCCTGACTGAATCTGTTAATTAGTGAACGTTTATGTATTTGCAGCTATTAACCTTCACTTTCAAGCTTCTTCTATTACCTTGTTCACTAGTGGGAATTTCTCTAAATGGAGCGAGCAAGTCACTTTCCATTTAGGTGATTTGGATCTTGACTTGGTGCTATTAGAGGATAAGCCTGCTGACCTTAATGATACTAGTACAAAGGATAAAAAGGCGCACCATAAGGCATGGGCAAGGTGTAACAGGTTATGCTTGAATTTTATGCTAATGACAATTGCCAATAACATTAAGTATACTCTTCCTAGCACTGAAAATCAAAATGCTAAAGATTTTCTTAAGCTAGTGAAAGCTAAGTTTCGTTCTGCTGATAAGGTACTTGCAAGGACACTTATGACTAAGCTCACGACCATGAAGTTTGATGGGTCAAAAAGTATGCATAAATATTTCTTTGACATGATCAATATTGCAGCAAGACTTAAGACACTGGGTATTATTATAGAGGACTCCTTCTTAGTGCAGTTCATCATGAACTCACTTCCTTCTGAATATGGACCATTCAACATCAATTATAATACATTAAAAGATACGTGGAATATTGATGAACTATCTAGTAAGCTTATTTAGGAGGAAGTGAGATTAAAAAAATAAGAAGTTCATTCCATTAACCTAGTGGGTTAAAGAGCTGGAAAGAAACTCAAATCAAAGGCCAAGAATTTTAAGAAAAAATACCTGCTAAAGTTCCATAAGTTGCTGATGGTGAAAAGAAGGGACCAAAGTTAGATAAATGCCATTTTTGTAAGAAAGAAGGGCATTATTAGAAAGATTGTTAGAAACGTAAGGTTTGGTCCAAAAAGAAAGGTATACATCATGTTTTTGTATACTTTAAATTAAACTTATCTGAAATTCCTTCTAATACTTAGTGGTTTGATTTTGGTGCTATTACTCATGTTTCCAATATCATGCAGGGATTCCTTACAATTCAAACCATAAGCCCAATTAGCAATTTTCTATTTATGAGGAACCGAATGAAGGCCCTAATTAAAGGTGTAGGGACTTATCGGTTGACATTAGACACTGGGCATCACTTAGATCTAATGAATACTCTTTATGTACTTCCAATTTTTAGAAATTTAATTTTTGTTTCTAGACTTGATGGTAATGGATATACCTTTAATGGTGGTCATGATTGTTTTAATGTATATAAGAATAATTCCTTTATTGGTTGTGAAATTCTTATGGATGGTTTATATAAATTGAAACTCGATCATTTTTTTTTCTAAATCCTTATTTATTGTTAATCATAATGTTGGAATGAAATGTAGTTTTGTGAATAAATGTTCTGCTTACTTATGGCATAAATGTTTAGATCATATATCCAAGGAAATGTTAAAAAGATTAGTAAAGAATGAGATTCTACCAAATTTAGATTTTATTGATCTTGGCTTATATGTAGAATGCATTAAAAGAAAACAAACCAAACACAACAAAAAAGGAGCCATAAGAAACAATCAGCTTCTTGAAATAATACACACTGATATTTGTGGACCGTTTGACACTTCATCCTTTAATAGAGAAAAATATTTCATTACCTTTATAGATGATTTTTTATGGTATGGATATATCTATTTGCTGCATGAAAAATCTCAAGCTGTAAATGCTCTTGAGGTGTTTGTAAAAGAGGTTGAAAGACAATTAGATGGAAAAAAAATTATAAGATCTAATAGAGGTAGTGAGTATTATGGAAAATATGATAATCTGGAAAGCGTCCTAGTCCGTTTGCAAAATTTCTTGAAAGTTATGGCAGATGTGCATAGTATATTATGCTAGGCACACCACAATAGAATGATGTGGCAGAAAGACGAAATGGAATGTTAATGTATATGGTTAGAAGTATGACTGGTAATTCCTTGTTACCCAAAATTTTGTAGATATACACACTTAGAACAGCTGTATATTTGTTAAACAGCGTTCTTAGTAAGGCAGTTTCTAAAACTCTTTTTGAGTTATAGACTTGAAGGAAACCAAGTTTAAGATACCTGCATGTTTGGGATTGCCCAGTAGAAGCACGAATTTATAATTCACATGAAAGAAAATTAGATTTTTGAACAGTTAGTGGATACTTTATTAGTTACCTAGAGAAATCCAAAGGATACAAGTTTTACTATCCAAACCATAGTTCTAGAATTGTTGAAATAGGCAATGCAAAATTTTTAGAAAATTGTGAGCTTTGTGGGAGTGCTGAAAATCAAGTTGTGAATATTAATGAAATAAGGGTAACGTTCCATTACCCGTGAATGTTTTTAAATTCACATCAATAACAAAAGTTTTCTCTATTTTGGAAAATCAAAATAATCAGGAACAACATTTGGATGATGAAAAACCAACCCATGAAAAACATGCCTTACCGTTAGCTTTTGCAAATAAACCAATTGGTATAGCCTTAAATAAACCTATAAGGGTTAGAAGGTCAGCTATCTCTGATGATTATATGGTTTATTTGCAAGAGTCAGATTTTGATTGTGGCATTGATAATGATCCTGTTTTGTTTTCATAAGCCATAAATAATGATAAGTCTGAAAGATGGATTGATGCTATAAAAGAAGAGTTACAATCAATGGCTCAAAATAATGTCTGAAATCTCGTAGACTTACCAGAAGGTTCTAAACAAATTGGCTGTAAATGGATCTTTAAAACCAAATGCGACTCGAACGGCAATGTTGAAAGATATAAAGCTAGACTTGTTACCAAGGGTTACACTAAAAAAGATGGTATTGATTATAAAGAGACCTTTTTACCTATCTCAAAGAAGGATTCTTTGAGTATAATTTTAGCTTTGGTGGCTCAAATTGGTTTGAAACTACATCAGATGGATGTGAAAATAACTTTTCCGAATGAGGATTTTGAGGAGAAAGTTTATATGCATAAACCTAAAGGTTTTTCCATTAAAAGCAAAGAAAGTATGGTGTGTAAATTGAAAAAGTCAATATATGGACTTAAAGAAACTTCCAGACAATGGTATATTAAGTTCAATAATACCATTACTTCTTTCGATTTTGAGAAAATCAATGTTGATAGGTGTATTTATCGGAAGATAAGTGAGAGTAAGTTTATAATTTTAATTCCACATGTTGATGACATTTTGCTTACTGCTAATGATTTGGGCTTGTTGTATAAGACTAAAGAATTTCTTTTAAAGAGTTTTGAAATAAAAGATATAGGAGCAGTGTCCTATATGATTGGAATTTCAATATTCCGTAAGAGATCAGAAGGTTTATTAGAATTATCTCAGAAAGCCCATATTGATAAATTTCTTGAGAAATTTAACATGAGCAAATGCTCAGCAAGTGTTAGCCCTATCCAAAAGGAAGATAAATTTAGTCTTGTGCAATATCCGAAGAATGATGTGAAACGTAAGAAATGGAAGCAATTTCATATGCTTCTTGTTGTGGGCAGTTTGATGTACCTTCAAACTTGTACCAGATCTAACATCAATTTGCAGTAGGAATATTGGTTAAATATCAAAGTAATTCTGGTATTGATCATTGGAAAGCTGCAAAGAAAGTGCTGAGATGCCTTCAAAGAACAAAGGATTACATGCTCATTTATGAGAGGTCTAATCATTTAGAAGTAATTGGATATTCAGATTCAGATTTTGCTAGATGTGTTGATAGTAAAAAGTTAATGTTTGGCTAGGGATGATTATGGGATGAGATAAGGGGTGAGGCTATCGCCGAAAGTATTTCAGGGGAAAAATTTCCCCCGTCCCCATGGGGATCCCTATCCTCGCATAAAAAATATTTTATTTTAAAAAAAAATACAATTATAACTAAAATAAAATATTTAATAATTAATTGTAATTGTAATTGAAATATAATATTTATTAATTAAAAAATATAAATTTAATTACAAATTAAATTAATATAAATTTTAACAATTGACAAAACTAAAATTAAATATAATTTAAAATTAAATTATATAAATATAATTAAATTTAATTACTCAATTTTGGGGGTGGAAAAATTTCAAGGCGGGGGACCATAACCCCATCCCCGCCTTATATTCTAAGTCTGAAAATATTTTTTTTCGTACCCGCCCCTATAGGGAAAATTTTTGGGGATTTTCCATCCCATTCTGGGTGGTTACCCACCGAGGATGGAAATTTTCCATCCCATGATCCCTATGTTTAGCTATTTATTTTTATTAGCAGAAAGAGCAATCTCGTGGAAAGTGCCAAACAATCTATTATTGTTTCATCCACTATGAAAGCAGAATTTTTAGCTTGTTATAAGGCTACGGTTCATGCATTATGGCTACGAAACTTTATTTCAGTGCTTAAAGTTATCGACACAGTAAGCTGCTGAAAATTTATTGTGATAATTTTGCAACTGTTTTCTTCTTTAAAAATGACAAATATTTTAGAGATACAAAACACATGAAATTAAAGTATTTTATTGTTAAAGAGGAGATTTAGAAACAAATGGTGTATATAGAACATATTAGAATGGATCTCATGGTCGCAGATCCTTTAACTAAAGGTTTACAACCCAAGACATTTAAAGAACACATGATTAGGATGGATCTTGGTTGTATTGATGATTAATAATGATTTTTGATGATGATAGTTAACACTCTTGAGCTCAATAATGATACGTTTCTAAATTCTATATTTCTTATTCATTATATTTATGTATACATGATTATTTGAATAAGAAATTTGTATGCATTTTCATAACAAGTAGGTGGACTATATGTTGTTTATATACAACTTATGAACCTAACAGAATAAATTCTTAATGTCGTGATATATGGAATGGAGTATACGACTATACTGTGTATAACCGCTTTAACCCACATTATGTAATTTATTGTGTTGAGGTGCTTATGATATCAATGATTTACAAGATTTAATTTTTGCTAGCCTTATGTTATATTATTAAATGTAATGATGGAACATCCGGCTAAATGGGAGAATGTAAGAAATATGACCTACTGTTATAGTTCATATTTTGTAAGCACATTAGTTTTAGGGTTTTATTAATTTAATAGAATATTAAATCTTGATCGTTAATTAATTAGTATTTGATAGACGTACAAGATTAGCGATGATCATAGGGCAAGAAATCCCCATCCTCGGTGGTGAACCGCCCCCGAATGGGGCGAAAAATCCCCAAAAATTTTTCCTGTAGGGGCGAAAAATGGTGAAAAATATTCTCCAATTTAGAATTCGAGGTGGGGACTGGGATTGTCGTCCCCGTCCCAAAATTTTTCGTCCCTAAAATTTAATAATTATATTTAATTATATTTATATAATTTAATTTTAGTTTTATCAATTGTTAAAATTTATATTAATTTGATTTGTAATTGAATTTATATTTTTTAATTATTAAATATTATATTCTAGTTATAATTATATTTTTTTAGAAAATAAAATATTTTTATATGGGGACGGGGATCCTCGTTGGGATGGGGATCCCCGTGGGGATGGGGATAGGGGAAATTTTCCCTCCGAAATACTTTTGAGGATAGCCCCACCTGAGGCGTTAGTTAGGGAGCCATTCCCGCCCTCATCCCTCCCCGTGACCATCCCTATACAAGATCTAAAGTTAACATGTATATAAATTAGTCATCTCTCCTCCCTAATTAAGAGTATGCAGAAAAAATAAAATACAAAACGATCGTATTTTAAGCTATCCATCAAGCCATTGCTACTGGAAAAGGGTTAAGGGAGAGAAACTAGTTTTGCTGGTTCGTGATCGTTGAAAGCCCTTGCATTATGTCGAATTCTGCTCCAAGTAAGTGATATATTCATCTAATTTTTATGTTATTATTATCATATTCAAGATCCGAATAGGCATAATGTTTATGATTGATTTATGTTTTATTGATTGAATCTTTAATTAAGAAATTCTAACATGTAACACAAGAGTATCATAGAAATCTATAGAAAAAATCCTTTTAAATATTGTATAAGCACATAAAATGAGCGATCAAGTTTTTTTTTGTATGAAGTAAAATATACCTTGGAATTTATAGGCATATGGGTGAATGAGAAAGTCAATAAAAATGGTAACATTGATGCCATGTTTTTTGACATACTTATGTAAGAATTTTGCAAGCACAAATTCTTGTCCAAATATTTACTTTGTAGGCTATTTAATGTTTTATCTTATTTTCATTTGATTTGTCAATTTATTTTTCAACTCTAATTAATTTATAGCCATTTTTTCAACAATCTCCACATTAATTTAAAATTAATTACGCCTTTAATAATTTTTCACTTTCTCCATAATGCATATAAAGGGTCTTCACGGTGCGAGGATTAGTCTGAGTGTGGTACGGGCTTAAAGGTGCCTTCCACAGTTGGAGCCCATCCAGGATACCCCGTGCATTTCGCAAAAAAAAAAAAAAAGGATCTTCAATTTCGATAAGCTTAAACAGTGCTTGATCTTAGCCATTCTTCTTTCTTCATTATGCAATTTTATGCGCTCAATCCAAGTATCTAACCCAGTAGCCATTTGTTGGATAAATTGAGTGGATAATCTCCTTACCCACTGGGCCTTTCTGTAAAAAAGCCTCAACCTATAAGGAATTTATCATTTCTTATTGAGGAATTTACACGGTTTACCACTTTTTTATCCTATTTTTTAAAAATACAGTCATTCTTTTTTTAAGTTTAAAAATACCTTTTTTAATTTTTAATTTTTAAAAATATCTCTTTTTGTTTTAACCCTAAATACCTTACCCATATCCCATTTCCTCTCCTTCCTATCTCTAGTAAGAGTTTTAGACAGTTAGAGCTTGGCCACATGTTCGTTCAGTGAACTGTGGAGAAGAAGACGACAACTTCAATTACAGCAACAGATTCACAATGAGTAACCATGGCTACCTGCATCAGCATCTCATATCCCCCGCTCCTGTTTCGAAAAAGTAATTCATTTCTTCCATTTTCGCATCCTCGTTCCATTATACCCATTACCCACTTATTTCAGGTTTTAAATTGTACTGTCATTTATAGGTTCTCTTATTTTTGTTAAGTTGTATTGTTTTCAAAATCCATTTTAGATTACTTTTCGTTGATGTTGTTTCATGTTGTTCTTCCCATTTCATGGCTTCCTTCTGGTATTCTCTGGATGCGTGTACATTTTGTGTGTATATAGTTACATATATGCCTCAAAATTTAATCCTTTTCCTCTTAGGTTTTTTTTTCTACCATTATGATTAATGAAGAGTAACTATTGAGCAGATTATGAAAATTCTTTAATTGTTCTAGGTTTTTTAAACTTTTATTTTCTTGTAGCAAATTAATTAAGCAATATTATCCCATGAATTAAGTATTTCTGATTGTTTTCGATCTTCCAGTTTGCTACCAATTTTTTATTGCAAGGTAAAATTAGGATTTCTTCATAATTTTTCTTTTTTGACATAATTTAATTGTTAATTTCTTTCATTTCTGCTCAATTTTCATATTCTAAAAGCTTTAATTTTCATGATGTTCTTGCTCTCTGTTTATGGTTTATATACTCAAACATTCTCTTAAGTTTAGCTGTCAGTGGATGGTGTTTTATGTCTAAGCCGTTGCCATATTTTTCATCTAATATCGAGCTTGGAATCAAAATTTACTTTAATTTGATTAAGTTAGTCATCGGGTTGAATTGTTTGTGTCTGGATATACATTTCCTGTTCAACTTTTATGTTTTGGATTTCTATTAATCATGATTATCTTTCTTGCAAGGTGAAACATTTCTTAGATTTGCTGGCAAGTTGGAACTTTAGTACTTTCTGTTCTTTCATTAGCCAAAAGCTTCAGAAATTGGTGATCTCCATCTTATTTGATTGAATTGCAGGTGATGTTCTAGAAAACGTATTTTCTCATGTATGTGCTCTAATAAAGTTAACTTGAATTTTGTTTTTCCTTTCTCCTTTTTTTTTACATCTTTTCATTTTATTTATACAGTTCTGTGACTAATGGCTTTTTTTATTTATTAGCTTGATGATGTTTTTCATTTCTAGGTGGAGCGAATCTTGGCACTGTAATGGTTTAATTTTGTTCTTCAATTTTACATGTTATACTTTTGTTTGAAATATAGGGATTCCCTCTGACAACGTTCATGGATTTGTTTTGGCCATTTTCTCTAGCATTTTTATTGGTTCTATCTTTATTACTAAGAAAAAAGGTCTAAAAAAGGCTAGGGTTACTGGAACCAAAGCAGGTCTGATTCCTTTGATTTGGATTTTTATCAATATATTTTTGCAGGTCACTAATTTTTCTTGGTCTATTTTCCTACTGAATTGGTTATATTGTTGATTTTATCAGGTTTTGGAGGATATTGTGGGTTTATTTTTCACATCTCTATAAAATCATTGATTTATTTCTTTTTTTTTTGAAATTTTTTAATTAGGTTTCAAAAGAGGCATTCTAGAGATATTGTCTCCACCGTTGGATGCCATATCCGAGCAACCTCCACTCTTTGAACCACAAGGTGATTTTTTTTTATTTTTTATTGTTTATTTTTTTATTTACAAAATTGACATCAAAATTAAATTTTTTAAAAAAAATAATAATTTGAAGGTTGTGTTTTGCTTACTCGTGTCCATTTGCACAGCGAGTGTGGATCACAAGGAACTATAAGGTAGTTTAATCTAATTCTTTACTAGTATTTTTTCTTTGATTTTAGACTTCCATTTTTTTATTTTTTAATTATGAAATAATTTTCTATGTTTTAGGGATTATAAGATCAAATTAAACTAGTTCCTCTAAACTTTCAAAATGGGCTTGCTTGGTATGCAGAGAAAAGATCATCTGCCAATAAGATCCCTTGGTTTTCACAAGCTATGAGAAACATAGAGAAACCAGGCAATTTCCTTAGTTTTCTCAATGGTGTAAACTTAGTCCCAATTGCTAATGGAATTTATAAATCCTCTGGCCTCTATTCCTAGAAAATAAAATCCACTATACTTTAGATATACAGTACAAACTGTCTAGGGGATATGGAATTCTATGGTTGTCTTTTGTTTTCAGCAACGCAACAATGTCAATTGTCATGTAAAATGTATTTAAGTTAAAATAAGTATGGTTTAGTTTCCATTATGATTAAGCATCACATAAACCAATATAAGGCTTTCATTAAATAAGGCCTCCTACTTAATGTGGTGTATGAGCAAATGCTCTGGACCTAATTCAGTAACCTTTGCACTAATCTTGTTAAGAATTTTCTCTATTCCATTTTACTAAATTTTGAGCAATTTGTTAAAAAAAATGCTTTAGAATTGTTTTCTGAATCCATGAACAAAAAATATTATTTTGTTAAAGTTTAAATACAAAAAAAAATTAAAATTTAATTTTGAGAAAGAAAATAATGTTTTATATTTTGGTATACCAGGCGGTATACTAGCCGGTATACCATATTATAATATGAAAATATATTCTATTTTTTGGTATACCAGGTATAATAGCCGGTATACCAAATTTCAGAATGTAAACATCTTCTATTTTTTGGTATATCAGGCGATATACCAGGTATACCAGCTAGTATAACATATTACATAGTGCAAACATACTCTGTTTTTTGGTATACCAAATCTTAGAGTGTAAATATCTTCTATTTTTTGGTATACTAGGCGGTATACCAGGTATACCAGTCAATATATCATATTGCATAGTAAAAATATATTCTAGTTTTTTGGTACGTATAGCAGGAAGTATACCAACTAGTATGCCAAATTTCAGAGTGTAAATATCTTCTACTTTTAATATACTAGACAGTATATCAGGTATACCGATCAGTATATCAAATTCTAGAGTGTAAATATCTTCTATTTTTTTGTATACTAGATGGTATACCAGGTATATCAGTCAGTATATCAAATTTTAGAGTGAAAATATCTTTTATTTTTTGGTATACCAAGTGGTATACCAGCGGTATACCAAAATTTAGAATGCAAATGTCTTATATTTTTTGTATTAGATTTTTGTATTGAAATGCATAATTTATAAATTTGATTAAATTTGTTGTTTCTAACCTTATTGGATGAAAATCATAGTTTTATTGTAAATTTTTTATCTAAAATATATAAAGATACAAAAAAGAAGGTAGGCATATATCAAGAAGCGTGATCATGTATCATGCTTATAACTTGATAATAATTAATTAAAGTAGACTTCTTTTTTAATGAAAAGTATGCAGATGCTCTAATTTGATGACATTTTAAGTTGCACTGCACTACATACACTACCTTGCCAGCTAATTAACATCTACGATAAATTTTTAATATACATATAAGGTCCTTTATTTTTCTTTAATATTAAAACATTATTTAAAAAGTCAAGTGTGATGGTAGTGATGTTGAAGTGTTAATAGGCATGTTAATCCATTCAGGATTATAAAAATTAAACTATTTTAAATGTGTAAATGCAAAGACTGATGAAATCCATCCAATATTTATGAAAATCTCAAATGTTATGTTTGGTAGGAAAATTAAATGGAATTAAACAAGAGTGCATAAATAAAGAATTGTTTGGAAAATTAAACTCAAATACAAAGTAATAGTATAGAAAAATATTGAGCTTGTTTGATTAGAATAAAGGTACCACCATCTGCCATTGATTCATATCGTGCATGGAAAATCTTTAGGATCTTAGTTTAGAAGGTTGATTTTTGATCCCGCCTTTGAGCATGGACAACAGTCTCAACCAGGAAGAATTGCATATGAAATGGACAACAGGTCATGAGAGCAACTGAAATTGGAATTAAAGTTCAAAAATTACAAAGAGAACTCACTAATAGCCAATGTAACCTTATAACAAAAAAGAACAGAAAAATAGATAGAATCAATTAAAAAGAAAGTGGTAAATTGGAATATGATCCCCAATTAACATAACCACATACCAGAAAAATGTATCTTCCTAGAAGAACCCGTGCCAAGACATTCCCTAAGTCATGGAAAGTAGAAAAAAAGATCAGTCATTCTGAAAAAAGTTCATATTGACATTTTATCAAATACTTTGTATGTAGTAATTAAGATACCAAGTTTTACACCATGATAAGCCACAATTTATACCTCGGAGATACATTTTCTGTTCCTCAAAGACTAATATGTACAATTGAAAAATCATCTAAGAACTGATGAATGATAACACTCAAGGATTGTACATATCATCAGCTATACTTTATCTACCATTATAAATGAAAAAGTAAACAGAAATAACTAGAACTCATTGAACCAATTACATATGATGATCAAAGGAAAGTACAAAAATAACAATTTGAATTGGCTTGTATTAGAAATTTCTTTAAATGTGAGACCAAAAGCCTTCATTCAGACTTTCAATGATGTGAGAATCATCGTCAGAATTTACAAAAGCAATATTGACCCCACAATTATCAACTTGGACTTTAAGGTTTATACAGATTTAACATAGTATCAAATTATAAAAAGATTAATCACTGTATGATTGTGAAATCTCTAACAACAAAAATACAGATACAGCAGGAAGATAAAATAGTCAATTGTTGTTTAACAGTAGGAAGAAGAAAGAAAGAAAGAAGAAGAAGAAGGTAAAAATAGGGGTATTCAAATGCGGGTTGGGTGGGTTACAATTGGTTTTCTCTCCAACCCACCTAAATTGTTAAATGGATTGGGTTCAACCCAAATCAAGTAGGTTATGTATCAAAATTTTTATGTTGGATTGGTTGGTTTATGTGGGTTATATGGGTTATGTTAATTTGTTATATTATATTATAAACATATAAATTATTTATATTTATATATTTTTAAATATAAAGAATTTTTTTTTTATAAATATTTTTTAAAATACCTCAAGCTTATAAATTTATGGTGCCATAAAATTTAAAATTACATATAAATTTCATAAAAAAATTAATGATGATCAATAGCTATAATTTGTAAAGATAACGTATGTAATATCATAGTATTATTTTATGACAATTGGGTTAACAATTTAAGATAGAAATTTTATGATAAATTTTTGTTTAGTTTATGACAGTGGTTACTAAATCCAATAGATTATTGGAGCACCACTGTTGTTAGCCACTTAATACGGGTCCTTCATTCTTTCTTTGTTGATATTTCAAAATTAAAATTGATTTTAATTTATGGAAAAATCTCAATTTTGAATTTTTACTCTGTAAAAAAAATGAATTAATAGCGTATTATAACGGGGAAATCTTTTTTTTCTAAAAAAAAAGTATTGGTCATGATTTTTTCTTTATTATGTATAAAGATTTGGATGACAGTTTGAACTCATGAGCAACAAAAATTAGGCAATTATTCTAGAACTACGAAAACTAAATTTCATTATTAATTATATAATATATGATTAATTGAATTTGAGGAAAAAATACCAATCAAACTATTAAAATATAGTTTCTTAACAAAGAGATAAAAACTACGAGTTTATGTCTACTCCGATGTAATTTCTTTTGACTTTTGGACAAGTTCATGCTTTTTTTTAATTGTTCTATGAATATGACTATCAATCTGGTTTCTAATGAAAGACTTTTGAAAAATTACTCTAAAGTGTTTCTAATAAGATTTTATATACTAAGAATTTTCTTACTGTACTAGATGACATAAAGCTATTAACGAATCTTGAAATTACTTTGAAGACCAAAATTTTTGAAATTTTTAACTTATCTTAATTTTTCATATTCATTATAGTATCAGAAATTTAAATAGTATTAGAGCATCATTAAAAATATTTTTGAAGAAGTTTTATAGATTTTAAACAAAATTTAAATGAAATAATAAAAATTAAAAATAAATGAGTAAAAAAAAAGTGTAAGTGAGAGTGTATTTAAAGAAGAGTGTAATATTGATTAATTGATTAGGTTATATAATAATTCGTAATCCACATGTATATTTTAAAAATGTTAGAATGAGTTATATGGTTTACAATAACCCACTATAATTATAAAAAAAAATACGTTAAGTGGGTTGGGTTAAATGGACTAAATGGATTACCCCAAATTTGAACATTTCTAGGTAAAAATACGAAGAAGAAGAAGAAGAAGAAGAAGAAGAGTTTGTGTTAAATTAAAAAGGGATATTTTTGAAAATGAAAATTAAAAAAAAGGTCAGGTTAAAAGGGAAAAAAAAAGATAGGGATATTTTTAGTTGGGAATTCTTTTTGGGTAGTTTTGTAAAACTCCCGTTTTTATTACTTCCTATTGGGCTTTGACACTGTTTTGGGAATTTAGAAGTCCATCGACTGGTCCAAATCTCTTACAAAACTATCCTACAACTTGGGCTCTTGAGCAGGTGGGTTGTCCCCTAATTGTCTTGTTCAATTTCCAATAGGTTGCTTCTATATTTGTTTCCCAGTATTATGGAGAGGATAGTATTATATAGTGCACACTAATACTTATACGATGTTTGACTAATTATTTTAAAAAATAATACAATGATAATATAATATAGAAGAAGGGTCATGATTCCTAATATACCGGATAAAATAATGTGCAACAATTTTTTAGGTTTATATAGTATGGTAAACACGGTATTATTGTATTCGTCTCTACCGTCGTCGAAGGCGTGTCTCTCAACTCTGGTGGCTGTTATTGTCGCCGATGACATCTGTCTCTCTACTCCGGTGGATGGCTCCCAACTCCGATAGGTATTTATTTCCTTTTTCTTTATTTTTAATTCAATTTCTTTTGTTTTTAACGAGTTTTTCTTGTTTCTTTTTCTTATTAAATCGCACGATTTCTAGAGTTGGATTTTTGTTCATCATAATTTTATAATCAAATTTTGCTCAATTGGATTGATCAAACCCCTAATCCCTAAAATTTACTAGCTTTGGTTTCTTAGGCATTCTTCACTTTTTGTCCTGATTTTCCCTCTCTGCCCCTCTCATTTTTCGTCTCTGCGGCTGCTGCTTGTTTTAATTAATTATTTTTAGTTTCCAACGAGTTCTTTTTTCTTTTTCTTATTCAATTGAATGGGTTCTATTGTTGGGTTTATGGATTTCTGTTTCTATTGTTAGGTTTATGGATTTCTGTTTTCTATTGTTGGGTTTATAATTTTGTTTCTTTTAAAACCAACTAGTAGAAAACAAAAATAAAAATAAAATATCTTCTGTCAATCTTCTAAGCATTCAATGTAATTTACAATGACAAATATGTAACTGTACATAAACAGAATTCAATAAGCATTGAGCAACTTTTGCTGCCTTGCCCACTTTCAAATTGCCATTATAGGAATTTACAGTTAAAAGTCCCATCACAGGTAGCAGCTTCAGGTTGGCATTTTTAGGAAAATTATACTCAACAAGGATTCATTTCTTCATTTTCTTTATCTCTTGTGCAATTTCATTATCGTTGTTAACTAAATTGAAAACTATAGCTGCATATATTAATGGCAGTTCCACAAATATGTTTATATAGTTATTTAGTAACTAGAACTTCATGAGCATGAATGATAATCTAAGACAACATGAATCTTACTTGATATATTGGGGTCTTTGCTGAAATCTAGAAAAACTCTAATGCTTTATCATTACAACATTGAATTTAGATGAACTCGATTATGAGATAGACTGTGTGTTTTATTGTTATGCTTGGTTGAAATTCATGTCGATTGCTTCTTGTTTTTCCACTTGAGCAGGGTAGAATTTTTTGACAGAATTGCATGAAATTCATGGTGCTGCAGCTGCTGTGTCTTATATTTTTCTTTTAATTGTTGTTTGGTTATGTAATGTTAATCGATTAATTTAGTCTTTTCTCTTAATTAAGCCTTTATTTATAAACTTGAGATTTTAGATCTACTGAATTTGTTTTCTCTTTTCTTCTGGATAATGTTCTCACCGTTTAGAATCACATCCCTTGCTTGTCTTTGTTAATGATCATTTCTAGATTTTTAATTAGGTTCTTTCTCTTGGTTTAACAATTTCAGTGGCATCTTTCAGGTTTTCATTTTTCACTTGTTTGAGATTCTTTCTTTCTTTCTTCTTCTTTAGTCTAGTGGCTGCTGAGTTGGATTGGTAATTTGCGCGGATATTTTTTGTTCTTTTCGGTTCCGTTGGAACTTTCCTTTTTGTACCAGCGAGAACGAGTCCTTTTTTCACTAATCTGAATTACTCACTGGATTTAAGCTGGAATTTTGATGGTAGTGATTTCAGGAAAAAAGCAATTCTCTATTTTAATATGCAATTATTTTAGAATATTCTATTAGAGACCTGACTGTGGTAACGCAAGAATTTCTAAAGCTATGTTACCTTAACTATGGTGAGGAGCTTGATTAATTTCTTAAAGTAGTAACTTTTCTCCAGAGTGTATAAAGGAATGACAAAGAGGGTTTGTTGCTACGAAAGTCATGTTTTCATAAGTCTTTACCATATAGGAATGACAAAGAGGGTTTGTTGCTTTTTCAATTTCTTTTCTTGTATTAAGTTTCAACATCTCTACAGTTGTTTACATCTATACATGACCTCTCTAACTTATAAAAATAATTTTTATAAATCATTACAAAATAATTTATTGTATTGGTGTGCGTTGACAATTCTAACTCTAGAATATTTATATTAACGATTTATTAGCTTTTAATGTTTAATATTCATTTTTTCAACACTGGAATTTTTGTCCGAATGTGATCACTACTAATTCTTCTTTCCCTTATTATTATTACAAGATCTTTCACAAAAATATATGAACTTTTTGTATTCATGGATTATTTGGATTATGTCTAAAATAGTAATGATAAAATTTATTTATTTTGATTTTTTATTGGATTGTATAAAATTATTAATAGTAGCTGATAAGTGTGAATTTATCTATGTTTTTAATGTGTTTTTACTATATTTTTAGGATAGTTTTGTGTTAATTTAGTTGTTTTAATAGTTGGTTTCTTTAATTGATGTTTTAATTGTTTAATTAAGAATTTTTGGTGTTTTTAGGACTAATTGAAAGAAGAAAAGAAAGATTGAAGGACTTGAATGGAAGTATGGCTTTGAGATAGCTTGGCAAAGAGAAGAAATTTCACGTTTGATGGCAGGAGCAAAAAACTCCGTGGAGTGTTGGAACGCTAGGTAGAGTAAAAGGCTACTCTATCGAGTGAAGAAAAGAGGAAGTAAGGTTAGGCTTAAACTCTTCCTTACATGATATAAAAAAGGCATTTTGGACTTTAGAAAAAGGCGGCTTGGGCTTGGCTTTTGATTTTTTTTTTCTGAAGTTCTTAGATCCGAAATTCTTAGTCTTTCTCTTTGACAATGTTTTTGATGGAGAACATAAGTAGCTAAGCTTCTAATTCCGATTCAAGGGTGAATTGATTCCAATTGTAATTTTGTGAGGCTTTGAACTCAACAAGGATTTTTTTCAATCTAAGTAATTCTGATTTCCTTGTTCTTAATTTTTATGAATTATTTGTATCGATTAACTTGACGTCTTAATTAAATATTAATTTTTTCTATTGCTATCCATGAGTTTGTGATCCGTAATTGTCATGAATGATTGATTTAAGTAGCAAAGAATTGGTTTATGTGCGTGTAATTTCGGCTTTCCGATTTACATAGCTTGCATAATAAATTTTAGGGAAATAAAGATGCAAAATTAATTGATTTGTAGCTATCTTGATTAATTAATCTTTGTCTTAGTCATTCTCATTAACTCTTAATGCTATCATTGAAATAATATGGAACGCTATCGTGCCCAGTTAAATTAATGGTAAGATTTGATTTTAAATGCTTGGTTTGAGTCAATTACATTAGGAGAATTACTGCTTTCTACGGCTTTTTCGATTAAGTAGACTAAGTTCTTGGATTGAGGAATTAATCTTTAAGCCTATGATCAAAGTTGCAATTGGATGAGATTTACGCCTTTGAATTGAAAGTTTGGTAAGATTGATTTTCATTAAATTCAATATTCTTGCTTTCTGTTAATTTCTCGTTAATTTATTTTTAGTTTTAATCTAAAGATTCAAAACCCCCCATTTACTTTATACTTTTGTTTTCTACATTGAGAAATTAATCATCATAGTTCTCTTGGGATTCGATCTGATTTCACTATTTCTATAAGTTAGTTTAGGTGAATCAGTATTTATTTTTAGAGGGCGTCGATAACCCGACCAAAATTTGGCGCCGTTGCCGGGGAACTATATTTTTAGTTTCTCATTGTTTTATTTATTTGTTTGTTTTTGTTTATGACTTGTTCTTCTCAGACCTTTGATTTGCAATATAATCCTGAAATTGAGAAGACAATGCGTCGATTGAGAAAAGAAGCTAGATTAAGGAAGAGACGCCTTAAAGAAGAGTTGGAGATAGAATCAACAATTGGTGGTATTTCAATATTTGAAGAATTTGAAGAAAAGATGGCTGATAGAACTCTCAAGGAGCTAGCTGCACCTGATTTGAATCAACAACCTTTATGCATTACTTTTCCTAACCTTGCAAATGATTTTGAATTAAAATCTGGTTTGATTCATTTACTTCCTTCTTTTCGTGGCTGTGCAGGTGAAGACCCCCATAAACATTTGAAGGAATTCCACATTGTTTGCTCTGGAATGAAACCGCAGGGCGTGACTGAAGAGCAAATCAACCTTAGAGCTTTTCCTTTCTCTTTGAAGGATCAAGCTAAAGATTGGCTCTACTATCTTCCTTCAAGTTCAATCACTACATGGAGTGAAATGAAAAGGTTATTCCTGGAGAAATTTTTCCCGCGTCACGAGCTGCAAACATTAGAAAGGAGATTTATGGCATCACACAGATCACAGGAGAAACATTATATGAATACTGAGAAAGGTTCAAGAGGCTGTGTGCTAGTTTTCCCCACCATCAGATTTTCGACCAACTCCTAATTCAATATTTTTATGAAGGACTACTACCAATGGATAGGAGTATGATCGATGCAGCAAGTGGTGGAGCCTTAGTGAACAAGACACCTCAAGAAGCCAAATTATTGATTTCTAACATGGCTGAGAATTTCCAGCAATTCGGTACAAGAAGTGGAGGATCTACCAAGCAAGTCAATGAGGCAAGTGAACTTAAAAGTCAACTTTCTGATTTAACTGCTTTAGTTCGTCAAATGGCTGTAGGGCAACTGCAAACAACAAAGGCATGTGGAATATATGCTCACTTCAAGGGCATTCAACTGATATATGCCCTACATTACAACAAGACTCCACACAAGAAGCCAATGCTGTAGGAGGATTTTCCGGTCTACCTCAAAGGAAGTATGATCCCTATTCTAATTATTACAATCCTGGATGGAGGGATCTTCCTAATTTTAGCTATGGAAATCAAGGAGGACAACAAAAGCCACCCCCTCAAAATTTCACTAAACAACCTCCAGTCTACACAAACTCAAGCTCCAACTTTAGGTATGTCTTTGGAAGATATTATTAAAAATCTTGCTAATAATACTCTTCAATTTCAACAGGAAACAAAGACAAGCATTCAGAATTTAGGCAACCAAATTACTCAATTGGCCACTTCAGTTAGTAAATTAGAAGCTCAAAATTTTGGGAAGTTGCCTTCACAACCGAAAGTGAATCCAAAGGAGAAATGCAGTGCAATCTCACTAAGAAGTGGAAAAGAAATTCCTTCAGGATCTACTCCATCAAAAGAAGCTGACATAGGTAAGGAAGATGAGGAAGAAGAAGCTCCCTCTAGAACGAAGCGAAAGGTAACATTCGATCCTCCTTTATCTCTTTCTTCTCACACCCTTATCCCGCCATTTCCTAGCAGGTTAGCTAAACCAAAGGAAGATAAACAAGAAAATGAGATCTTGGATACATTTAGGAGAGTGCAAATCAACATTCCTTTGTTGGATGCTGTCAAGCAAATTTCGAAATATGCAAAGTTCTTGAAGGAGTTATATACCAACAAGAGAAAAATGAAAGAAAAAGGGAAGGTTGAGGTAAGTAAGAATGTGTCCGCAATTTTGCAAAGAAATATGCCAGAAAAATGCAAGGATCCAGGTATGTTTTCATTACCTTGTGTGATTGGTGAAAAGAAAGTTGAGCATGCTATGTTAGACTTAGGAGCTTCGATTAATATAATGCCACTTTCTGTTTACCAAGAATTGAAATTAAATGACTTGCAAAGGACAGATGTAGTTATTCAATTGGCGAACCGTTCTTATATTCACCCCTTAGGGATTGTTGAAGATGCTTTGGTGCAAGTAAATGAGCTTATATTTCCTGTAGACTTTTACATTTTAGAGATGGAAGGTAATCCGTCTTCGAAATCGACTTCGATTTTGTTAGGAAGACCTTTTATGAAAACGACAAAGCAAAAATTGATGTAAATGAGGGTACTTTGTCCGTTAAATTCGATGAAAAAATTGTTAAATTTAATATTTTTGATGCTATGAAATACCCTAATGATGTGCACTCTCTTTGTCAAATTGATGAAATAGATTCTGTTGTGCAGGATGTACTTGCTCAAGAAAGTGATGGTAATGAGCTAGAACAAGATGCACAACCTAATTTAGAAAGAATCATCGGGGAACTTGGTGTAGAAAAACTATTTTCAGTAACATTATTGGAACCAATAAATTCTAATGCTGAAATCTCTTCTACTACTAATAAAATGCTACCTTCTATTGTGCAGGCACCAAAACTAGAATTGAAAGCTCTACCAGAACACCTCAAATACATGTATTTAGGTGAAGGTGAAACCTTGCTTGTGATAATCTCTAAAGGCTTCACAAAGGAGCAAGAGAAAAATTTAGTTCGCATTTTGAAGGAATACAAGATTGCAATTGGCTGGACCTTAGCTGACATAAAAGTCATTAGCCCGTCCATATGTATGCACAGAATCCTACTTGAAGAAGATGCCAAACCATCTCGAGAATCACAAAGGAGGTTGAATCCCGTTATGAAAGAGGTTGTGATGAAAGAGATTCTCAAGTTGCTAGATGCAGGTATTATATATCCAATCTCGGATAGCGAATGGGTAAGTCCAATTCATGTTGTTCCAAAGAAAACCGGGATAACCGTGCACTACAAGAAAAATTCACTTTACCGACGGAAATTCCCGACGGAATTAAGTGAATTTCGGTAGGGAAATAAAATTGCCGACGGAATTTAGCGACGAAAAATGGCGAAGGAGATCTGGTTGTGGGCACTTTTGCCGACGGAATCTTTTCCGTCGGTAATTTATATTGACCGTCGGCAATTGTACCGACGGAAATAATTATTCCGTAGGCAAATTTCTGACGGAATTATATTGTCCGACGGAATTATAAAACCGTAGGCAAATTTAACGACGGTAAGTATATTTTCGTCGGTAAATTTGCCTATTGCTAAAAAATTCACGACGGAATTAACCGTCACTATTCCGTCACTGGTTGGGTCGTACCAGCTGTTGAGATTTTAAAATCCCATCCCTTCCCACTCTCCTGAACTAGGATAACTATAAAAGAAACAGCGACTAGCAATTGAATAATTAGACCTAATCATTTGAGGGAAGACAACCAGAAACATGTGTGACAACTGCAAGTTGATTTTTGAAGCCTGCTGCAGTAACTATTGGGCCATCAAGTGAAAGAATCTGCCTCTGTACTGGTATACATGTCACAACATAAATGCACGAACAAAAATGTGGAAAATCAAGCGCCAGCCTATAAATTATAGTGCACACAAATCATGTTTATTAAAAGAATTATGCATTATTAAATAAACCTGTTCTTCAAAATGATTTCATTTCCATGGTCAGCACTAAGACAGCAAATAAAAATATGGAATTAGACATGCATACTTTTTTGATAGCATCAACAAGACAACATATCATCACATTTTTTCAGCAATGAAGGTGTTCATTGCAGCTTAAGGTGTGAAACAAATATTTTACACAAACCAGCCATGCATGGTTCATGACTAAGTACTTCTGAGAAATATTATAGCTACATTGATGAACAGATGCATTGTTTGCTAAACATAGATTAGTTGTAATGGCAACTATAAAACAATGTCTTCATCAACAAGTGATCACAATTTTCCCAGAAATTTTTCCCGCTTGAGTGATTGGTTGAATATGCATCAACTTCAATTTAACCACCACTTTTAGTGTTCATACAATAGCACACAAACTTCGTATTGATGTCATTTTACAAAAACCAATCCATTCCTTAAGCTAATAGATGACATTTCAGGAATTGGATAAGCAGACAAAATTTCATGATTCTTTTAGGATGACTTTTTCAAAGAAACTACTCTGATCACAGGAATTAGACAAAAACAGAAATTGATGATAATAAATTAAACGTGTAGACATAATAAAAATATAAAAAAAATGTACAAACCTGCAAACCACCTTCAGTGTAGATTCGTAGAAAATTAAGGCTAGTAACTGCAGCAACCCAAGCAGTGCCGAGTGCCACAACCTTGACTTCTTCCCCTTCAAATCGCATAGACCACTGGGGTTGGCATGTGAGTCAGTGTCAGAAAAATAAATAAAGTCCAGTAATGGACATGGGCAACAAGGAATGAATAAAAGTAGGTCCATTAAATTCCATAAAAGATAAAAATGAAACATGAAAACTATAATTTAGGAAAACTAATGTTCTGACCTCGCTGTTGTTCGCCCAACTACTGAATGGGCGATACATGAGAGCACTTTCAATTTTTTTTTCAAACATGGCATTATCATAATTCATAATCCACTAAGTTTTAATCATATAATTTATTCTGAGCATTCCAGAAATAAATAAATAAATAAATAAATAAACATTGGCCATAGCAGACCCCTTTTTGCTTTTATATCTTTGTGGTCCTTTAGCCTAGCATTGCCTCTAAAATAATACTGTTCTATAAAGGAAGTAGCAGTAGAGCAGCAAGTGTAAAGTTAGTGTGAATAATTTTATTTTATGGGCAGTCCAATTAGTGCAATTTTGTGGCTTCCATCTTATAATAATTTCTTATTTTGAGTATATTTTAAGGCTGTGGGTGGGATTGTATAAGAATAGCTAGCTTTGTAATTCAAGCTGTGGGCTCTCTACCTAGTGGCTCTGCAACTGTTCAGAATTATGGTTTGGTTATTCTAACAAGTACAAATCTATAATGTGAAATATGACGCTAATCAGAATCTAATATAACTAATATTTATTCATTTATTAGGCAAAGTGAAGTATTTTGGTGGATTGCTTATTTCAATTTTGCCGGATCAGTCCAAAATCCAAACCTTAATTAATTATTTTAGTTAGTGTTAATCCATATTGGCTCCAAAACTCGGAGGATTTCAGGGTCTGAAGATAATTGATCACAAGTTTAGGTTCTACAAAGACCAAGACAAATCAAGGAAAATAAACCTAAACCATTTCAGCCCATTTCAGACTAACAAGCAAAACATCAGTTCTTTTATATGAAGAAAAGCCAAAAATGAATTCTGCCAACTAGCAACAGCCCAAGGAAGACTAACAAGCAAAACATCAGTTCTTTTATTCAGTGTACTTTTGATCTTTTTTTAGTCCAGGAAAACAAATGGTGCATTTATTAATAATATACAGATGGAGAGAATTAATATCAATAGAACTACATCAATTTAAACAAAAAACATGAACATATCAATAGAAATAGAATTAATATTTCACAAAAACATAAGCAACTATTGTTGAAGGATAACAAAAAGAATAAAGCATACTCACATAGATTTCAGTTTACTAGAGCAATTACAAATTCAATACAATTTGGAACTCGGTGTGTGTGTGTGTGTGTGTATATTTGCTCTATTTTTTTTTTGATAAGCAGAAAAATTTCATTTCAAAATAATATATAAATCACAGTACAGCAATTTAAACAAAAACAGAACAGAAAAAAACTGAAATGACAGAACCCAAACAACCTAAAAATAAGACATGTACAAAGGATAAAAATAAGACAACCCCAAACCCAAAAGAACTTAACGAACCAAAAACAGAACTGGAGCAAAATTAGATACCCACCAAGAGCTGCCAACTCATGTACCCGTGTTGCCAGCTACCAACAAAATCTCAGTACTTCTAAATGTTAACCCAAATGGAAATTTGTTATAATTTAACATAAATTGCAAGTACCATTGCGTGAGCAAACAAAACCAATAGAAAATTGCAACGACTACAACAAATCACAACGAAAATGGAAAAGAACAGCACTATTGTAAAAATCTAACTCAGAAAATTGCAACAAGAACAACCTAAATATTATAAAAACGAAATAGAAAAAGAAAAAAAAAGGAGAAATTGGGTACTTACTTGATAGTGTCCTTCGAACAAAGAACTACAACAACCAAACGAAGAAATCAACAAACAAAAAGAAATAAACAAGAGAAAGAAAAAGAAAGTTAGAAGCCAAGAAAGATAAAGAACGAAAAAGAGAGAAGAAAATGAAAAGAAGAAAATCACTAATAACAAACTAACAACTAAAAGAAAACAAGAACTAGAAGAAAAATATAGAGATGAGAAGAACAAGAAAAGAGGAGAAAGTAGAAGAAACCCATACCTGCATCGGCTGTGGAGAGCGGCGGAGAGAAGAGAGAACGAGAGAGAGAGAGACAAATAAAAGTGAAACCCTAAAAAAATGCAAACATATAAAGGATTTCAGTTAAAAAAAAATGCAAGAGTAATTATTTGTACGGGGAAAAGACATTTTGGCCTCAAATACAAAACTATAGGGAAAGATTATTTCCAATTAAATTTATAATAATATATAATTTATATTTGTTCAAATAAATTAAACTTGAAAATTTTTCTGTACAAGTAATAAATAAAATTATTAGAAATAAATGGATAATCATCAGTAAGGTTAGATAATAAATTCCATGGTTTCGCAAATGTTGTCTCGTCAATTTTGATAATCAAAATAATAAAAACTCAATTATTATTGTAATAAATATATTTATTAATAAGAAAAACAAATGGGCTGAAGGGCCGTGATCACGTGAATGGCACGAGGCTTTGGGTCCACGCAAGTGGATATTCTTTTAGTCTTGTTCATATGGATTTTGGGGTATGAAGAAAATCTTGTGTGGTCCGATTATATAATAAAGGAATTGCATGCATTTATTTAATTGTTTTTCAAAATTTGCGATTTAATCCAGGAAGGAATCCATGTCTACACACACCCAACCCTACTCTTCTGCATTTCTACCCATTACCTATAAATCAATCAATATTTTTATTCTTATATCATGTGATGTGACTTTTTCTATTTTTATTTTCATGTTATTCAATTTTCTATTCATTTCTGGAGCATCAATCTATGAACAGTGAAGCCTTTCCTTATCATACCAACTCAAATTAAAATATTGTCTCAATTTTTTCAATTTCATCTAGTAAGGAGTAGACTTGAATTTGGCGTTTTTAATTTCTAAATTTTTAAATTTTTGTATTAGATCTTTCTATAAAAAATATTTTTTATTAGATTTTTAAACATTTTGGAGCACATCCACATTGCATCCAATTACATATGTCAAAAAAAATTAAATTTAAAATTTTTTACATATTTAATGGATTAAATGGATTATACCAAATTTGAACACCTCTGATAGTGGGAGAGAAAAACAACACAAAATACAACAAAATATTAAATTGATTAAATTAATTAGTCACTTGAAGCTGCTATTTCAGAGAGATAAAGCATATAATCTTAAGAGGCTATATATACCACAATATTTCTTCGCTTCATCTCTAGGGTTTTCTAAGAGGGCTCACTTTGGACCTATTTGACTGCCTTATCCATACGGGCCTGTATATGTATAAGGATAGTACATACGGGCCTTATCCATATGGGCCTGTATATGTATAATATTTTTTTAAATTTTTTTCGTATGCAATAACTTGCTATTAGTTTTATTTATTAGGAATTGATAGATTCCGATTCAATAAAATTTACGCTAGACTGTGGAGTATTTGCTTTTGTAATAATAAAAAACTAATCAGAATGCCTTTGTAATAATAATAATGAGAAAAATCTTCACTTCTTGAAACTTTACGATGGAGAAGTCTGTTTTTTTTTAAACCTCAAATTTAGTTAGTTTAGTAATTTTCATTTGTATTAATAAATTGATGAACGCCATAAATAAATACATTTTTGTACAAATATTACGAAAGCATTAAATATCTTTGGGTTCAATGTTGTTCCATTGTATAGGTCTAATAACGAATAAATAAAATGCAGATATAAAAAGATATCTTCTAAAATAAACTAGATTACATGTAATTAATGAAATAATCAAATTTACACATAGTACTATTTATAAATCATTATTAACTTAATCATATTATGAAATAATCAAAATTTATATATTATTTAAAAAAATAAAATTGTTAAAAGAAAATAAAAAATATAACAATAATTTAGTTTTATGAAAATTACCGACGGAATATATTATTTTCCGTCGGCAAATTACCTACGGAATATCATTTCTGTAGGTAAATACCGACGGAATATTATTTCCGTCGGTAATTTACCGACAGAATGTTATTTCGTCGGTAAAATTTACCGACGGAATAGGCGGGAAAATTGGCGCCAATTTAACGACGGATTTTTATATCCGTCGGTAGATTTTGGAGGGATAATTTCCCTCCTTTATTTACGACGGATTATTTATTCCGTCGGGAATAAGAATTTTGTCTACAATTTTCCCTATGGAACAATTTTTTCCGTCGGGAATAAGAATTTTTCTTGTAGTGGTGGTAAGAAATTTGAATAATGAACTTGTCCCTATGCGTGTGCAAAATGGTTGGAGGATGTGTATAGATTTTTGGAAGCTTAATCAAGTTACTAGAAAAAGATCACTTTCCTCTACCCTTTATTGATCAAATGTTAGAAAGATTGGCTGGAAAATCTTTCTTTTGTTTTCTTGATGGTTTTTCAGGTTTTTATCAAATTTCCATTGCGCAAGAAGACCGGGAAAAGACAACATTCACTTGCCCTTTTGGAACTTATGCTTATAAGCGAATGCCTTTTGGTCTCTGTAATACTCTTGGTACGTTTCAAAGATGTATGATGAGTATTTTTTCTGAATATATTGAGAATTGTATTGAAGTTTTTATGGATGATTTCACTGTATATGGAGATTCATTTGATGATTGCTTAGATAATTTAACCAAGGTTTTGAAAAGATGTATAGAAACTAATTTGGTGTTAAATTATGAAAAGTGTCATTTTATGGCTACTCAAGGCATTGTTTTGGGACATGTGATTTCTTCTAGTGGTATAGAAGTTGATAAGGCAAAAGTTGATATAATTACAAATTTACCCTATCCTACAAATGTTAGGGAAGTGTGTTCTTTTCTTAGACATGCAGGATTTTATCGCAGGTTCATAAAAGATTTCTCTAAGATTGCTCTGCCTTTGACAAATTTGTTGCAAAAGGAAGCCCAATTTGAGTTTGGAAAGGAATGCAAGGAGGCATTTGATAAACTCAAAGAATTGCTGACTAGTGCGCCTATCATTCAACCACCTCGATGGGACTTACCATTTGAGATCATGTGCGATGCAAGTAACTATGCAGTGGGAGCGGTTTTAGGACAAAGGGTGGAAAAGAAAAGTCATGTCATCTATTATGCTTCTAGGACTTTAAATCCTGCTCAGTGTAATTATTCCACTACGAAAAAAGAACTTTTGTCAATTATTTTTGCATTGGAAAAATTTTGGTCTTATGTGCTTGGCTCTAAAGTTATTGTGTATTCCGACAATGCAGCATTGAAATATCTTCTAGCCAAGAAAGAATCAAAATCAAGGCTGATTCGGTGGATTTTGCTTCTCCAGGAGTTTGACATAAAGATAATGGACAGAAAAGGAGTAGAGAATTCAGTTGCGGACCATTTAAGTCGATTGATAAGGGAAGACGATGAAATTCCTCTCAATGACAACTTTTCGGATGAGTACTTATTCCATCTCAAAGGTATGAATCCTTGGTATGCTGATATAGTTAATTATTTGGTTACAGGAAGTCTACCTAGTGGTCTTAGTAAATCTAGGAAGATAAAAATAAAAAGTGATTCTAAATACTATGTCTGGGATGAGCCTTACTTATGGAAATTTTGTTCCGATCAAGTAATTAGGAGATGTGTGCCTGAAAATGAGTTTCAATCCATTTTAGCATTTTGCCATGATTATGCATGTGAAGGACATTTTGGACCAAAACAAATTGCTAGGAAGGTTTTAGATAGCGGTTTGTATTGGGAATCTTTGTTTCAAGATGTGTATCAATTTTGCAAAACTTGTGAAAAGAGCCAAAAGGTAGGTGCATTATCACGTAGAAATGAAATGCCTCAAATTCCCATTCTTATTTGTGAAATATTTGATGTATGAGGTATTGATTTTATGGATCCTTTGCCTTCTTCTTGTGGCTTTTCTTACATTCTTTTGGCTGTGGATTATGTTTCGAAATGAGTGGAAGCTAAAGCCACCAAAACTGATGATTCTCAAGCTGTTGTAGGTTTTATCAAGGCTAACATCTTTGCTAGGTTTGGAATTCCAAGAGCAATTATCAGTGATCAAGGAACACATTTTTGCAATCAATCGGTTGAAGCTTTGATGAAAAAGTATGGAGTGAATCATAGAGTCGCTACTGCATATCACCCCCAAACCAATGGACAAGCCGAGATTTCAAATAGAGAAGTTAAATCCATCTTGGAAAAGATAGTCAATCCAGGAAGGAAGGACTGGAGTCTTCGTTTAGACGACACTCTTTGGGCATACCGCACTGCCTACAAAACTCCTATAAGTATGTCTCCCTATCGTTTAATCTTTGGTAAGGCATGTCATCTACCGGTGGAAATCGAGCATAGAGCCTATTGGGCTGTGCGCCAATGTAACATGGATTTAGATAAGGCTGGTAAGTCAAGGTTATTGCAATTACAAGAATTAGAGGAGCTGCGGTTGGATGCTTATGAGAATTCAAGAATTTATAAGGAGAAATCTAAATTGTTTCATGATAATATGATTATTAGGAAACAATTTACGATTGGTCAAAAGGTATTGTTATACAATTCTCGTTTGAAGCTTATGCCTGGTAAGTTTCGTTCTCGCTGGATTGGCCCATTTGTTGTTACTAATGTGTTTCCTTATGGTGCAGTGGAAATTCAAAGCCTGGACACGGGTAAAATACTTAAAGTAAATGGCCATCGCATGAAAATCTTTCACGGGGGAGAAATTGTTCAATAAGTCATTAGCATGCATTTGAATGACCCTCAGTACTCTAGTACCTCTTAACCAGTAAGGCGGTTCTAAAAGTCGAGCTGAGGACTAACAAAAACTTAGAACTATTTCTCTTCCTTTTTCTTGTAATAGGTTTTTATTTTAACAATAGATTTAGTTTGTGTTGTTTAAAGTTTTTGCCATTTAAAATTTGTCTTAAGCTTTTAGGTTTCCCAAGTGTTTCATGTTATAAAGGAATGCATATCTCATGATTTTAATAGCCTTTATCTAGAATTTCAACAGCAGCACAGTGCAAAAACACCAAACTCAAGCAAAACTCAAGGAAGTTACCTTGAGTGAAAGGCACATCCTTGATTTCAATCTTTGTGCAACTAGGAACCTCAATCAGGTAAGTCTTACTGATCTCAATTGTAGGAGAGGGCACGATTTTTAGTAAGGATTAGGTGAAAATTTGCAGAGTTAAACATAATATATTCTTTGGTTTTTGGCTAAAAGCTTCTCTATTTTATATTTCAATGCCCCGTGTACTAGTACTCTGTGGGGTAAATTGACACTCCACCGAGTGAAATCTTACTCGGTAGAGTGTGTTTTCACTCCACATAGTGTTATTAGTTCACATTAAAAAAAAGCGTGTTGTTTGTTTTGTCCAGTGTGTAACCACTCTATGGAGTAAAAAAATGACACTCCACCGAGTGGAATCACACTAGGTAGAGTGTGTTTTTACTCTACAGAGTGTCATTTATCCAAAAAAATTAAATAAAAAAACCCCAAATTTCTTGCTTTGGTTTCCCACGAAGTCATACTCGGTAGAGTATGAGGACATTCCACCGAGTGTCCCTCATCAAACCGAGTGTGTGCCCCTATTTATAGCCCCCTCTCTTCACTTTTTTCATACACTCACTTTTACTTGCTAAGTTTCCCGGTTGCTCAGTGTATTTATTCGGGTTCTCTAATTTTTACTCCACCGAGTAAGTCTTTTGCTTCTTAGATCTTCCTCCTTCAGTCCATCATCACTCAAGTAAGTTTCTTTGTGCCTTTAACTTGTTTTATTTCTTTGTTGGGTTCTCAATTTATTCCTCAAAGTTGTGTCTTCGTATTTATTTTGAAGTGAGGAAGCATTCTTCTTGATATGGTTTGAGATGGTTTTGCTTGTCATTGAGTTAAGTGCATGTAATAGAGTATTTTGATATCAATTTGGGGTTGAAATAGTTTAAATTACATTGGTTAGAGCTTTATAAAGTCATGCACACAATGTGCTCGATCAAATGTTTCAAAGGAAAAAGCTTAACTATTTGAATAAATTTTAAGTCATCCTTTCATCATTATGCCATTTGTTTTTCTCATCCCATCATATTTGCATTCCATTACCATTTATCTAGTTGAATTCATTCGTTGCACAACAATTGAAATTTTAAACCATGCCATTTGTGATTTCCTTTACTCTATCATTTAATTTGGCATGATTATATTTGTGTAGTGGCATCGAAAAAAGCAAGAACTGAGGAAGCATCCACATCTACAGCAAAGCTTATTCCTGCCTACATTGATGAAGAAAGTGCAGAATTGTATGAGTACTTCAAGGAAATGACATTTGAGAAGCCGGTATACCTCCGTGATTTTTTCTTGGATATTGCAGATGGCAACCTTTGGGATGAAATATACTCTCTTATCCTTTGAACGATTCAATGTTGAGTTTTGGAGGCGCTTTCCACCACCACCGCCTCCGCCATCCGAGTGAATCCAGTTTGAGTTGTTGTGGACAACAACAACTTTTGTGAGGGGGATAGCGCTTCTATGAGCTCTAGAATGTTGCTAAAATCCAGGAAGTCTACTTTTCCTTTTTTTATATCATGAAAATACTTATGTTCTTTTGTTTTATGTTGTTTTGTTTTTATTTTTAGTTTACCTTTTGGTGTGTAATAGTAATGTTAGGAGCAACTTGGTGTTGTAACTAACTCAGTAATGATATGAATAGCTGCTAGTCTTGGTTACTTAGTTGTTTTTGTCCTTAGAGCATTCTAATACATAGTTAGTTAGCATTTATCACTTAGCTTACATAAAGCTTAGTTTGCCCCAGTTCTTCTCAAAATTTGAACAAATTAAACTTGAATTTAGATTGTGCAATAATCAAGATTATAATTTAGCAATAAGGCAAGTAGGTTGTTCACTGAAATTTTGAGCTAATCTATTACTCAACATGGTTTATAATTATTAGTTTTCGCATATTTAAAGCACAAAAGACCAGTTTTTGAACTTTAGAAAAAACCAGTGCATTGACATAGTTGAGCAAGGAATTTTAGGACATTAGAACCTTCCTCATCACCCTTCGAAGCATAAAAGCAACTCAAGCAACTTAGAAAGTGATTTAGGTAGATTTTTCTTGTTGAGCTAATAAAAAGACTGTTTTCCTACCATTTTGATATGATTAACCTTTGTTAGCCAATTTGAACTTAATGAGGTATGCTTAAAGCGTATCATGTTTATTGTTTTTGTTACACTCATCATAAATCATATAGCCTAAAAGCTTTTATCTATCCTCTAGAATTGGCCACTCTAGATTTGGATAGGTTTACATTTATTGGGCATTTAAATTAAGCGTAATAAGAATGATTGCATCATTTGGGGCAAGAATTGTGTGAAGAAGTAAAGTGCTTGTATAAATATGCTTGTTTTACCCCTGTTTATCACTACAAGAAAATTGCAATTTAGCAACGAAAATTAGCAACGAAAAATGTCAATTTTCTATTGCTAATAAAAAATAGCAACGAAAATTAGCAACGGAAATTTTGGTTGCTAATTCAGTGGTTGGTATTTTTAGCAACGGAAATTAAATTCCGTTGCTAAATTTAACCACTAACATTTGGTAAATTGGTCAAAATTAGCAACCGAATTCAAATTTCGTTGCTAAATTTAGCAACCGAATTCAAATTCCGTTTCTAATTTTAGCAACGGATATTATTTGTCCGTTGCTAAATTTAGCAACCGAAGTTGAATTCCGTTGCTAAATTCAGCAACTAGTATAAAAAAAATTGTGACGGTTTTTTCGTCGCTATTCCATCACTACTATTATTACTAATAATTAATCTCACTAAATACATAAAATATTGAAACTTAAACTGTCTCTTCCATTACCAAAAATCAACCAAATCAAGAAAGACAAATACACACAAACGAGAACTCAGATTTCAGGTCCTCAAAATTTCTGTGCATCATTCAAGCATTTTAACAAATAAGATGTGTGCATTCTAGCTAGCTCTACTGATTCAAAAATTGTAATTCACACAATATCAAGCCACACCACAAGCCAGGATTATTGAACAAATTAAATCAACAAATTCACATAAAGCACTTTCATTGAGTTTTACCTACATAATAATGAAATTTTCTAACTAATTAGCATTGCATAGAAACATATTTGTTGTATAATCTTGCAAATCCATTGGCAGCAGCAGAATTCCATATGCTTAGTCATTCACAAACAGACCCTAATGCAACTTGTTAGATTAATAACTACTATGGAAATGCAAATTACACTCTAGGCTGAATTTTACCTCAGCTTTTGTTGATACAAAAGACTGCATATCTTCCTCCATGTCTTTCAGCACACATTGGATCCAAAATTTATAACAAATTGAACAAAATAACATTATTTCATAGCTGACCTGTCTTAAGTCTATGCATGGGCTGCCACACCCATGTCAAATGCCACAGCACTAGCTGATGTCCGATGAACCTATCACGTTTTGGAGCAAAGTATTATGCTGCTACCATTTCAACAAATATAAGCAACAAAGCAGCAAAATCCAAACTATGCATAACTACAACAATCAATCAATAACCAGAGAATCTGAAATCTAACTACATAATGTGAATCGAAAAGGCATATTTGGTGCATGAGATTATTGAACCAAATTAACGACTTAATCAAATGAAGTCATAGCAATATAGAATCATAAAGGGATAGGGACAATCAATACATATTAAGGATAATAAAATATTTGTTTTACATTATGGTAGAAATTATTAAAACATATTGTACAAACCACTTCAACTAAAGCAAGTTCACAACTCCATGAGCAAACATTGACAGCACAAGTAACCAAAGCAATAACTCCATGAGCAAACATTGACAGCACAAGTAACCAAAGCAATAAGATAAACATACATAAAAAAATTAATTGAGAAATCATACTCGATAGATGAGGATACCTAATCATAATGCTATTTATAATTATAATCACCAATAATATTCCATTCAAGTTAGTTTGCCATATACAATATTCAAATTAAAAATTTTATTTAATAAAAATAATTACTGAATCACTTGAATAAATCAATATTAGTTAATAATTTTTACCTTTAATAGCTTATATTTTAGCTCTTAAATTTACTGTGACTTGTACCTGGCTAGATATTACTCAAGCTTTAGTTGAAATAGTTAGAAGTCGACTATTCTTCTAATTTCATATTTTCACCTCAAATAATGTAATTATGAAAAAAAATATAGCAAAGACTAAAGTCAATTCGCGACCTGAGGCATAAAAATAAATTAATAATTCAATTTTTGGTTATTCAAAATAAATCAGCAAAACAAATTAAACGTGGAATTCAAACATTAAATTGACAACCAAAATCTACCTAAAGAGGCAGGGCAGCCCCAGACCAAGTAAGACAGAATGAGGGACAAATCGAGAGGCACCTCAAAAAACATATAATGATTAGAGCTGCCAATAATTGCAATCAAATCGATGACCTGGGTTTTTTCACAAGGATTAAGTACAAACATATTTCCACATGTAACTGCAATGGGGAACATCTGTGAAAAAGACGAAACAGTTTCTGAAGAGGCTGCTGCTTTGTTTGTCCTGGAAGTTGCTTGTGGTCATGGGTTTTAAAGATCATATTAGAAATAGATATTAAGATAACTAATTAACTAATTAGTTCATAATTATATAACCTATTAAGTATATGACAACATCATTAACAAAAGATGAGTATATAAATCATATTAAGTATATGAACTGACTTCATGCTAACAATCAAGCTCTAGGTCATTTACTATTGAATATTTCAATGCACCAGAAACTTACACTATCTCATTGTATCGAAGACTCCAAGCTGGGAAACCATGGTGGCATCTTACAGGACCATACGCTAACTGCAGGTAAAGGGTCTGGACCTCAGTAACCTAATAGCATAAGAACGTCAGCATAATTAAGTGGGACAGGTTTCCTAAGTTTACTTTTGCCATGTAAACTCATGTCAATGAACAGATAATGAAAGCATATCAGCTACACCTAAATCAAATATTTGAACATAACTCATGGTATGAAATTTACTCACCATCCCCACACAAGAAAATTAAATGATTTCTTTAAACAAACACATGAAGCGACTTGCAAAAATCATTTGTTTGCATATTATTTATTAGTCAATTTTGACAAGCACAAATAACTTCTAAATTAACATAAATTACATATTAAGGATAATAAAATATTTGTTTTACATTATGGTAGAAATTATTAAAACATACTGTACAAACCACTTCAACTAAAGCAACTTCACAACTCCATGAGCAAACACTGACAGCACAAGTAACCAAAGCAATAAGATAAACATACATAAAAAAATATCTAGACATTTCACAATTCCAAATAATAAAATTCTAATAAATAATAGAAATAACAAATACCTTTTTAAGGTACTACATATTCAACTACTGAGCTTCCGAACACAAACACAGTTGCATTTTACTACTAAAAAACAGCTTACAATAATAATTACTGAGAGGCACAATAAGGAAACTGATGGGGCTTAGGAGTTTTTGCTACCCATTTTCTTTAGTAGGCTATAGGCAACTGCGTGCAGTTTTTATACAGATGAGAAGGAGAGGAGTTTATTATTATTATTATTATTATATATATATATATATATATATATATATATATATATATATATATATATATATTTAAAATTTTTCATGTATCAGAGCTATAAACTAGTAGTCTAGCTAATACTACAATTATTTAAGTCATTTTGGACTGACACATTATTTAATAAATAATAATATAAATTTGCTCTACTCAAAACTTGACACATTATTTAATAAATAAAAGATCCTTGGCATGGTTTGTGCAATGATAGTGTGTTTCGTTGGACTACAATTCAAGAATCATCATGTATCACCCAACTACCCGTGGATAAGACTTGAATTTTCTCCTCTTTCTTTTTGGCCTTGCGGAGCAATTTCCATCCCTCTTTAGTCCTTACTCACATAACATAACATCCTTTACATCAAACTTTCAAGATTTATTTATCACTATCGCAAACCATGTTTTATGGGAACCATCAGTGGAGTTTATCAGGGAACCAGCATACCTGCGAGAACAAGCCAAAGGGTGTTTGCTCAGTTCTCATAACTTGACCCCTGCCACCACAAGTTGAGCATATCCTCATCTTGGAGCCAACTTTGGCTTCGGTACCAGCACAAACTTCACAAGTTTCCAAATGAGAAAGCTCAAATTCTTTTTCGGCTCCAAATATAGCCTCTGAAAATTCTAAAGTGACATCATACCTGCAACACAAAAAAATAATCACCTGTGCATATTCTAGCTTTTAACAGCAACTCCAAACACAAATTGCATGGCAGTTAAAAATAAGGAATACTTTATGGCTGACCCAAGTCATTAATTCAAATGACCAGAAGAGTCAAGAACATACTTGCACCCACCATAAAATCCACTCACGCAGATCAGCCACGTTTTGTCTACAGTTCAGCATTGGAATTATATGTATAAGTGTTCATGCATCAGAACTTTGATATACTACAACATGGACTAGAGCATTCACATTCAAATTTACTTCCAACATGAATTCCTAGAACTGAAAATTAAGATTTTTAACAAAGAAACTGAATCTGGCTTTGCACTTGTTCGTTAATGCCGTCATGATGTGGAATTGTCCGTTTAAGATCTTCTGCTCACCGGCCCACTTGGAGCCACAGAAATGCACGTGGAGGGGCGAGTTTAGTGGAAAACACAGCAGCAGAAAGCTGAAAGCAGAGACGGGTTGAAGTGCTGGCGAGGCTGAAGAATATGAGGGATGAAATTGGAAATGGCGTCACAGGGTTGCAAGTATAAAATTTCGTAACCAATTGAATCATTGAAGATTAACCTAAACCTTAAAAAGATCTCACCTTTTTTATAGATCAAGATCGATTAGGGGGGAATGAAGCCTGGTGTGACGTCACTAACACGAAAACAATTTTCTGAAAGCAACGATTAGGGGGAATAAAGCCTGGTCCGACGTCACTAACACAAGATCAATCATTTCTCAAATCACAAAAAATGAAACATGAAAAATATAAGATCTCCACAGATCTAAAACATAAACAATATATATTGAGAAATATATATAGTGAAACAAACAAATAAGGAAAAAAACTTATAAAATTATTTCTTTACCTTTTATTCGGGAGTGATTACAACTTAGAAAGTTCCACCGTTCTTCTGTTAGCAACAGCGCACCTTCTACTTCTACGAAAAGAGGAGACGGTGGAGGAGGTGGTGGTCGGTGAAGAAACCCTTGACGCGATTAACGAATCCAAGAGCTGGTTTTGGTGGTGAGAGGGAGAAGAGGAGACGGCGGCAGGAGAGGGAAAGAAATGAAAGAATGAGAGCCTAGGGTTTTTAATTGGGTATTTATACTCGATGACAAATATGTAAATATTTAGAATAAATTTAGCAACGGAATCATTATTCCATTGCTATTTTTGCAACCGAATTAAATTCCGTTGCTATTTAGCAACGGAATCTTAATTCGGTTGCTATTTTAGCAACCGAAACAAAATTTCGTTGCTAAATAGCAACGGAATTATATTTCCGTTGCTAATTTAGCAACCAAAATATCATTCCGTTGCTATTTAGCAACGAAATACTATTTCAATTATATTTCGGTTGCTAAATTAGCAACGAAAATTAAATTTCGTTGCTATTTTTCGTCCTGCTATTTGTTGCTGCCTTAATTAGCAACGGAATAAAAATTTCGTTGCTAAATAATGGCGCCAGAAATTTCCTCCACTTCTCCACTTTTAGCAACGAAAGCTAACCAAATATTTTTCCGTTGCTAATTTTATAAAGTTCAACAAATTTTAGCAACGAAAAATATTTTTTGTTGCTAAATAACAATGGAATAATGTTTCCGTTGCTATTTTTTCGTTGCTATTTCAGGATTTTCTTGTAGTGTATGTAATTTGCCAGCAAAAAGAAGCTAAAAAAACTAGCATATGGCAAAAATTTTAAGTGTGGAGTAGTTAAAAAGGGAAAGAAATTGAGATTTCTCATAAATAAAAAAAAAAGATGGGGATTTCAGTCTTATTGTTTATACTTTGGCTTTGTTCAATGCTTAAGAATATCAATAAGCAAGCTAGACAAGGGAATTGTGCTTAATAGTTTGAAAATGTAGAAATGTGATTTATTCAAGTAAAGAGTGGCTAATTCTCTTTGATTATCTTTTGACCATTCTTCAATAGCCAATACCTTAAACCTCATTACAACCCAATTAAGACCTAAGTGATTCTATGTTTTGCTTTGAGTTGTTTAGCGGAGATGACCTTCGAATTCCGGTGCTAAAGGAGAGGCCTATAATGTTTCTAGAGTTTCAAGTGCGAAACTTTAAGTATACTTAGTATACTTCAATTCTAAAGCTTGATTATGAGATGCATTGGTGTTTTGTCTTTGAAAATGGCTTAAATTGTTTTGGTCTTTCACATATGGAAACTGATTCTTATCTCCTTGTTTGAGTTTGTTTTAGACATTATTTTATTGAGTGCTCTTGTTAAATGTTGAATTTAATCTTGAATTGTTTAAATCTAATTTTGAGTTTGATTATTCTGAGAAGTGGGTTTGTTCAAATTTGCTTGGGGACGAGCAAAAGTTAAGTGTGGGGTATTTGATTAGTATGAATTTATCTATGTTTTTAATGTATTTTTACTATATTTTGAGGATAATTTTGTGTTAATTTAGTTGTTTTAATAGTTGGTTTCTTTAATTGATTTTTTAATTGTTTAATTAAGTATTTTTGGTATTTTTAGGACTTAATTGAAAGAAGAAAAGAAAGATTGAAGGACTTGAATGGAAGTTTGGCTTTGAGATAGCTTGGCAAAGAGAAGAAATTTCACGTTTGATGGCAGGAGCAAAACACTCCGTGGAGTGTTGGAACACTAGGTAGAGTAAAAGGCTACTCTACCAAGTGAAGAAAAGAGGAAGTTTGCTTGCTCTACCAAGTGAAGAAAAGAGGAAGTAAGTTTAGGGTGAAAATCTTCCTTACATGATATAAAATAGGCATTTTGGACTTGAGAAAAGGCGGCTTGGGCTTGGCTTTTGATTTTTTTTTCTGAAGTTCTTAGATCCGAAATTCTTAGTCTTTCTCTTTGACAATGTTTTTGATGGAGAACATGAGTAGCTAAGCTTCTAATTCCGATTCAAGGGTGAATTGATTCCCATTGTAATTTTGTGAGGCTTTGAACTCAACAAGGATTTTTTTCAATCTAAGTAATTCTGATTTTCTTGTTCTTAATTTCTATGAATTATTTGTATTGATTAACTTGACGTCTTAATTCAATATTAATTTTTTCTATTGCTATCCATGAGTTTGTGATCCGTAATTGTCATGAATGATTGATTTCAATAGCAAAGAATTGGCTTATGTGTGCGTGATTTCGGCTTTCTGATTTACATAGCTTGCATAATAAATTCTAGGGAAATAAAGATGCAAAATTAATTGATTTGTAGCTATCTCGATTAATTAATCTTTGTCTTAGTCATTCTCATTAACTCTTAATGTTATCATTGAAATAATATGGAACGCTATCGTGCCCAGTTAAATTAATGGTAAGATTTGATTTTAAATGCTTGGTTTGAGTCAATTACATTAGGAGAATTACTGCTTTCTACGGCTTTTCCGATTAAGTAGACTAAGTTCTTGGATTTAGGAATTAATCTTTAAGCCTGTGATCAAAGTTGCAATTGGATGAGATTTACGCCTTTGAATTGAAAGTTTGGTAAGATTGATTTTCATTAAATTCAATATTTTTGCTTTCTGTTAATTTCTCGTTAATTTATTTTTAGTTTTAATCCAAAGATTCAACCCCCCCCCCCCATTTACTTTATACTTTTATTTTCTACATTGAGAAATTAATCATCATAATTCTCTTGGGATTCGACCTGATTCCACTATTTCTACAAGTTAGTTTAGGTGAATCAATATTTATTTTTGGAGGGCGTCGACAACGACCCGACCAGTAGCACATTTGTTAATATGTTTCATATATATGATTAAATGCTATTGATTAAGTTCTTTGTTTGATTGTTAATTTATGTATTAATAATTTAATATATATTTGTATTTCAATAAATTTGTGTCTTTTTTTAAAAAAATATTGATTAATATACAAAAATTATAATTTATAATTAATACTTTTACCTAAATTAGTAATATTAAAAATAATTTAATTTTACATAATTTTTAATTTTTTAAAAATAGTACAGTACAATATCATATACCAAATATAGTATAAAATATTACAGATTAATACAATTCTGTATCAAATACTATATAATATAATACAGATTAATATTATATAGGTTAATACTATATAAGTTAATACTATACATGCTAATATTATATAAGTTAATACTATACATGCTAATATTATATAGACACTATAAACCAAACTTAGCCTAATTGTCTTTTTCAATTTCCAACAGGCTGCTTCCATTTTCATTTGCCCACAGGCCACAGCCTCAGTCTAACTTCTTAACCAATAATTTAGAAAAAAACAAAATCCTATTAAACATAAAATTCAAAATTTGATAATTTATTTTTTCTTTAAATTGTTTCCTAAACCACATGCTTTTCAATCTATTTGCCCTTTACTATCATGATATTTGAATTAGAAAGGAGAAAGATTTGACTCACAAAATTCATGGCCATTCGCATCCATTTAGACCAATTTTAAAGCAACTTGTCAAAAGTTAATTATTATAGCTTGAAAAAAGAAATGATCATTAATGGGTGGTGTTTGATCAAATTGGCAACAATGATTGGTGCTTTGTAGTGGGAGCTGAATTAGGACTTGAAAATGAGATGCATGGGCTATTACACATGTCTTCTTTTAAAATCACTTTAAAAAAATAAATAAACTCTTGCTTTTTACACATTTTATCAATATAAAGATAATAATTGATTGTGCTTAATTTTCTAATAAAAAAAATATACTTATTAAAAAAATAAAATATCCTCTTTTAAAATATTGAAATATTTTAAAAGGAATAAAATAGTAATAAAAAATGTAAATATTTCACCTTAATTTGGAAGTTTATTTGTTATGCATTAACATAGAGGTACACCTCAGATTCCACTACTATAATAATCAGCTACTAAAATTATGATTGATATCATCATTAAAATATATGAATAAACATTATTATCTTACTCATTAAAAAAAAAAAAACTAGATTCTGGATCGATTTTCGTGTTCAATGATTAAAGTAATGAATATCATAAACCCACTAAATGATCTCAAGTTCCTGTTCCAATATTTGATTTGAAATCTTAAAAAAATATCCACTACCCAGTTGTTATGTACTTCCGCAAGGGATCTAAATTCATTCTTATCATCAGAATCAAACCAGACGTAAGCATCCATGGCCATGAGAACATACAATTAATTACTATGGTGTTTTTCTCTTCCATCATGCATGCCTGCCTCCAACTTCCAGCTTTGGGTTTTCATGTTTTAACTGATGCTCCTATTAGTTTACAGCCTTTGCTTTGTCATGAACATGATATTGCTGGTGTTTTAATTTGTTCTGCGAACTTTGCTCAGTTCATTGTACCCAAAAATTCAAAAAAAAAAAAAAAGTGCTTTTCTAGTGAATTGATATTTTCTAAGATATTAAGATAATGTGATGACATTTAGATTCCAGAATGAATTAAGCTAGCAGCTGAAACAAATGAAAATGTTGGAAAGTAATTCTATAAAGCTGCCCTTCACAGCCTATTAATCATAACAGGTGGGGAAAAAGAAATAGAATTAAAGTCTTTTCTCATAAAACTTTAGCAATTCATATGATAAAAGAAGCAGAATTCTCCTGCTTTTGGGACAGATCGCAAAGCCAATCTTATAATTGAGTGTTAGTGGTTCTGCCTTTTGAATTGGAAATGGAGAAAAGGAAACAACAGAGGCACCGCTTCTTCCCTTTTCAAGAAAATTATTTATTTTGAACAATTGTGGCGCATAGTGTGACCGATCAAGATTGCATTTCTCAACAAATTTTTCCACTTCACCTAACCTTCATACCGATCATATGATGTTAATTCATGCACACAGCTATCATATTATTAGAGCACTCCATTAAACTTATTATTAGTTGAATCATCCTATTTCTCTTCGTTTAATTTCTATATTCATAGCACACCATTTTTCACTTAAAAAGGTGGGACCGATAAAAGAAAATTATCTATGGTCATGCTTCTGGTAAAGTTACACTCCTAGATATATTCTTAATTCCTACTTTATAATGATTAATTATTAGTATATTCTTGCCGGAAATTGTTATCATATCAAAACAACCTTATCTTATTAGAATTAATCTATACGAAATTAACTACCATGTTCTAGCTAATTTCCAAGATGCGATTTCCTTTCCATGATTCTTATTTGCATTATCTTTCGACGTAAAAAAGTTGCATAAATCCTCATGGAGTTTCATTTGATTCGCATCCTTCGAAAGCATGCCAAGGAAGATGTCCACTGATCAATCCTAATTATTCAACTAATATACCGGTATGAATTTCATGGATGTATTTTTTTGATACAGCGAATGCTGGAGCGAAAACTCGAACATAAAACCATCCAAAACTTTACATCAGTTTTCCTGCTAGAATATCTCATAAAATATTTAATCAAGTTCAAACCAATAATTTATCCAACTAATTCTCAACAATATTACTTGTATTTCCAAAATAGAAATTTTTAGTTTTCTGTTGATATTTTCATTCATGTATAAAGCAAATAACTTGTTATAATAAAATAAAAATAATATTTTTAAATGATATTATACCATATGTGATCATTTTCAAAATTTAATGATAGAAGTATTAAAATAATGGACAATAATAGCACTAATTAAGGCATATATGGAATTATATAATATATGCCTTATGATATGGGAAACAAGTGGAAAGCAAAGTGGGGGTCATGATAGATAAAGAAAAGGATTTAATGATATTTATGATGTCTGTAATATCTTTCTCCCTTTTAATACAATTTGTACTTCTGTACATTCATTTGTTGCTTTGGGTGGGAACCTTAGTGCATCTTTTGTGTCATTTACCCCGTTAAATTTTCACTACTTTATGTCAATTTTTATGTCTGACATACACTGAAAAATATTCACTTTTTTTTTTTAAGTTTTCAAGTAACTTAAGTTGTTTTCTCAAAAAAAAAAAAGTAATTTAAGTTGCCATAACAAGTTTTTTATTAAAATAAAAAATAATTACAACAAGTAAATAATGCATTCACCTCAAACTTTCCAATAAATATTGGAGTTCAGTTTAATTTTATAGGATCGGTGCCGCCATGAAGTGTCAGCTGTCCAATCGGAATTAATGTTTGCAATCTTATAATGTCAGTATCCAATTTCGATTTCTATTTCAATTGATGGATTTTATCGCTATTCTTTCGTTATTCTGTTGCTATTCTAACGAAATCATTCAATTGAAAGTTGAGTCGAAGTTGAAGATTGATATTGTAAAATTTCAAACGTTAATTTTAATACTGAAAAGCGTCCCATAATCTTGGCCTTAATTTATAATTGACCAATATTTTTATTTATATTTATTGCATTATTGAATTCGAACCCGCAATTATACTTCCATATATACTGTAAAAAAGAGAGAATAATTCCTGTGTCATATTCTCGTATTAAGAATAACATAACTAATTTAAATTGGTAAGAAAGGAACCCATTATGGCAGTTAAAGTAGTAGGCGAATCCATTTGATTGAAAAAGATTTTAAAAAGAAGAAATGATATATTAAAAGTGATGAGCTAGATAAATATGGCTCCTGCTGTCTCACCGTGCTCTATGATCCACTCCATCTTTTCTGAATTGGCCAATATTAAAAGAAAAGCCACAATTTCGTGCTTTCTTTAGAAACTCACTCACGAAACCCACGCACTAGTCAACCTTATCCCAACTTTATGCAAACAATTTAATTTATAAATTTGAGTATTAACCCATCAACTCACTTTGCTCAGCCATAATGTCTACCGCAATTTCAAATTTTGAAGACAACCCAGTTGCCAAAACTTCTCAGCCTTCATTAGTCACACCAACATGGCTATTTGCAGAGCTGAAAATACAAGCGGGGATAGTCCTTCCTTTAATAGCGATGAATTTAACATGGTTTGTCAAGATTGCTATTACTACTGCTTTCCTTGGCCGCCTTGGAGAGCTCCGGTTAGCCGGTGGGGCCCTCGGCTTCACGTTTGCTAATGTTACTGGCTTCTCTGTCTTGAATGGTCTCTGTGGTGCCATGGAACCTATCTGTGGTCAAGCTTATGGGGCTAAGAATTTTAGGTTGCTCCATAAGACCCTTTTAATGATGTTTTTCTTATTGTTGTTCACATCTCTGCCTGTATCTTTCTTGTGGCTTAATGTTGACAAAATTCTCATACGTTTTGGTCAACAAAAAGATTTTTCAATTGTTGCAAAAACTTATCTTTTACATCTTTTACCAGATTTAGTTATCACTTCTTTTCTTTGCCCCCTCAAATCTTACTTGAGCTCACAAAGTGTAACATTTCCTATAATGTTCAGCTCCGCTTTAGGCCTTGCTTTACATATTCCCATCAATATCTTTCTTGCAAAATCAAAGGGCCTTGTTGGGGTATCCATGGCTATATGGATTGCTGATCTGCTAGTTATGATCTTACTAGCCCTGTATGTTCTGGTGACCGAAAATCGAAAGGGAGGGAAATGGAAGGAAGGAGGATGGTTAGATCAAAGCGTATACGACTGGCTCCAGTTGTTGAAGCTTTCTGGACCATGTTGCTTCACCACTTGCCTTGAATGGTGGTGCTGGGAGATCTTGGTCTTGCTCACGGGGAGGTTGGCTAATGCAAGGCAAGCCGTGGGCGTGTTAGCCATTGTAATAAATTTCGACTACTTGCTCTTCTCTGTCATGCTTTCGCTCGCAACATGTGCTTCAATCCGTGTTTCTAATGAGCTCGGGGCAAATCGAGCAGGCCCTGCTTACCGTTCAGGGTATGTTTCTCTGGTACTGGGTTTTGTGTCAGGTTGCATTGGTGCCTTGGTGATGGTAGGAGCAAGAGGCATTTGGGCGCCACTGTTTAGCCGTGACAAAGGCATTATAAGAGGTGTGAAGAGGATGATGTTGATAATGGCTTTGCTGGAAGTGATAAACTTTCCTCTAACAGTTTGTGGAGGAATTGTGAGGGGAACAGCTAGGCCATGGCTGGGTACATATGCCTGTCTTGGTGGATTCTATCTTCTGGCCTTGCCGGTAGCTGCGCTTTTAGCGTTTAAGGCGGTGCTCGGGCTCGGAGGGTTGCTGTTGGGATTCCTAGTGGGAATAACTGCTGCCTTGACTTTGTTACTAACATTCATTTTGAGGATTGACTGGGAAACTGAAGCTAATAAGGCACATAATCGTGCCGGTTATGCACAAGAGACCATTGAAGGAGGAAATCAAAGAACTAACGAAATAGTCGATGAGAATGCTAGACATCTCTGCATAACTAGCAAAACATGATATAAGAATTCAGTAAAGCCATATTTATTTAAGAAAAAGCTACAAGAAAAATGCTCTTTTAACGAAGGAAAATCTGATCTTTGAATATCTATAACGCTTGAAAAATCCAATCGTTCCCCGTTGCTAGAAGCCCAGTCGTTAATAGTATAGATGACTGGGTTAAATTCCAATTGTTAAAGATATTATTGACAGGAAATAGTTCAATAATATAAATTTTTAGCAACAAAATTTCATTTCACTAATTGTGTTCTACTTTCAAGGAAGGAAATTCTGATCATTAAAAATTCTTTTTAGCAACCGAATTTTTTCTTCGTTAACTGTGTTTCATTTTCAACGAACGAAAATCCAATCGTAAAAAATAACTTTTAATGACTGGAGTTTCTTTTCGTTTATTGTTTTTCACTTTCAACGGAAGGAAATTCGATTGTTAAAGTGCCCAAATTTTCCCTTCATTATTTTGCTTCATTTTCAACGAAGGAAAATTCCAATAATCAGGACTCCTTTTAGTGACTGGATTTTTCATTGCTAAAAGTAAATCCAATTATTCCAAATACTGATCATAAAAATCACCAATAAGCACCCATCAAAGAAAATTTCTAGCAAGCAACACAATTTAAAAGCAAGTGGATAAATGAAAAAAAAAATCAAGATCAGAAATGAATTCAAGTATTGGAACTCCCTGGAAACTGTTTGAATTTAGAACAAGGTATTGAAAATGACCTCTACCAAGTTCCTGGATGTTAAAGTACCTTTCAAATCTGAAAATTTTGAATTTTTATCCAATGAGAATATAGACAAACACTTGCTTTTATTAAGTTTTTATGGGAGCAAGGAGTCAAACGAACAAGTAGAACTATTTAAAATTACTTTTCTTTATTATTATTTTTTCTATGATTTCATTCATACACTAAATAATTTTTAGAATATAGTGTATAACCTTTGATATTTAAAATTGCTCCACGATATTTTCAACCCACAATATTTTTCTTTTCTTTTTCTTGCACTTCTTTATGAAAATAAAAACTAACTTCGTTTCCTGCAAACTGCCTCAAATATCATAAATTTATTTAAAAATAATAATCTATGAAGATTTATTTAGCATTGGCAATACCTTTACTATTAGATACAAGTGTTCTTATGGCAAAGAAGAAACCTTTTTTCCAGCTTTTGTTTATCTTCTTCCCATACTGCAACCTTTTTGTTCCTATTGAAGCTAATAGAGTCACTGCCAATTCCAGCAACGTTGGTTTGGGTTGCATCAAGATTGAGAGACAAGCTCTTCTTAACTTCAAAAATGGTGTTAGTGATCTTTCAGGTCAGCTTTCAACTTTGATTGGTGAAGATTGTTGTAAATGGAGAGGAGTAAGGTGCAATAACCTGACAAGAAAGTGGAAACAAAAGATCAACGAAACAAAAACAAAATTGCACAGCCCATGCAACAACCTGAAACAAAACAGAAAACCACAATTCTACAAAAATACTAACACAGAACCAGAAGAGAAATGCACCCCAACCATATCAAAACAGATCTGTACCAAAGAAAAGAGCAGACACAAGCATCACAAGCAGAGGAAAATAGGAGAAACCCAAATTCCTACTGGGTTTATAAGGTAAGCAGATTCCTGAGTTCTGCTAGTACAACAGTAGCAATAGGAGTAAAAACAACAGAAAAAAAAAATGCATAGTTGGTCACTATCAAGACTTAATATAAACAAATATGAGAGCGATTACACAAAAAATCCTGAGCAAAATTAAATAAAAACATATAAATTTATCTAATAATAGAGACAAAAGGAAGATAAAAGAGAGACCCAGCAAGTTGCAGATTCTATTTTGAAATGAAAAAATCAAAATATCAAAAAGAAAAACCCAAATTATTAGCAGGGGTTAGATTTCGAAGAAGTTAGCGCCAAATAAAACTAAATTGCTCAGCCCAATAGATTCTCAAATCCTCAAAATATCCTAGAATTGGTTCTTCAATCAAGAAGAAATACCCTATTTACGTATTTGAATGGAATATTAGAAATATAAAGCAATATTCAACTGATATCAACACAAAAAAGGGTTTTTTTTTCAATCTTTCATTTGCAATCGGCAATTTTGTTTGTTTTTAAGAGGAAATCAGCTGTTATAAATGAACTGAAACAAGAGAAATTCTGCACTATTGAGAAAATAGAGAACTTATTATTTTCCCTTTTTTTATTAAGGACAATAAACAATGTCTATTTGTAGGCTAAAGCGTAACAAAAAAATGAGAAAAATCAGCAACTAGCTGATATTTATTTTGACCGAGTAAATGACATAAATTACTCATATCTAATAGCTAACAAAATAACTATTTCATCAGCATTTTCATGTAACAGATTTTGAATCAAATCTCCAACAATTCCCCTTGATTCAAAATCACATACTCCAAGCAAGCTTCTAAGAAAAACATGCCTTTGACTAGACACGACTTTGGTGAAGATATTTGCAACTTGAACATCTGTGGGATAGAACTTCAAAGTTATTTCTCCCTTGGCCACCAACTCATGAATGAAATGAAATCTCAGCTCAATATGCTTTGTATTGTTATGAAATGCTGGATTCTTTGCCATCGCAATTGCTGAAACGTTGTCACAATAAAGTGCAATTCCCTTCTCTTGCTTCTGGTGAAAATCGCATAACATCCTTCCAAGCCAAACACACTGAGAAGTTGTTGTAGTAGCGGCAACATACTCAGCCTCAGCTGTTGATAAGGTTGCTATTGGTTGTTTCTTAGAACACCAAGTGACAACACCTGATCCAAGCCCAAACATATTTCCAGAAATGCTTCTTTTGTCATATGATGAGGTCGCCTAATGGCTATTAGTAAATCCAACAAATCTAAAATTTGTTACATGAGTGTACCAAATTCCATAATTGGTTGTGCCTGCAATATACCTTAGGATCCTCTTTGCTGCTCCATAGTGTATTCTTGATGGATTGCTTATGAACCTTGCCACAACCCCAACCGAAAAAGAAATATCAGGCCTTGTGTGTGTTAAATATATTAACCCACTGACAAAACTTCTAAATTATTTCTGATTTGCTGCTGCTTCTCCATCTTCTTTCTTGAATTTTTCATTCTTGTTCATTGGAGTAGCCACCATCTTGCAATTTGACATGTTGAACTTCTTTAATAAATCTGCTGCATATTTCTTTTGGGAAACGAATACTCCATCTTCATTTTATTGTATCTCTAATCTAAGAAAATAGTGCACCAATCCCAGGTCTGTCATTTCGAAGGTGCTCATCATGTTGAAATTGAACTCTTTTATAAGCTTTGAACTTGACCCCATGTAGATTATATCATTTACATATAAGCATACTATTAAAAAACCAACTTCCCCTTGCTTTTTCAGATAAAAAGTAGGCTCATGTGGACTTCTTTCTGTAACACCCTCAACGAAAACAGTTCCTTTCGATACGAACTTAAACAATCTGCCTGATTTTTTTTACACCAACAACCAATCTTATACAACAGATACATAACATTCCATAAAACGCATACAAATCATAATCATTTACTGACATAACAAAAATTATTATTAATAAAATAACTCAAAATACAGTAAAGTCTTACTATCCTTAGCTGAGTATATATATGCTAAAAATACTTAAAGGTCTGGACAATACTTTTCTTCAAGCTTCACAGCGCTGTATACTATGCTCTAGCTTATCTTCAGAACCTGCACACAGTAAAAACTACGTGCTGAGTACTAGATATGCTCAGTGGTAACTACCAATCCTAGAATTTCCAAGCTACGCATTATTATCATATTTATCCTAATTTTTACGTTAACTTGTCAATTTTTATTTTGTTTTATCAACGATCTTTAATAATTTTGACAGTCTTTTCAATTCATCAATATCATTTTTGGCAGTCTTTTTACTTTGGTTCTAAACAATTCAATTTACTTCAAAACACTTTTTTTCGTAATTTCAATTGTAAAAGTTACTTATCTTTTCTTACTTTTGCTATTACTCTTACTTGACTTAAGTTTGACTTTTTCTATTCATTTTTTTTATTTAATCAGGTCAATACAAATATTAGTTCTTTGATAATTTATATTAGTATTTGCCATTGAAATGATAAATTTTCTATTCACTACTTGATGTCTTCATTAGTCACAATTTATCCTTTTAATAGCAAACCTACAATTTTGCAATTCATTTCTTTATATCACTATAGCCTTTTGATTTATCTATCAAAAGACAATCATTAATTCTTTAACATTTAATGTCCAGTAATATTATTACTTAGCAACTTTGCAATTTAATCTTTATTTTTTATGGCAAATTACATTTCAGTGCTTATTATGATCTTTAAACTACTAGTCGAAGTAATTTACGTTTCTTTACACTTAATGTGAAAATTGTGAATTAATTAGTGTTTCCATTTTTGTGAATAGTAATCGTATTTTTGAATAGTAACTATATATGTGAATAATACTGTATACGTGAACAGTACCCAAGAAGAATATAAGAGATGATTTTATGTACTTTTATATGTAAATTTACATTTTAGTCCCTGTTCACAATAAAATTTACTTTCTAAATACTTTAACTATTATTTGACTGTTTACTACCTTTTTACACTTTTTGGGAAAAATTATCATTTTACCCCTGAATATATATATTTTCTTTTACTTTAGTCTTTTCTTTTTCACGATTAATCATTAATTTTCATTTTCTTTTTTCTTTTTACATTTTACCACTATACTTTCTTTATGCCCCTAGTGCAATATATCAGTACTCTCAAATATGATACTCGGGACTGGACCCAAAGGTCCCACTGAGAGAGAAGTGATCCCCAAGGGACCATTTCTCAAAAAACATTTCACTTTCATTGAAAACACTGAAGCCATGGAGATCAAAGATCATACCCATAGCAAAGCAAGTCGTCATGACTTACACCGCGGTATAGGGTGTCCCTATGGCTAGCCAATTATATCCTGAATAAGAAAATCACTAACTGGCTATTACTAAGGACAAAAACAATCAATTAATTTTTCAGAATAATTTTCACACTTCAATAATTTTTATAATTTCATTCATTTTCTTTAAACAATACATCTTCGTCAATTACACTATTTTTAGTGTTATTGACTATACAGTAAATTTTTCTTTTTAATTTCTTTTTCTTTCCAATCACTTTTGCATTACAATAATTCACTATAAACATTAATTATTCTTTCAATGTTTAGCTAATTATTTTCTCAATATATTTTTCATATTTTGTGAATTATGTCAGGATAATTCACTCTTTTAATTTCTTAGCACTTATTGAATTATTTCCTATTAATTCAAAAATTTACTTTTACAACCATTTTATTTACTTTTAGACTTTTAGCTAATTTCTTACTTTTTCTGTCTGAATTTGCGTTTATTCAAAAATTTCAATATTTTATACGGATTGTGAATTATTTATAATAATTCACAATTTTATTTGACTTATGAATTCTTTTGGAATAATTCAATATGGTTACTTAACTTACTATACTTTTTATTTTCCTTAATTTCGTCATTTAACTTTTTCATTTTCTTTGTAGGGAATATAAATTAATTTGTATTAATTCACTAAATTTTGCTTGTTTATTGAATTATTTTCCAATAATTCAATATTTTCACTTAAGCATATTCACTATTTATTTTTCAAAAATATTCTCATAAATCACATAAATTTTATAAAAATTTATGTGAACAATATTCTTCATTTATTATCATTTTTACTTATTTTATGAATTATTTCACTATAATTCATCATTTATCTACTTATACATGTTATTAGCTTCAAAATTCTTAAATAAATTTCATAAATCTTCTAAAAACTTATGGACATTATATTTTATGTTATACCTTAATTTATGGCTTAATTTCATTAAATTGCATATTGTACACATTCTTTTTCTTTAACATTGAATTTTGGCCCTTAAGGAATTTCTCCTTAAAAATTTATTTCAATTGAATTAAGCTTATATTTAAGCTTAATTAAGGTTCAATTACATTATATTAAGGGAAATTTTAATAGACATATACTTTTTCGATTTTTCTTTAATTACATATTCAATAAATATTCTAAAAATATTCACATAATTTTTATAAATTCCACAAAAATTTATACATGCATTATTACACATATACTATTAAATTAAGCCTTAAAATCACTAAAATACTTAACATTAATTTTTTTTCTTCCTCATAAAATTCGGTCACTTCAATAAAATTCCTTATAAATTTTTTTCATCCAAATTAAATATTCTAACACACTTAATTAAGGTCTAATTACACTATTATACAATCAATTTCAAATTTAATCAATTATACAAATTTTTCCTTAATAAATCCTAAGGAAAATCATTAAATTAAATGGAAATTACTAAGATTTAGTAGTCACTAACCTTTTTCCATGTATAATCTTCCCTTGAGCTTCCTTTTATTTACTTGAAAGCATGAAAATTATTAACCATCAATAATATCCTTCCTTGGCTGAAATTTTTCCTCACAAAATCACCAAGATAACCATCATTTTAACTCAAAATAATTACAAAAATATACTCTAGGCACCCAAATCTATCTATAGATGCCTTGAAATTAAATTAAAAATCAAGATTTTACTTACCTAAAATTGACCTCCATGCCTTTAATCCTTGTTTTCCTTAGCTTTTCTCCCTTTAATCTTTGGTTTGAACTTAGATCCAACAACTAGAGAGGCTAAGGAACATTTCTTATGCTTGGATCAAGGTAAGAAAGTGAAGAACTAAAGAAGAAATTTGTGAAAGAAAAAGAAAGCAAGGTTTTGGCCACCCAAAAGAAGAGAGAGCTGCTGGACGTGGGATTTTCTGGAACAAAGGAGTGGTTTCTTCCCCTTTATATACTCCATTCATTTGGGCTTGGGCTTGGGCTTGGGTTAGGTGTAATGGGCCTAGATTAATTAATCAAGCCTATTAACTACCAAATAACATATTTTAATTCATTTATTTCACTTTCAAATTTCAAATCACTTCAAAAATAATTTCATAATTTTTATCACCCCAAAAATAGGTTGCACGTAAATTTTTAGCTCAATCGGAGTCCATTTTCGATCCAGTTTAATTAAATCGGTCCGATCCAAAAATATCGATATTACAGAAAAATTTACTTTTTTGCACCCAAAATAATCTACATATAATTTTAGGCTTAACTGAAAATTTCTGCAATTTTTGAGGATCATTTACTATTTTTAAAGCCCTGATCAAATTGTAGATGACCGGTTACTATTTAAACCGAAATCATTATTTTTCTCTTACTTATAGAGGTCAAATATCCTTAAAAATACTTCTAAAATTTCGAAATATATTTAATAGACTTCATGAATATTTTTGAGTCATTCGGAGACTATTTTTTGGTATGATACATTTTTACCAGTCCGATATTTCAATTTCCAAAATTACCGTAACATTAATTTTTTATTACCATATGATTCTACATCACATTTAATATAAATCTAAAAAATATGGTAATTTTTAAAGATAATTTGTTATTTTTAAAGTCTCAGATAAACTCTCAATTAACATAAGTATCTTTTTAACTAGAACCGTGACTTTTTCCTTATTTTTGACTTTTAATGGTCTATTTGATCTCATTTTCAGTCCAAATTATATCTTTGGACTCCAGCTAACTTGCTCTTTCTAATGGTCCAATAAAATAATTTTCGACTCGGGGAGATACTATTCACCCCGGTATCACTATTCACTTTCGAAAAGTACTATTTTCGACTAGCCTGATATTTGAGCTATTACACTTTCAAAGCCATTTTCATGAAAGAATGCATCAATTTTACTGTACCATGCCTATAAAGCCTGTTTTAGGCCATAAAGAGCCTTTCTCAACTTATACACTTTATCTTCATGCCCATTATTCTCAAAACCTTTTGGTTGTGAGACATAAACATCATCTTCAAGTTCACCATTAAGAAAAGATGATTTTACATCAAATTGATACACCTTCCATTTGAATTGAGCTGCCAATGCCAAGAACATTCTTACTGTTTCAAATCGAGCTACGAGTGAAAATGTCTCCTCGTAGTCGACCCCTTGCTGTTGTGAATATCTTTTTGCAACTAGACGAGCCTTATACTTTTGAATGCTTCCATCTATATGAAATTTTGTTTTGAATATCCACTTCACTCCTATTGCTTTCTTTCCATTTGGCATATTTGTTAGTTTCCAAGTTGAATTCTTTTCTATAAACACAAGCTCTTCTCTCATTGCCTTTCTCTACTCATCTTTTTCCGCTGCCTCTTCATATGTTGTAGGATCTGAAACAATTAGTGCAAACTTCCCCATTTCATAAATCTCCTTCAGTGATTTAAGTTTCTTTGGTGGTGTCTCATATGAAGATACACTTTAACTTTTGCTGCTAGGTGTAGCTGTTGAGCTGCTTAGAGTTGAAGTAGAATTGATTGAAGTTACCACTGCTGAATTAGTTAGTATTAGGGCTGAATTTGCTTCATCCATTAATGGAATTTGGGGCTGATCTTCCTCATTCCTATCATTAATTATCCAATTCCAGCTAGCTGCCTCATTAAAAATTACATTTCTACTGATAATTGTCTTGCTGGTTATAGGATTATACAATTTATATGCTTTCGACTCAATACAATAACCAACAAAAATAAATTTGATCAATTTTTCATCTAATTTTTGGCAATTTTGAGCATTAATTAAAACATAAGCAATGCAACCAAAAATTTTCAAAAACTCGCAATTGGTTTGGTCTCTTTCCAAGCTTCATATGGAGTGATATTTTGAATGGCTTTTGTTGGTGAGAGATTCAACAGGTACACTGTTATTGCAACTGCTTCTACCCAATATTGGTCTGGTAGACCTTTCCCTTTTGTTAAACTCTTTGCCATCTCACTACAAAAAAAAATACAGAATAGCGACGAAAATTTGCGACAACAATAAAATTCGTTGCTAAATGCACAATATAGCGATAACTTTGCGACAAAAAATAACTTTCGTCGCAAATATTGAAAGATTTGGTGGAAAAATAAATATTGCGACAAATTAGCGACAATAAATTCTTATTGTTGCTAATATCAGGCGCCAAAATTTTGGCGCAAACAATTGCGACGACAAAAAACAGATTTAGCGACAACATTGTTGTAGCTAATTAGCGACAACAACGTTGTAGCTAATTGACGACAACAATGTTATCGCAAATTAGGCAAAATATACTATTCCCTTCCTATGGCTCAATTGGCGACAACATTATTGTAGCTAATTAGCGACAACATCGTTGTAGCTAGCGACATCTTTGTTGTCGCAAATTAGGCAAAATATACTATTCCCTCCCTGTGGCTCAATTGGCGACAACAATGTTGTAGCTAATTAGCGACAACACCGTTGTAGCTAATTGGCGACAACAATGTTGTCACAAATTAGGCAAAATACACTATTCCTTCCCTGTGGCTCAAATGGCGGCAATAATGTTGTAGCTAATTAGCGACAACACCGTTGTAGCTAATTGGCGACAACAATGTTGTCGCAAATTAGGCAAAATATACTATTCCCTCCCTGTGGCTCAATTGGCAACAACATTGTTATAGCTAATTAGCGACAACACCGTTGTAGCTAATTGGCGACAGCTATGTTATCGCAAATTAGGAAAAATACACTATTCCCTCCCTGTGGCTCAATTAGCGACAATAATGTTGTCGCAAATTAGGCAAAATACACTATTCCCTCCCTGTGGCTCAATTGGCGACAACGTTATTGTAGCTAATTAGCGACAACACCGTTGTAGCTAATTGGCGACAACAATATTGTCGCAAATTAGGCAAAATACATTATTCCCTCCCTGTGGCTCAATTGGTGACAACACCGTTGTAGTTAAGATTGTTGTCGCAAATTGGGCAAAATACACTATTCCCTCCCTGTGGCTCAATTGGCAACAACATTTTTGTAGCTAATTAGCGACAACACCGTTGTAGCTAATTGGCGACAACAATGTTGTCGCAAATTAGGCAAAATATACTATTCCCTCCCTGGTGCTCAATTGGCGACAACGTTGTTGTAGCTAATTAGCGACAACACCGTTGTAGCTAATTGGCGACAACAATGTTGTCGCAAATTAGGCAAAATATACTATTCCCTCCCTGTGGCTCAATTGGCGACAACATTGTTGTAGCTAATTAGCTACAACGGTGGCGACAACAATATTGTCGCAAATTAGGCAAAATACACTATTTCCTTTCTATGGCTTAATTGGCGACAAGATTGTTGTAGCTAATTAGCGACAACGCCGTTGTAGCTAATTGGAGACAACAATGTTGTCGCAAATTAGGCAAAGTACACTATTCCATTATCATTAGTTACAGGAAAATTTATATTTTGATAAAAAAAAATTATAACTATTTTGATAAAAAAAATTGTAACTATTTTGATAAAAAAATTATAACTATTTTGAAAATAAAAAATTATAATTCTTCGGTTATAATATAATCTATGCAAGATGAAGACAATCCAAAAATTGAAATAAAATCACAATCATCCAAATCGAAAATTTAAAAAAAAATAGAAAAAGAAAACAATTGTGATGAAATGAAATTAGGATATTCATATACTCGAGATAAGAGAAAGAAAGTTGTTTACACTTAAAACAAAGCTAGTTTTTATATAATTTTGATTTTTAATATTTAAATTTTGATTACATTTAGTTAAACCTTTTATTGTGATAAATTTATCTAGTACATTATTTATTAGATAAATTAAATAAACTAAATTGCTGTTACTTAATTAGCTAAACTAAACTAATTATTATATTTATATTCAATAATATTAATTATAATCAATTATTATAAATTATACAATACATTAACTAAATTGGAATAAAGTAGCTCTCACAAAATTAGCTTTTAAAAATGTAGTAGCCAATTTTGAGAGAGGCATACTGTAACTAATTGAGGGAAAAAATTAGTGTTGGCGGGATAAAATTTTTGAGCCAATTTTGAAGTCTCTGTCTCTGTTACAGTGAGTGAAGTTTAGTTTAAGAGTAAAGTGCAAACGAGGCTTCATAAGAACACTAGCAGTAACAGTAAAAGACCACCCATTCTCCACCTGGTCTGCTTTGCTGCTTTTTTTTCTCTTCTCACTTTCGCTATTCAATCCTCTTTCTGCTCAGGTTTTTCTTTCTTTCTTTTCCATTTTCATTTCACTTTCTGATGGCTTTAAACCCTAGGATTTCACTTTAGGCTTTCCCATATATTTGCAGGTGATCGCAACTCAGATTTTTGTCTGATTTCCAGTCCTCTGTTCAGCAATGCGTGGTTAGCATCTCAATTTATTGCTTGATAATCACTTACTATCATACTTCATGCATCACGTAGCCTTCGATTTTTCTGAACCTCAAATGATCCGTTAATTTTCGCATTTGTTAAGTTTGAATATGTTTTTCAATATATGTAAATGTGTGCATTCAAAATTTAAATATTCGTACTAGTTGCTGAATTTGGAATTTCGATTTTAGTAGGCTTTAAATAAGAGCTGCTTGGATCTTCGCTGATTTTCATTGCAATGAATTGGTTGATGAACATTTATGTTTTTTCTGGTGCAGATTTCAGAGAGATACGCTTTAATCTTATTATTACAATTTTTTGCTTATCTTTACTTCTCTGAGTGAATGCTTCCTATTTGGTTCTTATATCTTATTTGCGATTTTTTTGCTTGTCATTTATTGTTTAAATTACCTTAAAAATTTTGCCCTGCAGTGTTTTCGTTGCTGGAGAGGATATATAATTATAAAGGTGTGCCTACGTCAATACACAGGCATATAGATGGAATAAGCCTGAATTTCATTCTTGGCTTTGTAGATTTTTCAGGTATCATCATGCCGTCTGAAACAATCAACTTGCCGGGTTTCTTTTCTGACGATGCATCTCTTCCTAGTGAGGTATTGGTCACCTGTGATTACTCGTTCATTGTTTGACGCATATTTATCTTATCCTTAATATCTTCCTCAATTCTATTGTATGGCTTAATTATGTGTTTCCAAATATTTTATGTAAAATTTTAGCGCCAAAAAAGAAATAATTTTGTTTATTAAATCCTTCTTTTTGCTTTTATTTTCTAATCGTGGCAGAGGCATGGATTTTGGAAGTCGAACACCTTGTCTAGTTTTTATGGTGAGTGTTCTGCTCGATTAAGGACTTTGTGGAATTTGGTCTTATGGTTAGATATATATGCATCTCATTCTTTGGAATTTTATTTCTTAATGCTTTTGAATTGAAGTTGCATTCGACATTACAAAGTTAAAATAAAAAATAGAAGTGAATATAGACAAAATTATAGACCATCAAAAAACACACGACAAGAATATATATATAAAGATTTGATTCAAGAAAACATAACCAAAATGCCAATAAAAGAAAAAAAAATGACCCACTTGTAAACTCCTGCATGGATCTTGATGACAACTCTAACAAGATTAATAAAAGGAAGAGAATCAATAGCATCTTGAATGGAAGTGAAGTCGCCATGAGCTGGATTTTTGTCAACAGTGAGAGTGTAAGAAGGGAAAAGCTTGTTCTTTGCAGTCCTGAAAACTGTAGAAGTTATGAAGGTTTATTAGTTTATTACACTAAAACAGTTAGCTGTTTTAGTGTAAAACTCGAGTTCTCTGTTTTTACACTAAAACAGCTAGCTGTTTTAGTGTAAAACTCGAGTTCTCTGTTTTTACACTAAAACAGCTAGTGTAGAATAATTAGTTAGCTCTTTTAGTTTGTTTTGTACATAGTTTAGTTAACTACTTACTAGAGTTAACTACTTACATAGTTTAGAAATAAATTCTTGATTCATCAGCTATTATCACTCCAATAAATTTTATTTTTCCAAAAAATCCTGGTTTTAATTTTTTTATATTCATCTATTAGCATGCTCTGCAATATAATGTGCATTATTGGATGTATGATGGCATTATTTTATCATTTCTATTTGCACTAGAAGAAAACAAATTTGATATTGAAGGTCTGTATGTTTGGCATTTCAAGTTCCATAAAATTTATCCCGATTTATCTTTATTAAACCAAAAAGTTTTCCCTATTGAATATTTTTGACCAAGGCATGAATATGCTTCTGAAATATGGACTTTGTTATTAGAATTAAATCTTGTAAATAAAATTTCCATGTTGAATGCTTTTTGACAAAGGCACGAATTCTTTTATATTTAGAAAGGATATATCTCTATATGAAAAATCTCTCTCTCTCTTTCCATCAATTGAAGTTAGAAGTTAGAATGTAAAATACATATTCTTCGAGTATTACTGACTTGCAGTATATTACACAGGTTTGTGTTGAGTTTGAACAAGAGATGGATCAGCGGGTCGGATAGATCCAACAGTAGATGGAGATGCAACAATAATTTTTCGAGTAGGAGTAAATGCATCTATTCACATTATAGTTATAAGTATATAGTAGGACATTTTGGATGACATTTGTTATTGCTATATATGCATGTATTATTTTAGATGTACAATTAACAATGATATCCATTTGTAAACAAATTTTTCATGAATATATATATATATATATATATATCATATTAAATGGTGAGTAGTCTATAAATATAAATTTGTCCTTTGTAGTTTATTGTTTAAATTATTAAATCTTTATATTAATTTAATAAATTAAAAATTAATTTCAATTTAGCAAGTGATTAGCATGTCTGAACAGTAGTTATTTAGCATAAACAATACCATAGCAATTTAGCGACAATATACTGTTGTCGCAAAATTTAGCATGAACATTACCATAGCAATTTGGTGACAAATATACTGTTGTCGCAAAATTTAGCATGAACATTGTCGTAGCAATTTAGCGACGAATATATTGTCGCAAAACTTCGCTAGAACATTGTCGTAGCAAAATAGCAACAAATATTTAGCAACAATTCTTAGTTGTCGCTAAAATTTGGCGACGACTTCTTGTTGTAGCTAAATTCGCTACAACGACTTTTGTTTCAAAATGAAGGTCGTCGCTAAGTTGTCGCTAAACTGATTTAGCGACGAAAAAACATCAGTTAGCGACGACTTTTTTCGTCGCTATTTTGCATTTTTTTAGTAGTGTCTCCACCACTATTCTATTTTTACATTCAGCAACTCCGTTCTGTTTTGGCATATATGGTGCAGTCAGTTTCCTTTGAATTCCATTCTCTTCATAGAAATGAATGAATTCTTTTGATAAAAATTCACCACCTTTGTCTGTGCGAAGTACTTTGATACTTGTACCTCTTTGCTTTTCTACCAGTGCTTTAAATTTTATGAAATTTTGAAATGTTTCAGACTTGAATTTCAGAAAATATACCCAACTCATTCTGCTGAAATCATCCATGAATAAGAGAAAGTAATAACTTCCACCAAGTGATTCAGTATTCATGAGAACACATAGTTCAGCATGAACCAATTCGAGATATGTTGAGGCTCTTAATGCTTTTTTGGTAGGAGAAGACTTCTTGGTTTACTTGCCATAAATGCAGCCTTCACATAAATCAAAAGATTGAATTTTTGATAATCCATGGACCATATTCTTCCTTTCCAACAGTTGCAATCCTTTTGCATTCAGATGTCCATATTGTAGATGCCACAATTTGGAATCGTTTTGTTCTCCCGCAACCAATGTAAAATCATTCAAAGTGGAGACTTTAAATGGAAATATTCTATTTTTGGTCATTTGAATAGTGACAATTGTTTATTCTGATTCCTTATCTTTAATCACACATGCATCATTGTAAAAAATAATAGCATATCTGCTAGCCATAAGCTATCCAACACTCAGCAAATTATGATCTAAGTTAGGAACAAATTGAACATCATGTAAAAGCTTAGTTTTACCTTGGCTAGTTTTAAGAGCTATTGTTCCTCTGCCTTCCACTTGCATCTCTTTGTCATCAGCCAATTTGACTTTCTTCTTTTGAGTTTCATCAAACTCTTTAAAGATTTCCTTCCTGCTAGTCATAAGATTTGAAAACCCACTATCAATAAACCACACTTCAGCTTGTGTGTCAGATGTGTCTGAATATGCCATGAACAGTCTACCCTCTTCATCAACTTCTTCTGCAAAGTTTGCCTATTTTTCTTTAAACCAACATTCTACTTTCACATGTCTGTATCTCTTGCAGTGATAACATTGGATGTTGCCTTTATTGTTGTTTGATATATGCTTAGATCCTCTGCCGCCTCCTCTACCTTGGTTGTAATTTTTTCTTTGAAATCCACCTCTGCTTTTCCCACGATCTACACCATTTTCATACTCCTTCGATGTTGAACCCACTCTTTTCACTTGGAATGTTGTTTCATCAGTCTTCTCTTCTCTTCTATTTGTTCTTGCTTCATGAGATTGCAAGGATCCCATTAGCTTATCAAAGGAATAGGTAGACTCCTCAATAGCTGCAACCACATGATTAAATTTTGGAGTTAAACTCCAAAACACTTTTTGCACAACTTTCCTTTCAGCGATGTCTTCTCCATAGGACTTTATCTAGTTGACAATTGCTGCAACTCCTGTCATAAAATCCTGCACTAATTCACTATTCTTCATCTACAGATTTTCAAATTCATGATGAAGTGGCTGTAACTTTGCCATGATTATTATAGATGAGCCATGAAATGCCAGTTGTAAGGTTGTCCATGCCTCCTTTGCTATTGAGGTTATTGCAATTTTTGAAAAAATTGATTCATGAACAGCTTGCTGTATAAAGAAAAGAGCCTTTGAATCTTTCTTTTTGTTTTCTCTAAGCATGGTCTCTTAATCTTTCTCATTGTAGCCATTTTCCACCAAGTCCCATAATTCCTGTGACTTGAACAATGTTTTCATTTTGGTGCTCCAAAACTGATAATTCTCTCCATGAAAAATTGGCATGGAAGGTTGGGTTATATTCACTGCAATTCTATTATTTGCCATGTCGAAATGCCCAAGGCAGCTCTGATACCAAATGTTTGTTTTTAAGAGAAAATCAACTATTATAAATGAACTAAAATAAGAGAAATTCTGCACTATTGAGAAAATAGAGAACTTATTATTTTCCTTTTTTATTAAGGACAATAAACAATGCCTATTTATAGGCTAATGTGTAACAAAAAATGAGAAAAATCAGTAACTAGCTGATATTTATTTTGACCAAGTAAATGACATAAATTACTCCCATCTAATAGCTAACAAAATAACTAATTAATTAGCATTTTCATGTAACAGATTTTAAATCAAATCTCCAACAAATTTCACAGCGCTCTGGTTCGATTGAAGTAGTAAAATTAGATTGATAGCCATACTGATGGTAGTTGAAGCTTCTTTTGCCATTTCTATTAGATTTGGGATTTGTATTTTGCAGAAAATGGATTTAGAAGATAGAACATAATAAATTTACATTTTACAGAAAAAAATGATAGAATATAAAAAGGCCAAATACATTATTTGATACTACAACTTGACCGTGATTTTTATTTAGACATCCCTATTTATATATTACTCGTATAAACACCTCAATTAAACCAAAAACAATGGCTCTTTTTCGCTCTCCCCATCACCCCGTCCCTTTTTCAACCGCCCTTCTGGCTCACCCTGTACCTCATGCATCCAAATTCCATGCCCCTTCGAGTGTTCCTCCTGTGGAGCACAAAAGAAGGGACCATGGCAGACCAAGAAAGGAACCACCTTTGGGTGTCGATCCTCTCAAATATCGATCTAATACCCATAACATTTTTGTAGACAATCTACCCAAGGGGTGGCCTAGTTTCGATGTAAGAAAGATTTTCTCACGGTATGAAACTGTTGAAAGGGTTTTTATTGCGAAGAAGCTCAACAAAAAAGGTTTTATTTTCGGGTTCATAAAGTTATCAGAAGTGAACAACATAGACAGAGTTATCAACAGACTAAATGGGTCATGGCTAGGGAATAATCAGATATTTAAGTAAACCTCGTAAAGTACAACAGCAGCAAAACGGGTAAATATGAGTTGAAGAAGTCAGAAACCTTCGCAGTTGCAGCAACTAAACCATCATATTCTGCTAAAGGAGCAAGTTTAGGGATGGAAAGTCCTATGCCAAAGTAACTGAATTTGGTTCGTCCAGTTTAGATCGAACTCGTAAAGACACCTACAGGAACATAAATGTAGGAACTATTAATTTTTAGTACAAGGTAGCTGATAAAGATTAGGAGTGGCTGAAAAAAAGCCTAATTGGGTGGTTACATGATGCAAAAAATGTAATGAGCATTCAAGAGACCTTGTTAGCTCAAGGTTATTTTTCCTGTGTTTGCAACCCCATGGATGGTAATCTGGTGCTTCTTACCTTCTTGACCTGTGAAGAAAATGAAAAGATACTTGAAGCAGGTAAGAATTGGCTGGATGAATGGTTTGAATGTGTTAAGCAATTGGAACCAAAATATATTTGCAATAAGAGATTTGGTTGGGTTCGTTGTCTTGGTTTTCCTCTACATGCATGAAATTCATCCTTCTTCTCTACAGTTGCAGCTCTTTATGGCAATTTTATTTGCATCAATGAAAATACTAGGAAAAAAACATGTTTAGATGTGGCTAGAATGTTGATCGCTACTTCTGCTATGGAAACTATCAATGATATTCTAAAAGTTTGAATCAATGGAGTTATATATCCATTTAGAGTCTTAGAAAAACCTTTCAATTTTTGCCACTCTATTTTCAAGAAGAATCACCAGCATAAGGTTGATGCGCACCTTGTCAAGCAATCAATGGAGGACGGTGATGGAGGGTTAACCACCCTGGTTAATTCCCCTATTGGCTCTAGCGTAGACTTTTCCCATTCGCCGCCTTTATAAGATTCAATGGTGGCACATTCTACTCCCTTTAATTCCCCATGTTCTTGCTCCTTTACATCATATAAAAAGTTGGGCTGCTTTAATGAGAGGGGTGTGGAGTACGAAAGGACTATGGAAGGTAACTTAAATGCCTCTTTAGATCTTGCATGAGAGCCTGTCTTTGGGCCAAGCACTGAAGAACCCATTATTTCAAAGCCCATTGATCCAAAGCCCCTAAATCTAAATGGTCTGGACATTATTTCTTATGAAGGCCTATCTAGCCATTTAACCCCAGAGCTTAGGAATAATCTTAATAAGAACCTAGTCCAAATCCCCACCAATGGCAAGGCCATCTCTGAATTCAAAGGAAAAAGCAGAAGAGTAAAGAAAATACGTTCTTTCTATGCACTGGACGTAGTCAAATCCACAAAATAGTTCCCCAATTTGAAGCAAAAGAAAGGTAGAAAAGGAAATTCCAGAAATAGCAGAAAGGCGGCAACAATAAAGCTATTGGAGGAAGACAGTAATGGATCGGGACAAATTATAGATGACTCAATATCTGATGGTTGTATCCTTAATGCCAACAATCACATTGTTAATGAAGCATTCTCGAAAACCAGTTCCCATGCTGATGAAGCTCTTAAAATTCTTGAAGTGGCAGACATGTTAAGCATCGTCAAAAAGAGAAATAGAGAGGAGTTTTTATCCTCTTTAATTGAATCTGAAATCAGGGAGAGAGAAGCTTGGGCAGAGTTGAACAACAACTAGGGAACTAATGAAGATTAGAACTCCCTTTTCTCTGGGTTTTTTTTTTTGCTTTTTTCTATGAATTTCTTATCTTGGAACACTAGAGGTCTTAACTCCTCTATTAAACAGAGGATGGTAGCATCTTGCATTTCAAAAAATGGTATTGGGTTTGCTATATTGCAGGAGACAAAGATGGGCGTTATGCAACCGAGAGTTATTAGAATGCTATGGAACAATCAAATGTTAACTGGGTTTCTTCAGATGCTGTTGGCAATAGTGGAGGCATTCTTGTTTCATGGGAGGTCAACTTCTTTCATCGCAGATCTGTACAAATTGGGCCCAATTTTATTACCACCGAAGGTACACTTGTTGAGTTCAATTTGAATTGTTTAATAATAACTGTTTATGCGCTAACTATAGAGGCTGACCAGGAAGAACTATGGCATCTCGTTAGGCATCTTCTTGATAAAAACTGCCCTGTTCTTATGGGTGGAGACTTCAATGCTGTGATTAATTCAGAGGATAGGTGGACTGGTAAACTGTGCAACAAAGATAAAAAAACTGCAGGAATTCATGTCCAAATTCGGTCTCATTGATCTTTCATTAGTGGGGAGGAAATTCACATGGAGTAATTCTATTAGCAATAGTAGAATTGATAGATTCCTGGTTAACAAAGATTGGCTACTGGCAATTAAAGATCTTTCTCAAATGGCTCTCCAAAAGTCTCTTTCAGACCATTCTTCCCTGGTACTTAGATGTGCTTCAATTAATTGGGGCCCCAGGCCATTTAGATTTATTGATGCTTGGTTGTCTGATGCTAATTTCCTTAAAAAAGTTCGGTCATGGTGGTTAAGGCTTAGTTCCTCACATGGTAAATACATCTCCCTCAAACTCAAGCTGGTCAAAAAATCTATAACGGAATAGAACACATCATGCTTTGGGAATATAAACCAATCCATCTCTAGACTAGAGAAGGGCATTGACAGACTGGATTGCGATCTAGAAAATGAGGATATTCATGCTGTTATCAGAAAGTTCATGATAGCCAAAAGAGCTTCCCTTATCAATTCTTTATGGAGTAAGTTAAAGGCTAGAGAATCACTATGGAGGGAAAAATTCATAATCAAATGGCTCAAAGAAGGGGATCTTAACACCAGATTTTTTCATGTTTTTGCCTCGGTTAGAGGATATTGAAATCATATTAACAGGTTTGTAACCCCTGCTGGGGTCTTAGTGGAACCAACTCACATAAAACGGGAAGTTGTTAATTTCTACCAATGTTTGTACAAGGAAAACTCGTGGGAAAGGCCTGTCTTTGCTGAAAACTCTTTCAAAAAACTCTCTCAAGCCTCGGCAAATTACTTAGAGTTACCTTTCACATTTGAGGAAGTCAAATCTGCTATTTTGAGTTGTGATAATTCTAAAGCGTCGGGTCCAGATGGATTTAATTATGCCTTTATTAAAGGTGCTTGGGAATTCATTAGTGAGGACATCTTCCTTATGGTTTAAAACTTTTATATAAAGGGACTTATTCCTAAGGGTGCTTCTTCTTCGTTTATTACTTTAATTCCAAAAGTGGAGGGGGCTGACAGGTTACATGATTTTTGTCCCATTAGCCTAATCGGATGTCTCTACAAGATTATTGCAAAGCTCCTTGCAAATAGGCTCAAAAGTGTGGTCGGGGAAGTGATTTCAGAAGAACAATATGTGTTCATCAAGGGTAGACAGATCTTAGATGGGGTACTAGTCATAAATGAGATCATACACTCACTTAAAATGAAAGGCAAGAGCGACATTGTCTTTAAAGTAGACTTTCACAAAGCCTTTGATTTGGTCAACTGGAATTATCTTGATAATGTGATGAAACTGATGAATTTCGGGAATAAATGGATGTCTTGGATCCAAAGCTGCATAGGCTCGGCCAAGGTTTCTATTCTGGTTAATGGATCCCCTACTTCAAAATTTCATCTCTCTCGTGGTTTGAGACAAGGTGACCCCCTTTCTCCTTTTCTATTTCTTATTGCTGCTGAAGGCTTATCAGTCCTGATTAAAAGAGCTTGTGAGGTAAATATTCTTAAGGGAGTATGCTCTCTTTTGGGTAAGGAGGAGAATCTCTTTATTACTCATATTCAGTATGCTTATGATACAATTGTTTTCTTAGAACCACACTTGGATTACATCTCTAACTTGACTAGAGTTCTAAAAATCTTCTCCTGCATCTCGAGTTTGATAGTTAACTTCCATAAAAGCTCCATGATTGGTGTTAATATTGAGCAAGCCTGGCTCAAAAGATGTGCTAACATTGTCAAATGCAGAATTCAAAATCTGTCCTACTCTTATCTGGGGCTTTTGTTGGGTGCTAATCCAAGGGAGAAATCTACATGGAAACCACTCATAGACAAATTCAAATGCAAGCTAACCGGATGGAAGGGAAGGTATTTATCTTCAGCAGGGCGTTTAACTCTTATTAAGGCTACCTTAATGAGTATGCCTATCTACTTCATGTCTCTATTTCAAATGCCAGTGAATATTGCTCGAAGTTTGAATGCTATCATGAGAAACTTTTTTTGGGGTGGTAGTGTAGTAGTACCAAAGTCATGTGCAAGATTAATTAGGATGATATTGTGAAGTCTAAGAGATTAGGTGGTCTGGGAGTCGACTCCATCTTCCATAGAAACCTGGGTCTTCTATTTAAATGGTATTGGAAGCTTGATCCTCATAGTAATGCCCTTTGGCAAGTTCTTGTCCACAATAAATACAAGATTAGCAACTCCTTAATATCAGATCTTATTTCGGGCCAAAAATCTTCATCCATTTGGAAAAATATTGACAAGGTAAGATCCTCATCTTCCTTTTCCAATTGTTTAGCAGTTGATGTTGGCTATGGTGATTCTTGTTTATTTTGGCATGACATATGGATACTGAATGTTCCCTTGAAACACAAATTTCTTCGACTCTTTAGGCTTTCTAATCTTAGTGATGGGAAGGTTAGGGAATTTGGAGTATGATCGGTGATAGGTTGGAATTGGGACCTCAATTGGCGAAGACCTTTAATGATTTGGAAAATGAATCAAGAGAGGGATCTCATGCTAATTCTCATGCCCTTCTCTCCCACACGAAATATCTTGGATAGGAAGGTATGGGTACACAACCCAAATGGGAACTTCACAGTTAAGTCTGCTTCCCATTTCCTTAGTCAAAAATCGAATTTGAGCACAGTCAACCTCAAGCCTTTTTTCTCACTTCTCTGGAAAAAATAGGCCCCACCCAAAGTTGAAATCTTCCTATGGCAGTGTTTATGGGGCAGAATCGGTACCAAATCCTTCTTGGCTGATCATGGCATTATCTCCTCCAATGAAATTATGTGATCCCTTTGTAAAATAGAGCCTGAACACGTGGACCACCTCCTTGTGCTTTACCCGATAACTATAGAGCTTTGGTATAAAATTACCAACTGGTAGGGAGTCTCCTTTTGTCTGCCTAATTCTCTCTCTGGATTGGTAGCTCAATGGCCTTACCTTGTAAAAGGACTGCACCAACAGAAAATTTGGTGTATTATCCTTCTTGCCTGCATATAGATAATTTGGTTGGAAAGGAACACAGTAGTCTTTTCTAGAAAGAAGCTGCAGTCGAATTCTTTATTTCACCTTTGCCTTGCTAGATCATCCTTTTGGATTAAAGCCCACAAAGATTTAGACTTTTTAAGCGGACAAAATCTTGAATTGTCAGTCAATGTAATAAAAAAGTTTAGATTATTGCGAGCTTGCAGGCCCAAATTGGATTGGATCCCACCTCCGCTTGGTTGTCTCAAGTGGAACATTGATGGTTCCTCCTTTTGCAATCCCGGACCTTCTGGCATTGGTGGCATTTTGAGGAATGGAAATGGTTCTATATTATGCCTTTTCTCCTGCAATGTTGGGATTAAGAACTATGTAATTGCAAAATTACTGGCTGTGCAAAAAGCTCTTCATCTCTCCATAGAGTCTCTTTCCCAATCATTTTTGGAGATCATTTTTTAGCTTGACTCCATTTCAGTTGTCTCCTGGTTAAAGGATGCCAATCTCTCCAGACCGTGGAAACTTGGTTGTGTTTTTAATGACATAAACAACTCTCTCTCAAAATTGAAGATGGTTTCGTTCTCTTATGTCCATAGGGAGGGTAATCATTTTGCGGATAATTTGGCTAAGTAGGGTATTTCTCGGGTTCCTGATCTTGTTGCTTGGCTTACTTAACTAGCTCAGCTAATGGGCACTGATGACAGCTCTGTCAATCTACTGAAAATGCGAAACCCTGTCCCATTGTATTGACGGTCTGATAATTGGTGGTGGCCATCCTCCTTCTAGTGGTTCAGTGACTCGAAATCTGTGGTTCTTGCTGTCTACTATCAATAGGCCCTTCTGGTTGGATTGGTTCTCTGAGCTTTTACGTTGCAGATATCTGATGAGCTCACAAATACTAAGCAGGAAGTCTTCCGGTTGTTGATAAGCTTTCTCTAGAGGTTACTCTTCACTTCTACGATCTAGTCTAGGTGGTGCTGGATGTTCAGTATTTCCTTGTTTCTTTGCAAGCAATTTGAGATTTCAGCTCTTGGATCTCTTCGAATAGACCAAAAGAAGGTAGTTAGAGGGGTCATTTTTGTCTTTCTTTATGGTTTTGTCTTAGCAGGGTTTGAGTTAGAACTCTGGTTTTGGAAATGTTGGTTTTCAGGTGTGGATTGTATTATGCCCTTTAATGCTGGGCTTGATTGTCATAAACTGTTATCAGTTTGTTAATAACACTTCCAATTTATCAAACAAAAAGAAAAACACCTCAATTTGATTCAAGACATAATTATGAATCATTATTGATCATAAAATACTGAAATTCTGGCACGTGTTGATCAAGTGCATTGATATGGCAAATCAACCTGTGGACTGATGACACGTGTCACAACCAAACAAATAATTAGTTTTTGAAAATTTACCGAGGGAAAACTCCGTTGCCATATATAATCCTAATGGGCACTGCATAACTACAACAGTGCCAAATATAATCCTAATGGGTACTGCATAACTGAGTTAAATTGCATTTTCTTTTTTTTTTTTTTAACTTGAGTTATAGTTCATAGATGATTAGATATCCCATGTGACAAGTTTTTAAATAAAAACTAAATTAATTGCACAATCCATACAAGTCAAATACCTTAATTAGCTGCACCCAATTCATTTATAATGCAAATAAATAAGAAGCTGAGAGCATCACTCCATTCAAACAGGAAAAAACTTGTGGACAAACTCCTCAAAATATAGCATCATCTTATTGATATAATACGATCCAAGGTACAGGGCTTATATCCTGCTTCCTTCATATGAACAATCAATTTAGCAATCATTTCAGTTATCTCTTCTATCTTCTGATGGACCTCGTCTCTTGCCATAAATTCATGCCTTTCGTTTCTCACCTTAATTCAACTTTGAGCAGCCTCCTTCCTTAAACCGCTTTCCCCTATAGTCCTCATTCTAAGTGCATCATCCCACCTATTAAGTGCTGCATAAATGTTTGATAAAAGGACTTCTGAAGCAAGCCTAGCAAGTAATCTTCTCATTGATGTAAATATCATTGACTGCAAACAAATAAACCTCTGTAAAAGAGTACTATTTATAAAAACAGTTCCATCAACAAAATTAAAGAAATTCAAAAATGCAGATAAAATACAACATAAACAGAAAAGAAAACCATATTAGACTACAATAAGATCTAACCTATCAATTGAAATGTCAAAAATAAGTAGAAAATTAAAGACTACAATATCGTCAAAATCCAATCTAAATGACTCATTCGAAAGTTACAAAACGTAGAACTCAGTTCAAGTCTTACAAAATCAGCATCAACACTCAGAAAATTAAACTCCCAATAAACATATGCAAAATAATTGCACCTGATGGTGTTATGGGTTCTCATTCGGATCCAGTGAGGGATGGGCCTGTTCTGCCTCATATTCTTCGCCAGCTTCTTCTTGATCAGGAAAGTCTTGTGTGATCGCTACATATAAGAAAAATACCATATTATACCATAGTAACCCGAGAGAAAATAAAAAGAGAGCTTAGAGAGACTGAGGGCATAATAACATTGTCGCGGCTTCCAAACTTTGGAGCTAGAGACTGACGCTGCGAATGAAAAACCCTGGCGATACAAAATTCCAACCAAAATACATAAACAAGCAAACCCATTTCTTAAAAAATCCAAATCAAATTGAAATCATTCCAATTCCTTATACCTTCGAAACCAGAGAAGACCAGGCCAAGAACGACAGTGTTGTTTATGTTCCTCAAAACGACATTGATTTCGACTACATGACACTTCTCTTGGAAGACGTTGAAAGGTTGATCAAGAACCAAAAGAGTTGGTGCTTTGGGCTGTTTTTCTTCGTTGAGCAGCGAGTTGACACTTCTGAACAATGAGGGCTTTAAGGTTTATTATAAGGGACTGGTGAGTGAAGAGAAGATTAAGGAAAATAAGGTCATGGCATATGGGGTTGAGGTTGCGATTTGTGACTCAAGGGACAATTTGATTCTTGAGTTAAGGAAACGTTTAGATTTTTGTGTCAATGAATAGGAGGTGAAGATTCATGCTGTAATTGAAGGGTTAAATGCAGCTTTGAGTTTGGATTTGAAAAAAATGGAGGCTCAGATGAGTAGGAATAAAGAGAGTGAAAGCCAGAGAAATAAAGACAGAGAAATCGAGAGTTATAGAGAGAGAGAGAGAGCTTGAAGATGTCGTTAATGGAGAAATCAAGAGTGAAAAACCTCCATGGATGAAGGAGATGGGTTATATTTAAGGTGAGGGTTTTTTTGGGTTTTAACAAAAATATGCAAAAAAAAAATAAAATATAAAAATACAACATTTCAATAATTTTTTCATTAATAAAATTTTTTAAACTTTTAATAACAAAAATACAAATTATATTTTTAAAAAATACCATTTTTTTACATTGACATTCTTTTCGCTGTGTCGTCCATGATGTCTCCTCCATCCGTGATCTATTTATATGGTCGGAGCTTCTTTTTCTCTTTCCGAAGACTTGAGATGGCAACTAGTGACACAAGCAGCACCGACGAGTCCCAAAGATGAGGTTCTCACTTAAGTGTTCCTGTTTCCTCCCCATTTTCTGGCAATGAGCAGATTGTAAAGGGTTACTGTTGTTCTTAAGCAAAATTCAACCTTACATTGGGGTGCGTGATCGTTGTTGTTGGACTTCCTTGATGTTAGTTGTCTCCAAATGCTCTCAGGTTCATGCCGTCGAAGCTCCAACTAAGCTTTAATGAGCACAGTATCAGTTAGAATTGAGAAAAAATGCAGGAATATATTCTAACTGGTATGTGCTTGCTCATGCATCTTTCTTTCCTTTTTATTTCATCCTTTTTCTTTTGATTGAATTTTTTTCCTTTCTATGTAACAAAGCTAAACTACAACTTCTAGAGGGTTTCTTCAAACCAATGTTATTAAAATCGGATAAGAACATATGGTTGGATTGGTTTAACCGCTAACCGGCAGCCTATCCGGTTAGTTCAATGTATACAAATCGGACTGGCTAAAAACCTTAAAAAATCGATATGAACCAGCCAAAAATTGGATAAAACCAGCTTGAAACTGGATAAAATCAGATGAAAACTAGGAATAACCGATTTGAATCAGAAAAATCATTTTTTTGTTCAAAATATATATACAACATTATTTTTTACAGGAAAAAAATAAAATATAAAAATAAATACAAAATAATTAAAATTTAGGAAATTTTAATGAATTTTTAATAAATAAAATAAAAATTATAATTTATAATTGATGAATATTTTTTAATATTTGCAATTTTTTTACTATATCTATCTTAAATATTTGTTATAAGTATTAAATAACTTGAAAATATTGTTTTATGATGAATGTTTGATAATAAATGTATTTTTTAAAGTATTTTTTAAATTTTATATAATTATATTCTCATAATATTTATAGAAAAATTAAAAAAATATTTTGAAAACAGTAAAAAATTTGGTTGAATCTTATCAAACCGGTCAAACCAAAAATTATTTACATCTTTGGTTCGATTTTAATAACATTGCTTCAAACTTTTGTTTCGAGACAAAATGGAAAAAGATAGTTGAGAAAGATAAAATTCTTAGCAATGTGATTTGCAATTGCGCTTTTAAAAATGGCAGTATTTGCCATGTTACAAATACGTATGTGCTTTTCTTAATTTTTTTGAAGTATTTCTTTCATTTTGTATTCTTTCCTAAACTATAAAATTCTTTAACAGCAAGTTCAAAGGGTTAAATTTGACTGGTGTTGTTCCATTCGAGTTGGGAAGTCTTTCTCATTTGGTTGAAATGTGAGTAATTGATTCTCCATTTCCTTTGCTAACGAAAATTCTAACATTGAAATATGATAATAGTGTTTCTATTTTTCCATTTGCATTTTCAAAAGGAGAATGTTTGAAATTTGCTCAACCGGTTTTTTCTAGACCTCCCAAATGCATATATAGCTTACAAAATTCTAAATTAATGCAAGTGCTGTTGAGAAGTGGACTTGGCCAAAATTTTGGACACTTTGGGACTCTGCATTTGTTAGGGTTGACGCCTATATATTAATTTATTTTCCTCTCTTTTCATAATTCAATAGATAATGGAATTTGATTTTGATTGCTAATCTCTTATCTATTCCACAAGTTATGTTCTTAAATTTACATTATCCTTATTATAATTTGATAATATTAAATGTTTATGTGGAACATGACAGAAAACAAGCTCACAGATACAATTCCAGCACATATCTATAATAGATGGCGAAGAGGCCTAGTCTTCCTATATAAATAATCAATTTCTTTATATTAATTGATTTGAAAATACATTTTACTAAATGTTATGGATAGTCTGGTATATATATAAATGTTATTTCAAGTCTCAATATATATATATATATTGAGACTTGAATATTCATTACATTTCTTAAAGTTCATTGCATTTTTTTTTTATGAAATGTCTATGCTACTCAGCTTAGAGCGTAAACTAATTACGTTTTCAGCTACTAGAATCTTTGAAAAAATTAGGGTATTTTGGCACCCTAAATCTGATTTTGTTTTTCTTTCTTTTTACTTGATATTCTGTTTGGCTTTTCAACGATAATCAGTGATTGAATGGGTTTTTGCTAATTAGTATTTTCAGTTTGTTAAAAGTCCTAATAGAAGTTTTGTTTGTGCTCAAGGCTTTGGAGGAAGCTTCAAACTTCATAACTTCTTTTCTTTCTATTTAAAATGTTGCCGATATCTTGTACATCAGTTACATCAATATTGACAAATCCAATTCTGCAACTTAATATGCTTAACTAGCAAAACAGAGGCAGCCATGCATTGATCTACCTAATACCAACTAGAGCCAAAGTACAACAAAGATCAATACTAAGAAAAATCAGCAAGTAACAGAAGCTGCATTACGAGAAAAATGCAGAAGTTAAGCCTAATGTTTCGACTTTCTTCCTAGTCCTTTGCAACATAATCTCATCAGAACGGGTACAATTGCGGCTGAAATAGGCATGGATGCACAAATTATTTCAAATGTCGTCACCAAATATCCAGTCGGAGAAATTGCAAAGAATGAGATATCATAAGTGACAATCATCCCCAACATTGCCATGTAAGTTTCCCAGTAGAGAGGATACTTGTATATAAGCACCCTGATTGTGTTCAGAGATATAAAAAATCCCATACTGTTAAAGAATATGAACAGAACATACAGCCCTGGATTCGATGAAGCCAGCAACGATTCAGATTTATTCTCCCGAAGCCCACCAGGAGGGCTCAAGCCAGCCTGGTAAGTAGCTGTGGCCATTAGTACAGCCACCACTAACAAATCACTTCTGGTTACGTCTTTCTTGTCCTTTGCAAACTCGAACCTGAAGTAGTTTGCACAATCAGTTATGTCCTGTCGGGTCAAATTGGTTCGGCCAGGTGATGCTGATTCTGGAGATACTGGTATTGCCAGATCCTGATTCTGGGTCCGTTCTGTTGACAGGGTAGTTGGATTTGATTTAGCTAGACTTTTTGAAGAAATCTCCTTGAGTAAGTCTTGTATTTGTTTAGAGTCATATGAGCAGCTCAAAGCCATATCCAATGCTGTTTTGCCATTTCTGTTGACTGCCCCAGCTTCCAGCATTCCTGGATTTGCGTTGTTGTACTTTATCAGTATTCGTAAAGCCTGTTACCCAGCCACAAACACGGAAGGAAAACAATTAAATTATTTATTACAACTGAAATAAAAGATGAAATAGGAAGAGGTGAGATTACTTACATGGGGTTGGTTTCTAATGCTTGCTATATGCAACACGGTGTTCCCTTGCAAATCCTTGCCGTTTATTACCATTTTCTTCCAATCATTATCCTCTTCATCATTCTCCTTCAAAAGCTGATTGATAAGAAATTGAAAACTTTCCAAGTTATTGTTTATAAGAGCAATGTGCAGGGCAGTCTGGTTCCTGATGGTGACATCTTCAATTGCTTTGGGACAAACTGACAAACTTTTCTACCAAATCAACGTAACCTTACTCAACTACATAATGTAAAGGAGTAATGCCTTCTCTTCCTTTAACACGGACAAGCTCACTGTCTTTTTCTATCAGCCAGACCGCCATTTGGGAATGGTTTTTTTGTAGAGCAACATGGATTGGGGTGAATCCCTCTTGGTTTGGCTTTCTACCAAACGATGGCTTTAACCTCATGATCTCCATAGCAAATTGGATATATCCCGAAGCTGCAGCTGTGTGTAATGGAGTTTCCACAAATGGTACCCGTCAATAAGGCACAAAATATGTGGATTTTCTCTAATTACTGCATATAGGCCATCAATATTTCCTGCTTCACTGGCGTTCTTTAATGGGTCCATTGTGATTACAGGGAAATAATAGAGAAGTTAAGATGACAAAGGTTGCAAATCTATACGAGGCTCAATGACTAAATTCTACGAAGAATTTTCTATTGAATTGATTTGACCGAGTCAACGAGAACAGATAATCTTAATTACGTTACGTGAAAGAATAGAAGAAGGTGCTTGTTCTTCTACCTTTGAAATGTCAAATTATGAACGCATACATTTTTGTATTGACTAAATGTACAAATACTGAATTAAAAATATCTATATTACCTTCTATTTATTTTTATTTAATTTTTTATATGAATTTCATGTTTTATTTTTAAAATTTTGAGATAAAATTTAAAAAAAAAACCAACAATAATAATATATTTCTTCCCTATTTCGAGATAAACTTCAAAGAAACAAAAAAACAACTCATGCATATTTGCAATGAAACTCATACATTAAATAAAGAGACCATAATTTTTTTTTATAAGAATAAGGAATTGTTTTTTTTTACAAGAATAAGGAAATTAATTAATTGTATACGTACAGTAATCATTCTATACCTATAGTATTAATTACAATAGATTAAGACCCTGTTATATATCACAAGTATAAATTGTCAAATAAATAAGAAAAAGAAGAAGTATAAATTTTTAAAATTAGCAAAAAAAATGTCATTGTTACTTTATTTTAAAATTAATTTCTGGGAAATGAAATTTTCATTTCATCCAATTTTAATTTCGAAATTACATTTTTTATTTTTTTGAAATTGTTTTATTATTAAAAATATTTATTAATATTTGTGAACTGAATTCTACAATTTTTGCAAAAACAAATTATAAAATTTAAAATTATATTTTTAAGAATCGAACGACATGAAAATAATTAAGTATAATGTTAGTTTGTTTGATTTTTAAGATATTTTAGTGTTTTTGGTGTCTTTCTACTTTTTTTTTATTAATTATTTTATTTTATTTTTCTCTACAATGCAAATTTTATTATATTTTGCGCTAATTTTATAAATTTTCAATAAATTTCATTTATAGTGATTTATTACAATAAATTGGATAAACAAATAAAAATTAGAAAATGCTATAAAATATCAAATGGATAGAAGTACATCCTATTCAATATACGTTTCATAGTTAATGTTGCATGAGTCTAAAAATTTGAATTCTAACTATCCATTTATATTTTTAAGATTTTAATGAAATTGAATTGACAAATAACATTATGTCAGAGAGTTATAAGGTTTAATCAAATAAAAAAAATACAAGGGAAGTAAATATTTCAATGAATGGAATAAAAGTTTAGTAAATATCCTCTGTTTGTTTTGCTTTACTTAATATAAATTATATTTTTTCAAGTTGATTAAGTTAATCCACGTCATTTTTAGTTGCTGTTGATTTTATAGAAATTCTATTTTTTTATAAGATTTACATAATAGCTAATTATCTAGAAATAAATAATTAATCATTTTAAAATGTCAAATTAAAAGCGGTTTTTGACCATATATTTTTTGTTCATATTATTACATAAATCTTTGTTCTTTCGTATTGCGCAAGAGGCAGTGACCAATACGTAAAGTAAAACAAATAAGGCTACATATTGAGGCATGCTAGAAGTTATAATTAAGAGAAGAAATCAAGGTCTTTCGGGATGGTTCAATGAAAGATTAGCATGCAATCTAACGAGTCAATTTCACATATGATAACTGAATTTACACATAATCGTTTAAAAGTAACCGATTTATTTTTCGTGATTTAAATGTTACTGAACTTATCATATTTTTATAGAAAAGTAATCTGAACCGATTTTTGAGATAATCCTTACTAAAATACTGATGTGGCATGTCACGTTATATGTCTGGATACACGTGATATGATTCATCAGCAGCCACATTACCGGAAGAGATCATATCACACAACATATTAGCACACCACGTCATATACCTAGACACATGTGGACTCTTCTGATAATGTGGTTGTTGACATGTCATGTCACGTGTATTCAGACATATGACGTGACGTGCCACATCAATATTTAGGCAAGAATTATCTCCGAAAACCGATCAAAATGATTTTTCTGCAAAAAAAATGATAAGTTCAATGATATTTAAATCACGAAAAATAAATCAGTTACTTTTGAACGATTAGACTTAAATCCAGTTATTATTGATGGAATTGACCCCAATCCAACAAACATGGGCATCCGTAGAAACCACAACCAAATATTTGATTTTGAACTTTGAAGAGGCCTACTCACATTTTAAATTTAGATATATTTATAAAAAAACCCTCATTCTTACGTAATAGACAATCTTGACTTTAGGTGGCACAGAAAGAAATGTCGTTGGTCATTTTATTTTTTGCTAATTTATAAACTACAACAATTCTCGGAAGATGTTATCTTCTTGTGGAGCTTCATCTTTCCAATATCCGGCTGGAGAGCTTAGTATAGCTTGAAAGGTTGCTGCTAACACCAGTACTACACTACCAATTATATCAGCTGCAAGACTTTAGGCCTTGATTACTATTACTATTAAACTCCTAATGGATAATGGTGTCATTTTCTGATTAATGAATTCAAGGCACTTGAAAGAAATGAAGAACGGGCAAAAAAGAAACAAATTTATAATTATATATATTATATGTTAACATAAAGCAATTACATCTGAAGTAGGAAAATAGTTTTGATCCTCGCCCACAACAATAATGCAGCTCGTGTCATCATTAGCACCTATAAATTATGTGAGGAAAGAGCATATATAATGCAGATGCTTTAATAGGTATACTAAATACTAACATTTTCTAGATACAAAATGAAAAGCTAAAGTAGACACAAGGCACATTGCCACAAACAAGGACCTGATAAAATATTTATCGCCTATAAGAATTAACGTAGTGCTCGTGGAAGGTTCTGCTACTGGAAAATTCAGACATTTCTATTATGCCAAAAGCAAAGCATCCGCAAGAATTACTTTCATATTAAGGGAATAAGAGAATCAACACAAAAGGTTCTTTTTAGCTTTTATGAACGTAGCAGGTACTAAAATGGTTTAAGAAATACTTGTATACAAGCTCAAATGCCATAACAAAATCCACTCATATTGGTACATTCAGACTCATGTACCTGTTTTTCACAAATCTACTCTAACTACTCATAAAAGAAATTTTATTAAGATCCTTGGAAGATTCTTTTAAAAATGAAGAATTGATACTAATGGGCATTCAACATCTATGCTAATGATACTATTTATGTCACAAAAAGTAGATTCCGAACTATCTTCTTCCAACAAATAGCATCAAGCCCAAAATTAACCATGCTAAAACCAGAAAAAGGGATCTGGGGTACTTAGATTCCAAATGCGCCCACACTAAATAAATGTGTGCTTTTGTATTCAGTTCTTTAATACGCACACCGTTTGTGTGCTTCTGTATTTATTAGTTTTCTATTTTGTTTTCTCTTCTTCACGTGTGAGTTACTAGTTATACTCACATGATTATTACTAGAGTTAGTTAGTTTTCTTTGAGCTAGTTTTTTCCTATATAAGTAATACTCGTGATGCTCTGTTTTAGCTAACTTTTACAAAGTAGTATGAAATGAGAAGTTTCGTTCATACTTTGTTCTCTCTGTTTTGATAATGGTTTTTAGGGTTTGAACATGGTATCAGAGCCTTCAAATTCTTGGCTCCATAGAAGTGATTAACTTCTTTTATTTTGTATTTGGAGTTTGCTGTAATTTCGCATTATGTGAGTTCGTTGTTTTTCTTCAAGATTGTTTTCTTAATTTCTACATCTGAGATCTGAAGCTTTTATTGAAATGGCGATTACTGGAGATGATGGAGAAACCATAGACACAAGAGAAGAAACACGGAGGCTTACACCACAGGCTCCAAGAACATATGTAGAGGATGATCCATTGCAGTTACATAGCTCAGATCATCCAGGGATGGTGTTAGTAACTAATCTCCTTAATGAAAGCAATTATTTGAGTTGGATTGTATCTGTAATAAACTCTCTAGAAGCTAAAGATAAGCTTGGATTTGTTAATGGTTCAATTAAACTATCGATTAATAATGGCTTGGAGTATAAGCGCTGGAGGAAGGTAGATTGAATGATTAAACAATGGATTTTGAATTCCATTAGCAAAGACATAGCAGAAACTTTTATTTACAGTCCAACTTCTAGAATTCTATGGGATCTGTTGGAAGAAAGGTTTGGGGATTGTAACAATACACCTCATATATATCTGATCCAAAGAGAAATAACTTCACTTGAGTAAGGAAATAGTTTCGTGACAGTCTACTATAGCAAACTTCATAAATGCTGGGATGAGATCTCTAGGTTACAACCTATTCCAGTTTGCTCTTGTAATGGTTGTGGTTGTGAGATGAATAAAAAGCTTGAGGATATAGATACCAGAAACAAGGTGGTTCAATTTTTGATGGGACTAAATCAAAGCTTTGATAATATTAGGAGTCAGATTTTAGCATATGAACCTTTGCCAAATGTGAACAAGGTATATGCTATGGTTTTGCATATAGAGAGACAACGAAAGATAAACATGCTGCATGATAATGTTGATAGTAGTGTTATGCATATTAGAAGCACAACATCTAAAAGAAATATGGGAGGAAAGGGAAGTTTCAAGAAGAAGGATGCTAGAAGAAAAGAAGACAAGTTTTGTGAGTTTTATAGAACAGAAGGACATGAAAAAGATAGCTATTTCAAGTTGCATGGGGATCCAGAGTGGTATAAAGATCTGAAGTAGAAGAAAAACACTGGGAAAGGAGTGGGAAAGGATAAACAGGCGTACATGGTGGAAACGCCACTTGAATGTGATAGAGATCAGTTGAAGAGTGGCACCATGTAGAGTTTACAAGAGCTCATACAACAAGAGATAGCTAGAGCTCTTAAAGGGAAGCAAGCGATGGATACACAACAACTAAATTTTGCTCAAGTGGAGTATGTAGGTATGTCTTTAGAACAGGTTCCATCGACAAATATGAAGTATTGGATTGTTGATTCAGGTGCTTCCACTCATATTTGCTTAAACCGAACTTTATTTTTGACCTTAGAACCTGTAAAAAGACCCACGAAGGTTCATTTTCCCAATGGAATTGTTACACATGTGACTTACAAAGGCACTGTTAAACTTTTCTCTTTAACCTTGCTAAGTGTTCTCTATATTCCTACCTTTAAACATAACCTTCTCTCTGTAAACCAAATTTCTATTACTTCTTCACTCTTGTTTTGTTTTTATCCAAATTCTTGTTTATTACAGGAATTGAAGAGTGAGAAGCTTCTAGCCAAAGTCCATGTCATTGACAACCTTTATGTTTTAGATCATACCTCTTTCCTTAATATTTCTTCTTGTAACCTTGATCAATCAGTTTCTTTTCCTTCTTTTACATCATGTAATAGTGCCTGTGATATAAATAATACATTTGTGACTGTAAATAGTGGACAGATTTGGCATCAAAGACTGGGGCATCCATCATCTAGTGTAATGAAACATTTATCCATGTTTAATGGAAATATAGAAGGTTATACCAAGTTTGTAATACTTGTGAAGTCTGTCCAATGGTGAAGCAAACAAGACTGCCATTTTTGAATAGTTTCTCTCGAGCACTTGCTAAATTTGACATTGTGCATGTAGATATTTAGGGACCTTATGCTCATGCTTCAATTTCTGGAGCACGTTACTTTCTTACTCTTGTTTATGACTACAGTAGATGTACCTGGACGTATTTAATGGCTCAAAAATCCCAAACATCATCACTTTTGTTTTGGTTTGTTAAAATGGTGAAGAACCAGTTTGGCACTAGTCTTAAAATCTTGCGTTTTGATAATGGAGGAGAGTTTATAGGACGTAGCTGTCAAATGGTATTATAAGAGAATGGCATTCTTCACCAGAAATCTTGTCCATATACTCCACAGCAGAATGGAGTAGTTGAACGTAAGCATCGACATCTTATTCAAGTGGCAAGAGCTCTGCTCCATCAAGCATCTTTGCCAAAAATTTTTTGGGGACATGCTATTTTACATGCTACTACCTTAGTCAATCTATTGCCTTCATTAGTTCTAGCTTGGAAGAGTCCTTATCAGATGTTGTTTGGTAAAGAGACAGTATATGCACACCTAAAGGTTTTTAGATGTCTTTGTTATTGTGCTAATACCAAACCAAGCAAGGACAAGTTTGATTCTAGGACTATTAAAGGTGTTTACCTTGGCGTATCTCCTGGACAAAAGGATAGCAAGGTATATGACTTAAAGAATAAGTCTTACTTTGTTACTAGAGACTTGACTTTCTGTGAAGAAGTTTTTCCTTTCAAGCAGACCTCTTCAACTACCTCACATGTACCACCGGTTTCAATTGTTCCAGTTTCCCTTGATGATATTTCAACTTCAGATACCATTGCACAAGATGTTTCTATTATGCGCACAGAAAATTTGTCTAGCCATGAACAAGAAATTATTTCAGATTCTTCTTATCCTGATGAAGCTCATGTTTCGATGGAACCTAGGAGAAGTACAAGACCCTCCAAACCTCCAGCTTGGCTTCGTGATTTCCATACTAATTCAGTCCATGCTTTTTCTAAGCATGTTACTGACACAGTTCTTAAACCTACTTCTTATACACCACTTACTTTTCCTTTTATTCAACCTCATCAATTTTCATCTGCTTATAGGTGTTTTGTGACAAACTTGTCCACCCTTAAAGAACCCACATGTTACACCGAAGCCAAGGATAATCCACATTGGCAGCAAGCTATGAGTGATGAGTTAGCAATATTAGAAAAGAATCATACGTGGGAGCTTACTGCTTTGCCACCAGGGAAACAAGCCATTGGTTCTACATAGGTGTATAAAATCAAACTTAGACCTGACGGAACAGTTGACAGGTATAAAGCACGATTGGTGGCGAAAGGTTACAATCAAATTAAGGGCCTTGATTTTACATATAGTTTTTCTCCTGTTGCCAGGGCAGTAACTGTTCGTGTTTTTTTTTTTTTTGCTTTAACAGCAACTAAGGGTTGGGTTTTGCATCAACTAGATATTAATAATGCATTTTTGCATGGTTATCTAGATGAAGAGGTGTATATGCTTCCTCCAGATGGTTATTCCAAGGCACAATCTTCTCAAGTTTGTCACTTGAAGAAGTCTCTTTATGGATTAAAATAGGCTTTCCGTCAATGGAATGTTGAACTTACGAGGCAACTCTGCACCTATGGTTTTTAGCAGTTTTTTGCTGATAATTGTTTGTTTGTTTTTCAGAATGATGGAATTTTTATAGCGGTCCTCATTTATGTGGATGATATGTTACTGACTGGTAATTCTCCTACGGAGATTCTGAAGATTAAGTAGTTTTTGGATGTTGCCTTCACCATCAAAGATCATGGTTTTGCCAAGTATTTTCTTGGCTTGGAGATTGCACGTTCTGTGGAAGGTTTGTATGTCCACCAAAGAAAATATGTGCTCGATTTGATTCAAGAAGCAGGGTTGTTAAGCGCCAAACCAGTTACTACTCCTCTTCAAAAAGGTGTTAAGTTAACATCTACTTCAACTTCTGGTGATCTTTTGGATGATGCACAGCCATATCATAGATTGATTGGGCGATTGTTGTATTTGGGTTTTACCCGTCCAGACATTACTTTTGTTGTTCATCAGCTTAGTCAATTTGTGCATGCTTCTAGAGTTTTACACTGGCAATGTGCTCTTCATCTGCTGAAATATTTGAAAAATGGTCCTTCTTTAGGATTGTTTTTCCCTACCAATAACTCTCTTGTTCTGTTTGCTTACTGCGATGCAGATTGGGGGGCTTGTTCTGATACTAGATGTTCAGTTACTGGTTTTTGTATTTTTTTTGGTTTCTCTCTGGTGTCTTGGAAGAGTAAGAAGCAACCTACCATTTCCCGTTCTTCTGCTGAAGCTGAGTACCGTAGCATGGCCATGACTGTTTGTGAACTTCAGTGGCTTAGTTACTTATTTCGTGATCTTGGTCTTCCTCTTCCTCTTTCGATTTCTTTGAAGTGTGATAATAAAGCATCCCTTCATATTGCTGCTAACCTAGTTTTCCATGAGCGTTCTAAACACATTGACATCAATTGCCATGTGATTCGAGAGCAGCTTAAGTCGGGCTTTATTGACACAACTTACTTGGCTTCTTCGTTGCAGCTTTCTAATATTTTTACAAAGGCATTGAATACTCCTTTCTTCCTAAAGCTCTGTCACAAGTTGGGACTGGTAGTTTTTTACCACTCTTCAACTTGAGGGGGCTGAAGAAATGTGTGCTTTTGTATTCAGTTCTTCAATACGCACGCCGTTTGTGTGCTTTTGTATTTATTAGTTTTCTATTTTGTTTTCTCTTCTTCACGTGTGAGTTATTAGTTATAATCACATGATTATTACTAGAGTTAGTTAGTTTTCTTTGAGCTAGTTTTGATGTCAAGTTAAATGTCTATGTTTTTATGTGTGTTTTTCTCTTATTTATGTAGTAAGTATGTAATATTATATGTGTTTTTATGTGTTTATGTCCCATTTATGTCTTTATGTTTGTTTTTAGGACAAATCATGGTGAAGTGTGAAGAAAAGAGAAAAGATGGTGAAATTTTAAAGAAGTGGATCACGAGTGGTGAAGAGCATCACGAGTGGTGAAGAAGGAAGAAGAAAAGAGCAAGAAATTCACGAGATCCAGCAAAGGTTCACGAGTCGTGAAGGGAGTCACGACTCGGTAAGGAGAGAAGGAAGAAGATCACGACTAGGCAGCGGATTCACGAGTAGTGAGGAGGCTCACGACTCGTAATGGGGCAAGACTTCAGAAGAACTCATGAAGATCACGACTCGTGAAGGTGTTCACGAGTCGGACAAAGATGCTGTTTCCCAAACGATGTGTCTTCTGCACCTGATTTTTCAGCCAAACAACATGTCTTCTCAGAAGCAATCTTTCGTGGACTTATCAAGAGACATGCCTGCAGAGAAGATACATATATATATGGAAACAAAACTCTGGATGAAGGATGAAAAAAATTGAAGAACATTTTTACTGTTTTTCTTAAGAACATTTGTAGTTGTTTTGATTTTCTGTTTACTTAGTTTTAAGGGATGACAAAAGAGCAAAGCCAAAGGAATAAGAGATTTAACAGAAGGTTTAATTAGAAAGTAAACCCTGGGGAGTGATGCTTTCTTGTCTCTTATTTCTTCTTTATTGTAATCTTGTTTATGGCTAAGTTCTTTGATACATTATGACTATTTAAATTTAAGTTGTTTTTCATCTACTTATCTTTGTCTTTTGAATGTTTATTTTCTTTATGTATGAAGTATGATTTAAATTTGTTTAAGTGCTTTGAATTGCTTAGTATGCTTGATCACCATATTAAGTATGTTAGTCATTTAATTTACAATGAGAGTTGAAATTATTTGATGGAAAGTTAAATGAATTTACTTAAAGCATTGAATTCACTTAGAGATAAGGAATTCACTTTAAGGGGTTAAAGAATTAGCATAGAACTTCATGGTTTTTATTTATCTCTATAATAACATGAGAATGCTTATAGACTCTAAGTAAGAATACTCTTTATTGACAATGAGAATTGCTTTAAAGAATCTTGGTTAATTTCTCCATTCATATCATTCATACAATTGTTAATTAATTCAAAGATGAACTTGTTTTATTTGGTTATAATGTATGTTCATTCTATCTTTTAAGTAATCTATTAATCAAAATTAACTTAATACATTTTAAGTAGTTTAGTATTTACATTAATTGCATGATTTTAAATGAAATTGTTACCTATCCATTTACTTATTGTTATTTCAATATAAAATTGCCCCGTTCCCTTTGGAACGATACCCTACTCATACTATACACAGTCTAGTGAGACTAAGGGTTCAATTAAATCCCCATCAAGTTTTTTCCTATATAAGTAATACTCGTGATGCTCTGTTTTAGCTAACTTTTACAAAGTAGTATGAAATGAGAAGTTTCGTTCATACTTTGTTTTCTCTGTTTTGATAATGGTGTTTAGGGTTTGAACACACACGTTCCTCTATCTAGGTAAGAAAGACATACAGATCTTACGGTTATTAGCAGAGTGAGCAAAACAAACATACATTAATTCTTTCATGGCTCAAGCTCTTTGAACAGTAGTTCTGCAGAAAAAAGGAAGTTGCAGAAGAAACAAACAGGAATATATATATATATATATATATATATATATATATATATATATATATATATATATATATATATATATATATATATATATATATATATATATATATATATATATATATATATATATATATATAAAGAGAGAGAGCCCGAACGAGGAAAATAAATAAGATTCCTAACAAACAAAAAATATATGAACTGATGGACTTCCTTTTGGTGCAGCTCTGGCCATCACAAATACTCCTGCAGAGTGATCATCTATTATTCTCACTATTAGTAATTCTAACTCAGGAACGATATGATAACTATAAGCTAAAACTAAAATTACTCCAATTACTCTTTCTTCAAACTTATATTAATCAATGCATAGCAAAGTAGGTAACAGTGATAAATGAAAAGAAAGGAAACATAATTGGTTGTATACGATACATTTATCTGGGCCATTATTGGATTATATCTCTCTGAAAATTGATTATGATGGAATCAGGTTTGATACAGAAAAATGTAGGAATCCTTAATGCTTAAAAAGGAGAATTTCTATAAGAAATTATATCACCATCAATCTCTATATTGGGCACATATGAAATCTTGGGCCAATCTTCTCCTTTATCCCTATCGCATTTTTGTTTCAGCAAAGGACACCTCCAAATGGATAGGGAAGATATGCAGGAGGGTAAAGCTGGCATGGACTGGAGCTCAGAGCAATTCCAAATCTTTAGTTCTTGAAGAGATGTTAGGTGTCGGAACCCATTATAGCAGAAAGATTTCATATTCTGAAGATCCCTAATGCTAAGAAAAGCGAGTGTGGATGGCAGTCCCTCTTCTAGTATGAACTGAAGCTTAACACAATTACTTATCACAAATTTTTTGAGAGAGAATAGCCTTTAAAGCCCTTTATAGTCATGAATTCTCAAATTTTGAGAATTCAAGATTGTAAGAGAGGTGAGAGTGGAAGGTAGCAGCATCTCCTTTGGAAAGCATTCTACATCTTCATGCATACCAATACTAAAATGTTTAAGAGAAGGCAGCATCTGTAGTTCCCAATCTGCACAGCCAGCAATAAGTTTTTTGCTACATTGAACATCAAGTGATTCTAAACTAGAAGGCAAACTACCTTCGGGAAATGACCGAAGATCTGGACAGTAGCCTATTTCCAACTTTGCAAGGGAAAGAAGGAGTGAATGCATATTTTCAGGCAGTGACTCCAACTTTGAGCAGCCATATAACTGAAGCCTTTCCAAATTAGGAATAGGTAACCCTCCTTTGGGAAAAAAGACTAAATTATGGCACTTTTTAATTTGCACGAAAATGAGAGATGTGAAGTCCTGGTGAGATGCCTTAGGTGCAAAAGGGGATTCAAACTTTGGACAACGATGAATACAAAAATTCTTAACCTTTGGAAATAATTGTAATGGGAAGTACTTGAAGGATTCGTAATTCCAAGTGTAAATACTTGCTAAATACTTGCACAAGTAGTTAAAGGACTACCCATTTGCTGCATGCACTCTAGTATGGAATCATGTGAGTGGAATCGCTGCACCAAGATACATGCCTCCGGTTCTCCATCTGGTTGCACCCATCTATCTAAAAGCAATGCATGTGTTTGATCAACTGTTGTCATGGAATGGATAAATGGAGCTTATGGAAGTGAAACCAGAAGCTTCTGACAACCCTCAATCCAGAGGATTGCTAATAAAGGAAGGTAATTAGGCAAGGGCTAAAATAGGTTAGACATGATCTCAAGTGAAGTTCTCGGAGTTGGGAAAAAGCTCCATCTGCATGAACACCTGCAGAAATCCAGTTACGCCACTCTCTCATCCTTTCAAATCATAAAACTTCAGGGGATCCAAATGGCTTTGTTATGGACTTGGAACTTTTATAAAACTCAGGACCAACAACAAAAACTCCTTCACATGTTATAACTGTGAGGTCTTTCAGAGATGCTAGCTGCCCGAGGGAGGTAAGGAAGAGCAGTATCTACATCCACTAAGTTTTAAGGTTACTATATGTGAGAGAGAAGATTTCCCAATCTAATGAGGAAATCTTGCACCCCTATAATCAATTATGAAAATACGTTCTACATTTCTATGAGGTTGTAGTTGCTCAAAAATGCTTCCGGCATGCAAATCACAAGCATTTCTATCCCGTCTCAGCTCCAACTCCTTAAGATACTTTGCCCTTCAAGTTCGAATTCATAGCATCTCGAGCATCACCAACATTTTGAAGATTCCAAATGCATAATTCTCCTCCTAGATAATGAAGTTCAACCAACTCTTTTATGCAAGACCCACTCTGATCTCCCAAAACGAAATCTGACAATATCTGAAGATTCTTTAATTTACCCATATGTGGAGGCACCTGTTGCATCGATGTTCCTCTAATATTAAGATGTTGCAAGTTGATTAATCTTCCCATGCTTGTTGTCAATTCAACGAGGTTTTTACACCGTGTCAAGATTAAAGATTGCAAATTACACAAATTGCTTAATGATTCCAGTAACATTCTTATTGATGTTTCACAAAGATCCAAATATAATAAGTACTTCAAGTCACCAATGCAGTCAGGCAAGAAAATGAGGTCTCTACATTTGCGCAGTAGTAATCTTTGTAAACTATACAAATTCTTTAAGACATTTGATAAAGTTACCACTGAAGTTTCAGAAAGATCAAGATATCGTAAATGTTTCAAATTGCTAATAAGGTCAGGCAACTTTGTTAGATTACGAAACTGAGATAGACAAACAACTCGTAGACGCTACAGTGCAAGTAGTAAATCATGCATTACGTCATTATTAATGCATTTGAATGGCCACCCCACAAGTAAGAAGGTGCGCAAAAAAGGAGCTTTATGCATGCCCTCAAAATTCACAGAGGTGTCAAATTTTGAGCTTGCATATGAAAAATGACATGTCCTTGTAGAAATCTTGCATAAATCATCACCCTCTGACCTAAAGCAAAAATCTCTAGAGACAAATTTTTCTAAGTCATTAATAAGGTCATGCATGACAAAGCACGATGCATAGGCACTCAACTTCTGAAAAAATGATATATACACAAGATCATAAAAGTATTCCTCGCCAACTTCATTCATTTCCTTTCGTTGTGCAGATTTAACAATAAAACCCTCTGCTATCCACAGAAGGATTAATTCTTCCTTATTAAATACATAACCCTTAGGAAACAATGCACAATAAGCAAAACATCTTTTAAGATGCGAAGGGAGATAATGATAGCTCAACTTTAGAGATGGAAGAACATTATCATTTGACAAATCCCAGATACTGCTCTCTGATATCTTCTCCCATTCCTTAACATCTCTTCTAAAGCCCAAAAGGCCCCCAAGTGTTTTTGCCGTTAAAGGTAACCCTTTGCAATGTCTTACTATTTCTCTACCAATTGATTCTAAATTTGGTTGTTCATTGAATTTTCCACCATAAAAGGCATGTCTTGCAAATAAATGCCAACAATCATCGTTAGTTAATTCCCTCAAACGATAATTTGGAAACGTTCCCATTATTGATGCCACACTTTCATTAAGCGTTGTAACGACAATCTTACTTTCCTGTGCCCCATGTCTGAAAGGAGTCTGCAATATATCCCAGTCCACATACTTATCATTCCAAACTGTAATAAAACATACAAAACAAGAAGAGAGAATTATATTTTCTATATATTGAATTGAGTCTTACTACAGAATTTATACAAAAGCAAAAATACTAAATAGGAAACTTCATATTCTGTACAAGGTAAGAGAATATTCTACAGCTAATTACAATCCATATTATAACATTCTCCCTCAAGCTGGAGCATAGATATTAATCATGCCCTGCAGCTTGTTACATAAATAGTCAACTCGAGAGCCATTTAAGGATTTTGTGAACAAATCATCCAACTGTTCTCCTCACATATCCTGTTGAGATTATATTATCTTGAATCTTTTCACGAATAAAGTGACAATCGACTTCAATATACTTGGTCCGTTCATGATATACTGAATTTGAGGCAAGATGAAGAGCAGCATAATTATCACACCAAAGTTTTGCTGGAGGCAAGGGATTTATACCAATTTCAGCAAGCAAATAATGAATCCACAAAATCTCACATGCGTACTATGACATAGCTTTGTATTTAAATTCTGCATTAGATCTGGATACTATAATTTGCTTCTTGCTTCTTCAAGACACTAAATTTTCTCCAACAAAAATACAATAGCCTATTGTTGACCTCCTATCAATCTTAGAACCTGCCCAATCAGTATCTGTAAAACACTTAATGTGAGTATGCCCATGATCACTGTACAATATACCTAGTTCAGGAGCACCTTTCAGATAACATAAGATCTGTTTTAAAGTTTCTCAATGCTTGATCATAGAAGCAGCCATAAATTGGCTAACAACGCTCACTGCAAATGTGATACCTGGACGAGTTATTGTGAGATAATTTATTTTTCCAACTAGCCTTCAGTATCTCTCTGGATCATCAAAAGGATCACCATTATCTTTTGTAAGTTGTACATTGGGAACCATAAGAGTAGTACACGGCTTAGCTCCTAATTTTTCAGTTTCTACAAGTAAGTCAAAAATATATTTTCGTTAGGATAAAAAAATTCCCTTCTTACTTCTCATCACTTCCACTCCCAAGAAATATTTCAACTAGTCTAAGTCTTTAATGTGAAATCTATCATGCAAAAAAGACTTAAGTGAAAAAATACCTGCAGAATCACTTCCTATAATCACAATATCATCAACATAAACCATAAGAAGAATAATGACATCTTTCGATTATCTATAGAAAATAAAGTGGTCGAACTGACTCTTCTTTAGTCTAAACTCTTGGACAACCTTACTGAATTTACCAAACCAGACACGAGAACTCTGCTTTAATCCGTACAAAGACTTATTCAAATGACAAACTTTCTCATACTCCCTCTGAGCAACAAAATTAGGTGGTTGCTCCATATAATTTTTTTTTCTGAAGATCGCCATGAAAGAAAGCATTTTTGATGTCAAGTTGATGTAACGGCCAATGGTGGGAAGCTGCCAAAGATATGAAAAGAAGATCACAAAACTCAATTTGGCGACTGGAGAGAAAGTATCAGAATAATCCATCACATAAATCTTGGCATAAACTTTAGCAACAAGTCAAGCGTTCAGCCGAGCTACAGAACCATCCGATTAACTTTGACTGTAAAAAGTCAATTGCAATCCATAGCCTTTCTTCCTTCCTTCTATTAAATTCACCAACTCCCAAGTGTTATTTGTATCCAAGGCATTCATCTCTTTAATCATAGCATGATACCATCCAAGGTGATGTAAGACTTCCTTAACTATCTTTGGAATTAAAGAGCATGTCGAGGGAGACAAGTGATTATAGAAAACAAAATTAGCAATAAAATAAGTGAATTTACAATTAAGTTAATAAAATTACTCTATTTTAAAAATTAAGGGCATAAGAAAATAAAATAAAATTTTATTGATATTCTTTTTGGTATATAAAAAAGGTAGAAAAATCCATAAAACTACCTATTATATATTCCGACCAAATCACGTTGAATCCAAAAAAAAACTCCATTAAGAGGATTGTGCAAGGGATAAATTACCTATTTAAAAGATCATTGAATAAATATTTCTATTTTGAAAAATTTAAGATAAAAATAACAAAAAATAATGATATTTTTAGCCACACTAGAAAAAATTAAGAGTGGCAAAATATAACTTTCACACAATAAATAAATAATGCCAACAATGATTATTCACTCTTCTTTTTTGATTGTATAGCTTGATTTATAAATTCACCCCACATAATTAAAAAATTTTATTATTATTTACGGTTTGGCAATAAAAAAATAGCAAAATTGGTTTAAAAGGAAAATCATATTTTGATTAATATTCTCCTATTATTTATAATTATATTATTAAATTGGTTAAGAGTAACCTATCAATTAATAGTACCTTTTAGTTTTTAATCATGATAAAACTATAAAATCTAATTTAATTAAGTTATATTAGCAACATTTTTAAACTTATAAAAATTGGTTAATAGTAACTTAAATATTTTTTTTTCTGTTTTTCATCATCTTTATAATTACTTTTTTAAAAAATATAAATAAATATAATATTAAATAATTTAATTTATTTATAAATTATAATTAAAAAGTAATTATAATTATAATTAATTAAATTATAAAAAAATTAAATATATTTAACTTGGAATAGCGATGGATATTTCCGTCACTAATTTGTTGGGAAACACAAATTTGATGTGACAGCTTAATTATTTTTTGCGATGAAATAACGACGGAATTAAACTAACAAAAATATTGATAGCATTTCAATATTGAAAAGTATTTCATTTAAAGAAACAAAAATATTGACGGAGTTTCAACATTAAAAAGTGTTTAAAAATTTAGTGCTTGAATTATAACAAAATAAAATTTAGTACGAACATTGAAAAGTACCATATAGTTGGAGCATTTTTTTATAATTAATTTTTTATTTTTATATCTTGATTTTTTTCTATTTCTCTCTAAAATTTATATAAAATAATACTTTAAATATATATTTAAATTATATTTTTTTGTACCTTAAATTTTCATATTTTTCTATAAAATTTACATAATACTTTAAATTAAATTTATATTATATTATTCTATTTAATTATATAGTAATATTTATATGTAGTATCCGATTAACTTTTATATATTTTATTTTTTACCATATATTGATGTTTATATTTTATTTAATAACATTTAATTATATATTTTTTTATATTTTGGAGTTTATGTTATAGAATTTAATATTCTTCAAAATTTTATTTGACTTAAAATTAAGAAAATTAAGCATATTAATTTTCAAAAAATATCAAATTTATTTTATAATATTAACTATTAATTTATAAAATATGAATTTCAACTAATAAATTAAATTTATTTTATAATTTTTATTTTAAATTATTTTATATATTTAAAATTGAATTGAAATTTATTTAATTTTTTTATTATTTTATATTGTAAACTTTAATGGTTAAGCGAAAAATATTGATTAATAAAATTAAAAAATTAAATCGATAAATTAATTAATTAAATATAATAGATTAATTAATAATTAATAATTTTAAAAAAATTAATATTAATAGATTGATTAATCTTTTCATTCGTAATTTTGGTTTCATTTCATTTTTGGGCTTGAGGGTAATGTATTTGGGTTTTTGTCTTTGGGCTTCCCGCGAAGAAAGGAGATCCATTGATGGAAAAGAAACCAGCGAGATTTCACCTGGTTTCGGCATCTTCATTTCTGTCTTGGCTCTCACTTCTGTTCTTTCAGTCACAATGTCGATGGAGGTCGCCACAGCAACTGCGCCGAGCGTCGCGCTTCACACTCGTATGTTAGCGTCGCCGCTGGTATCTTCACGAACCTCAATCTCCAACAGAACCCTAGCTTTCTCTTCGTCGTCTTCTCCTCCAAGAACTCCTCTATCAACAAGCTTTGTCTCTCCCTTCGCCGGCGGAGGCAGTGTCATCGGAGATTTATCCGGAATAAAGCTCCGACGTCAATGTCTTAATCCGGCGTTAATTTCGAGTTCAAAGGGCAAGAGAAGCGTTGTCACTATGGTAAGTGCTTGTTTTCTCCTGTTATCACTTGTACCGTAATCTTGTTATAGGTTTAGCTTGTTCTAAGATTTAATTAAGCACTTCTTTCTCGCCATATTTTCTTTTTAAAGTGGATAAGATTGGTTTTCTCCATATACGATGTGATTATAGTTTGTATCTTCTAATTGAATTAGTGAAATTTCAAATATGGGCATCACTTTTGGGTAACTGGAAAACTACTATAATAAGTTGCATATAAGTTCAGGTGATTTAAAAGTACTTAAGGTTAGGTCAGCCAAGTAATAGTGATCACTCTGCTATCACTAATATGTATCTTTTTTCGGGTTCCCTTTAATGTTAAAACCTCAAGCTTTTCCTGTTAGATTCAATTCATGCAGACGCAGTTATGATTCGGGAATTACGAAACTGTGGAAAAGGTCCATGCTTGAAAAACGATATTATCTTGGGAAACTAGTTTTTTTTTTTTTTTGTTACCATATATCTAAGTAGTTTATATCAATTTGATGCCACTGACTCTTGCTTTCTTGCAGAATTTTCAGTTGTTCGTTCATTTTGAGGCTGCGTGGTCTGACCCAAGTTTACCTTTTTCCCTCAAAGAACTGACTTTGATCTTTGAATTGCCTCACATGTATACTGCTGTTTTTCCTTACCCACTATCCAAAGACTTGGAAACTGTTTCCCTTTCTGCTAAGCGATCAATCTTATCTTTGGTCTCAAAGCATATAATTACAAATTGTCAACATTAACTTAGACCCTTCAAGTGTAATTGATAGACTTAAAATTGTAACAATCCATAGAGCTTAGACTTGAGAAAATAGTTCTTGGGGACTGGAATTTCAATGGAACTTTGTGCAAATTTTTTTTGGTTAAGATTGCCTATTAAAGGAATATTAGCATTAGGCATGACCTTACTGACTGAAGGACAGAAGATGATTTTTTTTTTTTTTTGTCTCACATTCTTATTTTGATTTGCAATTCAAATCTTATTCTATCCACAGAGTAGATCGCTAAAGAAATGCACTTGTAAGATTGATACTTCTGCTGAACTGTGTTAGAAATTGCATGTTTGGGAGGCATAATAAATTCTATATTTTCAACTGAAGATATTTCTTTCCCATGAAGTCTTACATTTTACATTCTGCACATGCTTGTGCATTCACCAGGCATTCCCTTTTGACAGGTTATTCCATATACTAGGGGAAGTGCATGGGAGCAGCCTCCTCCAGATCTAGCGTCTTACCTGTTCAAGAATCGGATTGTTTACTTGGGCATGTCTCTTGTTCCTTCTGTCACAGAGTTAATACTTGCAGAGTTTTTATACCTTCAGTACGAGGATGAAGAGAAACCTATTTACCTCTATATAAACTCCACTGGAACCACTAAGGTTTCTCCATTTTATATAACTTTCCTTTGTCCAGTGGGTATATGCATGCTGTAAAATGCAAATTTTTCTAGGTAGCATATGTTGTTTCTCAAAAAGATTTTATATAGTTCATATTTGTTGTGATTGCAAGAGTTGTAGCCAGATTTTTTTTTACCTTTTTGTTGATATTGGGATGTGACTTGGCCTTAATTTTAACTCCATGCTTAGATCTCCAAGAGGTGAACATATTTCCTGAAAGTCCAAGCAAGCTGATAGAATTAGGTTGATCAAAATCTTTTGAACTGCTTTAGTCATTTTCTATCCCCTCTTCTTTCTTGGTTTTCAGATATACATCTTAGCCAATAATCACATTTCATTACTGTTAGCTCATCTTCTCTGTCTTTCTGATTTTGAACCAGTTCTTTCAATGTAAAAACTAAGGCTTTTTCTTCCTCCTTAGAGAGTAATTTTCATAATAAGTGGACTGGATCTTTATGAAAATGAATGAAATGAAAAATACAGAAAGAGCTTAATTTTGATTAATTTTCTTTCCGGAATGAATAATCAACATTATGGAGGGCTGAAATTTCGACTAAGGAGTGGCTTTTATTGACTCTTGTGGTTTGATAAATATCTCTCATATAGATCGTCATTCTCACTTTTATATGTGATGCATATTTGATGCCTATTTCTTGTCTTTTTTTCTAAAGAAAAAAAAAAAAATCTAAATCACAACTTTGTCTTTTAATATAATAATCAGCAAGTTTAAAGCTGTGAAATGGAAATGGAGGTGATTGTATTAGGAATCTGCTAAATACATACTGAAGTAAATGCATCTGCTAGTAGAAAGTTTATAACTTGTATGCAGCTCTTCTAATTCTCCTTGCTTCTTTCTTCCCATATTCTTTCCCTTTACTGCATAGTCTTATCTCAATAACTTCCCATGAATGTACAACTATATTCTTGAGTGCAACTATATACTTTTCTAACTGCCTACATTGGTATTGAAGCTACATGCTAGCTCTTTAGGTGCTGACAAATGGTAGGCTGACTTTGCAGTGTCTTTGCAGGGCTAATTAGAGATTCAAACATAAGTAAACACATATTTAAATTAATAATAACTTATATGTCTAAGTGTATGAAATGCAAGAGCATGCTTCATGCAATTTATGATTTAAATGCAGTTGTTTACAATTTAAACAGAACTTTAAGATTTTTTTCAGGGTGGTGAAAAGCTGGGCTATGAGACAGAGGCTTTTGCAGTCTATGATGTTATGGGGTACTGAAGCTTTATGCTTTTCTCTAATTGCATATTTTATGCAAAATTTCATGGAGCTATTCATCTTTTGCCAAAAACCCCACCATCAACCATTATTATAGGGGCACCTTTTGTTTCATAATCCTTCTGAGCCCTTATGGTAACGTAGAGATTTTGCCCATGTGATAAGGTTCACGTCTTTCATAAGTCACATTTATCAATATGTTATATGGTTTGCCATTTTGTCTGAACACTTGAAGGACGGTTCACTTCAATGTTGTAGATATCCCAATCAAAAGACACAAGTTAACCACCCCATCTATGAGGAGATTCTATATGTATCTGTTGCTTATGGTTGACTTATTTTATTGCAGGTATGTGAAGCCACCTATATTTACTCTCTGCGTTGGTAATGCTTGGGGAGAGGCAGCCTTACTTTTGGCTGCAGGTTCAAAGGGAAATCGTTCAGCTTTACCTTCATCAACTATCATGATAAAACAGGTTCCTTATTGACCATTGATATCTGATATGAAAGCTATTCTTCCAATATCTTGCTGTTTTTTCTTGGATGGGGCCAATCGATAGTCAATACTACACATTTGTAAATTGAATATTTTGTTTTTGGATCTCATCTACCAATCTACAGCCAATAGGAAGATTTCAAGGCCAAGCAACAGATGTCGACCTTGCAAGAAAAGAAGTAAACAATGTGAAAACAGAATTGGTAAGATTCACAATGCCTTTGGTGTTTCTTTTTCATTAAACAGTACTCAATCTGGGTATGTTGTATCCATCCTCCAACATGCTTTACTTGCTAACTAATAGGTTAGGGGTTTGGATATGGTATTTAATCTGGTAAACATTATACCCATGCACCACCATGCCATAATTTCTGACGTTGGGTTTCATTTTCATTACAAATACACGATCTGGTTACATTATACCTATCCATCAACATCCTGTACTTGCCTGACTAACAGGAATGAAGCAGCTCTTGATTAGGAGTTTGGTCATAATTTATCCAACTATTCTAAATGTTGACATAAGATATATTACACCGCAAGTTCCTCAAGTCCATCCAAACTATAGAGACAAGAATGTTAAACTTCACTTTTTTGACTATTCCTGGATGCCTCCAAGAGGCAGAGGCCTATTCTGAGGCCTAACGAGGTGCCAATGGGACCACAAGAAACAGGGCAAGGTGGTGTTGGGATCTTCCCCCAACTCAACAAATATTGACTCTTGACTCTTGTTTCTTACATTAGTAAATAGCATAATTTTTAATTACCAAACCAAGCAGAATCTTTTCTCAATACAATATGTATTATTATTGGTTGACCAATTGAACAGCATTTTTAGATGATGTTATGATAATTGTTGTTTTTATCATGCATCATATGTTCATTGTTTACTGGTTGAGTGAGAAACAGTAGGGACTGGAATACACTTCAGAGGAAAGGAATACGATCAGAAATTAATGTTTCAACTTCATTTCTCCATATTGTGTTACAAATATTTACTTTTCTAACAATATATTGTTGACAAAGTTACCTTTCTTTTTGGCCTCATCAACTATGGATAGAACTTCAGCAAAATAATAATAAGAAATCAGCTACATTCATGCAAGTCCTGTGTGCATGTGGGGGGAGAGATTTCCCATTCTTACCTTCAAGGACTTGATTGGGATTGTTAAAACCTTCTCTGGAAGATATTGGTTAGGGTCAAAATAAAGTACCTAATGTACTCTTCATTTCGGATCTTATAAAGTCGATCTCTCTTATATTTTTCAAATTCAATGACAACTTGCATTAAAACTCAAAATTTTGGTAGGTCTAAAAATAAAATCATGCTATTGCAGCACCTAATATAATCTTCATTTTGTATCTATAAAGGTCAATCTCATGGCAAAGCATATTGGAAAATCCCCTGAGCAAATTGAAGCAGACATTAGTCGCCCAAAATATTTTAACCCTGCTGAGGCAGTTGAATATGGCATTATAGACAAGGTACATAACTCAAAACTTTCAATAATTCTAGTTTTCCTGCATTGCTGATTGCCTTTTCCTTGATTTTCTGCAGGTACTATACAATGAAAGGAGCACTGAGGACCATGGTGTTGTTTCTGACCTTAAGAAGGCACAGCTTATATGATTGTAGTGAAATAACATAGAGTTATTGCTGGGAGTTGCAGATAAGGTACTCCAAAGTTATTATCAGAATTGGAGTATTATGTGAAATTGCTTTCAAACATTAAATTTTGTAATCGGCACTTATGGTGGTAATTGATGCTTCCTTTCTCCTGACAATGTGTACTATATCTTTTATTTTGCCATTCTGTTTTTTCCTTGAATCTTTTATGATGTTTGTGATCTTTTGTGCTAAATTAAAAATGCATCCAGTTTTGGAATTGCTCAAGTGTTAATACATAAGTCTGGTAATTTCTTGAGCATCAAGTATATTTCATTTGGGAAATGTTGATAATTTCCCATATTTTGGGCGCTGGGGCTCTGGTTGTTATCGCCACTAGTTTGGGGCAAGGTGTAGAGTACTGTGATATGATTAGTGATATAGTGACTATTGTGGTGAACTTGTCACCATTAAACACGTTAAGTTTGTACAAAACCAATTGTTCTTTCAATCAGTATATGTTTCAAAGACCCACATAGCACCAGTTACTATTCTTAACTACTCCACTACTCTGGGTGTCTTAGCTGAAGTAGGCTCGCAAAGTGAACGAAATTGCTTGTTCTTGTCATGGCCATGCCACCTTACATTATTACTCTTTAATCTTTCTTCATGAAATTTCAGCGTAGGGACACCTGGAAAAGTGCATCTTAAGAGCTGCTATATTGCCCGTACACTTCGTTTGGGTGGTTGCACCTTGCATTTTCTCTTTTAGATGTACCGTTAAGATTGTCAGATTTGACATCTATTGGTGGGCGGTGCAATCCTTCTTCTGGTAGTATCATTTTCATCCCGCCATAAAATCTTCTTCCCATTTTCTTCATCTGAAATTTGCAAGTGTTGGGAGGGGATTATACATAGGAGCAGCTCTTTTTTAATATCGACCGTACACCTCAGGTCCCTAATATCAAAAGCATCTCTTCCATTCTTTGTGTGTATTGATTAGGGCACTGTATTGGAAGTGAGATCATATTTGCACAAGCGCATAATAGTGACGATAGTGGCAATCACTATCTCAAATTTGAACTTTTGCTCTTCATTATGTTTAAGTGCTCATCATTATGAATCTGATTATTTTGCAGTTTCATCAACAGTAGTTTTGTTTTTCTATACTTAAAATTTTCTTGCCGTTTCTGTAAATGTTATTAACAAACATCAATTTGCATTTGGCTGGAGATGAAACAGATTGAATTGATGTTGACTCAAAGGAAGCTGAAGCATGATGTCCCATTGAATGGAAGGCAAGGTCGTGGATATGAAAACCTTGAAGCTTTTAGCAATGAATTTGCTGCGTCTGTGGTTAATGTATACATAGCAAGCATGATTGTAACATAAACTGTTGTAGATAAATGTACGTGTACATGCACTCCTGCATTTTTAATTCAATGTACACTCTCGCATTTTCTATTTGATTGAATTGATGTACTGCAACGAGACTTGATTTTTCTATGCCAATTTTCTGCGTTGCTTGTACTTAGCTTCCACATATTTCGAAGTGCATGGCTGGAGCGTGGAACTTTTAGCATATTTGGCACGTGGGGTTCAATCGTTTGATTTTTAAATCTTGAATTTTGGTTTAATGTATTTAATTGGATTTTTAAAAATCTAAAATTGGCAGAATCAAATTGATTGAACTTCGAAAAATAATGTTGTTATAGATTTATGTATTATATATTTAATATTTACATTGTAACATATAAAAATTATATGAATATGAATTGTATAAATCAAATGATCCGAATTGAATTGAACTAACTGATCGAATATAATTTTGTTAGTTTGATTTAGTTCTTTTGAAAAGTTTAGTTTAATTCAATTCCTAAAATAGATGGAATTTAATTCAAATGCAGTGTCCTAGCTTCAGCATGGACTGCATAGCCCTAGTCTTATGCTGAACTATAGTCAAAAGTTCGAATACACGTATCTTTTCATTGTGAAACTAAGATCAAAATGCGGACTATTAATTAAATAATGGGAAGAAAATTTCCATGGCTTGGCCGATTATGGGATGGTAATAATAATAATAATGAAGTTTAGTTATTGATACACCTGTCATTCTGCAAACATTATTCCAGTGGCGAAACTAGAATATAAAATTAAGAAAGGCAAAAATATAAATTATATTTAAAATTAAAAAAATAAATTTAGGAGAAGGGGATCAAAATAAAATTTTAAGGCCTTGCTTGGAATGAATGAATTCCATAAAATTTTATGGAATTTATTTGTAATTTCAAATATTTATGCTTGGAATGCAAAAAAAAAAAGGAATTGAATTTTATAAATTAAATTCCATGAAATTCGTTACGCCTTCACCAAATTCTATCAAAATAGGTAAAATTTGCAAATGAATTCCTTATTTTTAAGAAGCCAAGTATTAAAAGACTATAATACCCTTATATATATATATATATATATATATATATATATATATATATATATATATTGTGTTTTTAACGTGTCTTTCACCATTCTTACTCTCTTGTATATTAAATATGTATTTTGAACGATTCTTACTTTTTTTCTCAATTTTTTAATCAAATTTACCTGGTTGGTATTTTTCTTTTAGATTTTGTAAATTAAATTTTTTGTATAAAATTAGAAAACCCTAATTTAATAAATTTGTTCATATTGATCATGAATTGGAATAGTTAGTGTTTTATTTGGTATCATTTTTATAGACATTATTGGCTTTTTTATATGTATTGAATTGAAGTTAAGGATATTTAAGTAAATAAATTAGAAATAAATTTTTTTATTCATTTATTCCAAGTATAAAATTAAGGAATTCATTCTCAATTCTATACATTAATTATTTTATTCCAAGCATAAGAATTCATTTACAAAATGAATTTCATGTGGAATTCATTTGTTTCAAGCAAGGCCTAAGTGAGTAAAATTGATTATTTAATATATATAATAAAAAAATTAAAAAATAATTGCCCCCTTTCCTTTTTACCTGGCGTCACCAGTGCATTATTCGCTTTAGGTTTTAAGCTCTCACGGTTTTATTTTTAAATCTTTTCCAAAAAATTTATGTTAGAAGAAAGTATCAACGGCCTTATATGATTTGCTTTCAACTCATCTCCAACAGATATAAGATAGGAGATAAGAGACTATCACTATTCCCACCCAAAAGAGAAGTCAACAAGCTTAAATCCTCGTCTTTCAACGAAAACATCAAATGATACACCGGCCGTTCTGCAGATATTATCCGTTTTGAATTTTATGCTCTCACGATTTTGTTTTTGAATTTTCCTCAAAAAGGTTCTGTAGGGAGAAGGTGCCCACAAACTTATAATATCCTCTTTCAACTCATCTGCAATTAGGTGATAGGAGACTATCAGTTATTTTTCCAATTTTATCAGTATTCGAATTTTACTCTTCTGTCTCCAAAATGTATTATAAAAAAAATAGAAAACAAAAAAAAATGAAAAACAATAATATGAGCAAGGTATGGATGAATAATTGAAGTGGTGACGGCAGCTCTGAATAGCAACTGGATGGGCTGCGAAGTAATCGACAAGTGGCGACTACGAACACGAGTCACCTACCCCAATTTCTTCCTAAAAGTTGATAGTACATGCTCTCTAGCGCATAGTAGCACTTGGATTCAAATATTATTTTGCATAATCAACCACTAAATCTTCATTAGTTTAAGAAAAACTAGGGAATGATTATGCGAAGTGCTCCTACCCCAAATTTTCCTGTCCTTTCCAAAGAATTGACACGAATAATAATAGCTAGGTATCTTTGTTATATAGTTTGAGATGCCTACTTCAGTGCGGGACAGCCAAACTAATAATGGGTTAGTGGGTTTTAATCCAGTTGTTATTTAACCCGCGGCTTTCAAAGACCTTAATAAGAAATGAACCAATGAATATGTACAACCTAAAAATGTTCATGCTTATCTCAAGTAGACATGGCCTGCTGGGATTCTCCAATTACCTTTCACGTTTACTGCCAATTCTAAACCAATCATTACATCCTTTTTCCACAAAATATAATCAAATTGAATTATATAAATTTAGTTGTATGCATCAACATAATTAACTATTTGAAGAATATATATATATATATATATATATATATATATATATATATATATATATATATATATATATATAAAGAAAGATAAGCTCAAAGACTCAAAGTTACAATGGTGTGTGTAAGACTGAAGAAATTAAGGTTCTCTCAACTTAAATTAGAATTTTTTTAAGAGTTCTATCAAATAATTATCCATACTGAGAAAAAAAAAAAAACTAAAGGGTTTAAAAGCAATAATTTATTTACCAAATAGGGACGAATCAATTAAAAAAATTAAAGGGGTTTAAAAGCAATAAGTATCCTTTCCTATTTTGGTATGGGACTGTTATTTTCAAATCGATTCTTAATTTCTTATTAATAAAAAAATATATGAATTATTTTAATTTTAAAAAATTAAAAAATTTAAAGGTTTTAAATTTGATTTTTTTAATAAAATTTATCACTATAATTGACTATTATATATTAAAAAAAAATAATCCTAACACTTTTTAAGAAAGTATTCCCAAAAGTAAAATAACCATATATAGAATAACACCTATTTAACATGTGTGTTAAGAAACCTTTGGGAGGCAAAACGAATTTAATAATAATAATAATAATAATAATAATAATAATAATAAGAAGAAGAAGAAGAAGAAGAAGAAGAAGAAGAAAAACTTAAATAAAGTTACGTAGATATTTAGCAATGTTACTATTACTAGTCCTGCAACTAAAACCATGGAAGGGTGTCATACAGGGTCAATATAGGAGTCTACATGGAATTGACACATCTCCAATCTAATCCTTCCACCTCTGCCCTTTTACTCTCAAATTAAATCAATAAAAAAGTTCAGACTTTGGGTATAAATAGGGGATTGTGATGTGTTATATTGCCATCTCAGAATTTTCATATCTTCTGCCTCTTATACCTTTAAAAAAAATTTAAGCCATGGGGTTTAAACATGTTTTTTGGCTTATTAATTTGGTATTGGTAATGCCAATAGTAACTTATTCTCAAGATTTTACAGACTCAAGAGCAACTTACTATGGCAGCCCTGATTGCTATGGGACTCCAAGTATGTCTATTCTTAATTACTATTATGTTTTGTTCCTTTTTTTAACGAAAAAATGTTATTTTTACATTCATAATCGTAATTGTGATGCTAATTTAGGTGGAGCTTGTGGGTTTGGCGAATATGGAAGGACAGTGAACGATGCTAATGTGGCTGGTGCTTCCAGTCGCTTGTTTATGAATGGCACTGGCTGTGGTGCTTGCTATCAGGTCTATACCATGTATAAATATACCCCCAACATATATATATATATATATATATATTCCCTCAGCACTAACATATAATAAGATTTTTTTTTTTCGTATTTTATCCACATCATCATGTTGACATGATAAAACTAAAGTATTTAATTTTATATAAGTTGATTATGCGGAAACCTTTAAAAAATTGTTTAAGTTATTATAATATGTTCACGTATCACATGATATTAAAAATTTTCCAACAAAATTTACTCTTTTAAGAAAAAATAATAACAATTTAATAATTTTTATGTTATAAATCGTTTTATTATTAATAGGTAGTTATTACCTTTCAAAATTTGATGGTCATGCATGCTGTTGATGCTTCTAAGGCTCTCTAGGGAAGACCATCCATTTCTTCTTCTTTTTTCAAATATACTATTGACTCGGAATAGAAGCATGAATCGGATTAAAGTAAGAAACTTTCAAAAATCATAGCCTTATCTTCGAAGATTAAACTAAGATGTAGCAACTTAAGAAACAACGTGACTAATAATTTGAAGTAGAAAATGAATAATAGTTAAGTGAGCTCTAAGTAATTAATTATATATTTCAGGTGCGATGTAAAGCAGCACAATGCACAAATGAAGGAGTGAACGTGGTGGTAACGGACTATGGAGAAGGAGACAGAACAGACTTTATACTAAGCACAAAAGCCTATGCAAGAATGGCAAACCCAAACATGGTGTCTGAATTGTTTGCATACGGCGTCGTAGAAGTAGAATACAGAAGAATCCCTTGCCGGTACGCTGGTTACAATCTGATGTTCAAGATTCATGAGCATAGCAACTTCCCTCATTATCTGGCTATTGTTATTTTGTACCAAGGTGGCCAATATGATATCTTGGACGCTCAAATTTGGGTGGTGAGTTTTCAATTCTTATTATTAAGATCTCTTAATTATCAGCTAAAAGTGTTTAAAAGTAAAAATGATGGAGTAATGGGCTGTGGATGAACAGGAAGATTGCAAGGAATGGGTAAGCATGAGGAGGGCATTTGGAGCAGTGTGGGACATTGCTAATCCACCAAAGGGATACATATCTTTGAGGTTCAGAGTGCGTGAAAGCGGTGGAGTCACATGGATTCAGGCAACTAATGCTATCCCTGCTTATTGGGAAGCTGGCGTTGCTTATGATTCTCAGATTCAGCTCAATTAATCTTATAGAATTGGTGTCCACCTTTTATGTTATTATTCGCATTTTATGCACTATGACTCGATAAGCATTAGTATCAGAAAGATTTCATGTACTTCTATTAGTTATTATATGAATAAAAATTACACAATACATGTTGCCTTATTTTAAACTGATCTTTGAGTAAAGCTATCCATGTATGCTTTAAATTATCACAAAAGTTGCTCAAACCAAACGATTCTAACCCTACCTCTTTTTATTTCATTTTCGGCTAAATGTTCAAATTTATTCTTACTATTTAATAAAAATTGTAATTTTATTTTTAATATTTTTAATTGGTGCAATGTTATTTTTTATATTTAAAACTAGCAAAATTATATCTTTAATTTTCTTTTGACATGAGACACTCGAACAATAAGATACGTGGCACGCATTATGCTACAAAATGAACAATTTTTTTCAATTTTAAAAACAACCAACTAAAATATTATATATAAAATTACTGCTTTTTATTAAATATTTTGGGAAAAATTGCATTCTAAGCCTTCTTTCTTTCTATAGTTAATAAGAGATTCTAATCCACCCATTAGTACTCCAAAAGAAAAGCATGCTAATCGGACTTTGATAAATTTCCCTTTCTATTTTTGCCCTTGTTGATTAGAGTGCGAAATACCTAGAGGGCTATAGGCACTATAAAGACTTTTTTTTTCTTTTCTTTTGTGGAGTGTCAACTTTGAATTTACTGTTCTTAAACAAAGGTGACGTGAACTTGTACTCCCTCCCCCATCAGTTGATGTACAAAAGAGAAGAAATGCATTCCCTCTGTTTTATATAAATAGACACACTTTCTATTTTATAAAAATTAACAAAATACAATTAATATAATTAAAATAATATAATTTATTTATATTTACACTAATTTAGCCCTATATTTATTAAATTTACATGTGAAAAGTATGAGATAATATTTGATAATACCCAATATTATCATTTCTAGGCCCAACCCAATTGTCACAAGCCCAACGTGGGTTCAGGTCTAATTGTTGTCCATCAACCACTTATGCTCACATCTATCAGGATAATTTGATCGGACTTAATATCCGATCTATCCGTGTCACTTTGCTTGTCACATCACACAGGTCATATCCTGCAAGCTTTTACATCAGATGCTCTAACTTGCCAACTGCAGATATTGAAGATCTGGTACTCAAATACCCTAGGTTGGTGTAACGTCTTATTTCCCAGAAAAATCATTATATACTAGATTAAAGGAGTATACTATAAAAGTTTTTCTGATTGATGATCACCTATGTCTTTCTCAATATGGTATTAACTTAGTCAACTCTATTTACTATAACTGTAAGGTTCCAACATACATCCTAATAGTATTTATGCACATTTGGGATGCAAAAGAAATTAATATAAAGGATTAAGCAAATAAAGTATAAAGAAGGATATGATGGTCATTAATTTAAAAGATGAGGGCATATTGGTAAATTGCTCGAATTATCGTGCACATGTATGAATTAATGCAACACATGCATTGGTATGTAAATAGAGGTAAATAATATGTCATGGAATGATTAATATAGTTAGAGGATCAAAATCAAATTTCTCCGAGTGCTTAAAAATTAGACCAATCATGTTCTAACATATGACATGATCTAGAATTTTCTAAAAAGCTAGGGAAGGAGATAAGGAATGGCCGCCTAAACAGAGCCAAATTGCAGAAAATTTCCTCATTTTCTCCTCTTCAATTCCATAGCCAATTTTATGCCAAGGTTTTAAAGAAAATAGATTAAAGACTAAGTTGAGTTTAAGGTAAGTTAATGATTCTTTTTCTCCTCATTTTTATCATCTCTTACTTGGTTTTGCATGAGCTGGATTTATGAGTCGGATTTGGGTTTGAGAAACATATTTTTGGTGTTTTAATCGGAGAACCTAGCCATCCAAAAGGAAAAGACAAGGAGGAGCACTAAAAGAGCTAGTTGGCCAATTTTGAGGTTTGATAATGATTTAATTTGATGCATGTGTTATTAGTGGTTAATTAAATATAATTTTTTGAAATTGATATGTGATAGTTGTTTAAGTATTGAATTATGGGTGAATTGCATGAAAATGAGAGGATTTTCCATGTAAGGGAAACTAAAAAAAAAAAAAATTGCCATAAAGTTCACTTGAACTAGTTTTAGTTTTTAGACCATATTTTGGTATATAGACGTCTATATGGAGTGATTCTAGTTGGAAAATAACCATAAGACATATATATATATATATATATTACTTTTAGAAGAAATATAGGTCTAATTCTATCTCTAGATGCCCCATAATTTAGCTTGAATGTAGGGGACTTGATGCTGCCCCTGTTTTGGAGCAGCTTGTAATATTTTGAGCATATCTCATAATTTACTTGTCCAAATGAAATTATTTTTGATGTTTTAGAAACTAGAGACATAGGTAAAAATAAATTTAGAAAAACATTTGGGTTAATTTTGAGTTTAACTTGGTCAACTAAGCCACACAAAGATCAGCAAAGAGGCTGCCACAGTGAGTTTTCTAAGTCTGTTGAGGGTCACGGCCAGCATGAATTGGTTCCAGCCATGACCATTGTGATGTTTTTGATGCATTTTAGTATATAATGGTTTGTCACGGCTAGCATGATTTGGTTATAGTTGTGACCCCTCCCTATTTTGGTTAAAATGCATGTTTTTTCACCTAAAACCTACCGAATTGCATTCGAACTTTCTCAGATGTTAATGGAACCTTATCATAATGTTATAATATGATGTAATAAATATGAAATTAGTTGATTTAATAGTAAATTATAAACTTTAATAAATAAATGCAAATGAATTATATGTGCACATATGACTTTTATAGGTTTTGCTAATGATAAGTTTATTGTGTGTAGGATAGAGTTATATTTCAAGTAATTGAAAATATATTTATGAATCAAAAGTATTGAATGTAATACTAGTGAGTGATTGAAGTTTTATAGAGCGTCTGAATTTCACATAGTCGTGGATATATAAACATAACTATAAGGGCTAGCAACTGCAGCAGCTATTGTTGGCATCAAAAGGTGTCTAGTGTTAATACCTTTTGGTATCTAGTGATTTGAGACTTATGTCTCTAAAGTTTAATACTGCTCATTGATATCTAGTGATTGTCCCGTTATCCATAATTTATAGAGAATTTAGGCAACTAAAGTGTAATAGTTGTATTTTAGTGACATGTGCTTATTAATAACGCTATGGTAATGAATGATAATATTGATGTATTAATTAATACGTGTAATTATTATCGATAATGCATGTATGTATTGAAGTATTTTCAAGATATATCTAGTTATTGAATGTTATTATATGTCGTGTGTTGGCATGTTATAGCTTTTATATTTTTCAATTCGTAAGGAAGTCATTTGCATTGTTTACTTCCTCATTGAGCCATTGGTTAGCACAGATGTTCTCCTATGTAGGTACACAGGTATAGAGAGGTCAAGTTTGAGTCCTGTATTTACATGCCACAGAGAGGAGAGCTTGAAGCCTTAATTTTTGGTATAGTTAAGTTTTGTAGTGTATAAAGTATTTTTATATTTGTCACTTCGTAAGGAAAGTCATTTGCATTGTTTACTTCCCCACTGAGCCATTGCTCACCATGGATGTTCTCCCGTATAGGTACATAGGTATAAAGAGATCAAGTTTGAGTCCTACGTCTACACACCATAGAGAGGGGAGCTTGAAGCCTTAATTTTTGGTATAGTTAAGTTTTGTAGTGCATAAAGTAAAGGATATGTAATGATATGTAAATGTATACGAGTTTGAATAATGTAAATGTAATGTAAATACTTTTTAATATATATGTGTGTGTGTGTGTGAAAAATGTATATGTGTTAATGGGAAACAATTATTGTAATATAAAGGCATGATTAAGAATATTACAGAATTTGTGATTGAAATTTAATTCTATTTAACCTAATTTGACAAAAATAATTATAAGATGGAGGTGATTAAGTTTCATAGCGCTCTCATATTCCTTTTAGGGGGTATGCGGGTGTTATAATAACACTGCATAATATATAATTACATACCACACACACCCTCCAAAAGTTTATGCCATAATACACTACAAGATTAAGTACCCCAAAATTCAACTTCAAGATCCTTCCTCTTATGGCCTGCAGATGTCGACTCGGAACCCAACCTTCTAACCCTGCATACCCATATGGAAGAACACCCTCGCTGAGTATGGATTCAGAAGAGTGGTAGTTCATATAATTAAAATTTCTAGTGAAGCTATAAGATGAGAATGCTATAATAACTTAATATAATATAGCTTTGCATTAAATAGGGTGTATACGTATATAAATAACATTCAGTTTATTTCTAGCACGCACAAATTAGTTCATCCTTACTATTAATACTCTTGGTAATGAAATCAATAGAAATATTAGCATTACAATAATTCATTACTTCACTGCACTGTTGATTATAAAACATTTATCACAATCTTCCAGCTAAATTGTCTTTGTTACTAGAATTTTCAATCTATGATGAGTAATGGAAACATTAGGTATTATGCTGTTAAGTAGTACAATTTACTAGAGATATAAGTCTAAATACACTAGACACCGATTGGTATCAAAACATTACACCTTTCAATGTCACACTAGCAGCTAAGATTAACTCCTTTATAGACATGCTCAAATGTAGTTTTATGCATTCTTAGCACCTAAACGTTTAAACATTGTTATTCTTATATATCATATAAATATACCATTCCATTAGACCTATTCAGGTATGTGTCAAGATAAGTTTTAGAACATATTAATTAGCCTACAACAAATTCATTGGATTTAACTAGCATTCTCATTAGAAAACACTTATCATGCATTTTCTCATAATAATATACCTTATAGTTATATTTCTCACTAATTTGTAAATGAAACCATAATGGTATATACAAAATATACACATAATGAACCTCATTTCACCCTTAAAAATACATAATCAAGGTTACATTGATTTCCCGAATGGGTTAGATGAGGTTCAGTAACTTTTGGGATCTAAAAATCAAGTATAAACCAAAATATATAGGAGAGGGTCACGGCTGAGACAAAATTGTTCCAATCGTTACAATTGCTTCTGGTTTGATCGAGAATGCATTGTCACGGTTAGGACAAAAGTGTCTTATCCGGGTGGATTTGGAATCCTGGTTTTCTTCAGCAGCAGCCTTTCTGGTCCATTTTGCATTAGAATTTTGACCTAGTAAATGAGGTTTTCAACGAAAACTTTCTTCTAGAAAATTGTTAATCTATGCCTCTAGTTTCTATAGCATTGAAAATTAGGTCATTTAGACATCTACGGAGAGAGATATCCCCAATTTAGTCCAAATTATCCCTATAGATAGGGCAGCAGTTATCATTGCGATTGAAACTAAATTTTGAGAATTCTAGAGGTAGAATCAAGTTTAGAACTCTCTATAAGAAATTTAGATCTATGTCTTAACTTTCATTTCCAACTAAAATTACTCCAATTGGTTCTTCAGAACTCATGTTATGCTTAAAACAATCTTGACGGGTCATGTGGTTCCTATAACAAAATTTTACTCTAACACTATTTTTGCATTTTTTTCAACTTAATTGCATGTCTAAACCTCTCAATCACACTCCCATGTATTTCATATAGATTATACAGCATTTATATTCAACTTATACTTATTAAACACAGATTGGTATGTCCTACATTGATTTTCAATTGATATGAAATTATGCCCACAAGATGTTTAAAGCTGCAAGCTTATGGAGCTAATGCTCCTTTAATTTCAAAATTCGCAAACTTGTTGTCATCATTTCATTCTCCTTTATGTTTTATCTAAATTGATATGTTATCCATCAAATCAAACTAATAAAAAATGATAAAAATTCTGCATTAAAGAGTTTATAAATCACTATATCATTAATGAACCAATAACTAAATGATGAACAAGCAAACTTTAGATTTGTAAAAAAATATTCAAATTCAGATTATTAATTGTCAAGTTTTAAAATTAATCAAACACTAGAAACAAACATATAATTTAAAAGAAATATATAAAAATATCTCAATTCAAATATCAATTATCATTTCAAAGGACAAACAGTTCATATAGACATTTTTATAGAGACAACAAAAACTTATGATTACCAATAAACAAAATCGCATAATGACTTTGCATAAATTTGCATAACGGATGCAACCAAAATCAAATACAAGTCTTGAATGAGAAATAGACATAATTCAATGAGAAAATCTTCATATAAAAAGTGCAAGGTTAGGAGAATTACAAGAAGAATCCATGATCATCAAAGATGGGAAAATAAAAATTACTTATGAGTTTAACACTGAAGGATAAAAGACAAAGGTTGAATGCAAATCGCAAAAAACGTTGAGAACAACTCAAAGAAGTGCTGCTTGTCTCAGAACATTCATGAAGGTTCATTCTCTAAAATTAAAGATGTTTGTGTGTTTTGACTTTCCTTGAGATAGTTAAATAACGGATTGTTTAAATGAGGGTATTTTTAAAAGTCAAAAGTTTAAAAATAGTATTTTCGAAAAGAAAAAGGAAGAGATGTTATTTTTAAAAATATCTTCCCTTTTCTATATCATTTTTGTGAATGTCCCATTTTGTTTTAGTTTTTAATGGAGTATTCATATGGCACGTTGACCTCATTGTACACCGTCAATACAAACCAATGAATTAAAAAAATATTATTATTATTTTTTTTAATTTTCATTCTATAGTCTGTATGTATAGTACATTTAGCGTATTTAATCATCCCTAGTTACGATGTTACAACAAGAGAAATAATTCTAAAATTAATCAATAATTCATGTGTTATGGATGCATATGCTCTTTTCTTAGATGATGCTAGATGTAAAAAATAAATAAATAAATACACGAACCCAGTGTGAAATATCCAAAATATCCTCAATTTGTAATTTAAAATTTGATATTGAATTTCAATTGCTTATTGGAAATTGTATAATCACTAATTGGCATTTTCGTTTTCCAATAATTTCCAACTTTGAAAAGTAAGATGAAGTTAATGAGTGATGACTTATCACTTAACGTTGTGTTTTAAATGCATCTACAAAATTATATTATTTTGTACATAAAATCGGTCGATTCAATTATTTTTATTTTTTAAAATCGAATTGAGTTGAATTAATATAAATTTATTAAAATATTAAAATTAAAATTGAATTAAAAAATTAAAACCTGAACTAAATTAAAAAAAAAATCTACTAATTTGATTTGAATTCGCGGTTTTAACCAAAATTTGATTGCCGGTGCTAATTGCTTAATATGTAAACTTTCTCCTATCCTTCTCAATCATTTCAAAATTGAAATTCACTTGTATTTTCCGCCATGGAAGCTCCAGTGAGGATCTTAAATCTCCAATTTTATTGATTGATTTAATAAATTGATTGATCGTGACATTTCTGAAATAAATATTAATTATAATATATTAAAAATTTTTGAATTTAAATTCATGGTCGTGATTTTAGCTCTATAATTAGTGATTGTTTGAATTCAAGTGTTTATTTTAATATCGGTTTTGGATTTGTAAAATATTTGCAAATAATGCTGCTCACTTCCTTGGTATAGGTGTATATTTTATGTTTTTTTTTTTTTTGCATGATCTTCCCTTTACGTATTGTTTCAGTTTTGATAGCCGATTATTTAGTGAAATTTATCTTATTTATAAAAAAAAAAAAGCTATAAAAAGATCTGAAATGGATTTATTTTTTCATTTAAATTATTACCTGAAATGGATTAACATAAATAATATATTTTTTCCTAAAATTAGTAAATTGAAAACCCATTTTAAATATAATAAAAAGATTATGTTGAATTTATCATTAAAAACGAATGGAGAAGTATATCTGCCACTCGCTCTCGTCTTTCCCGTCCAAATGTAAAAGAGCAATGATCTTCATGTCACAGAAATCAACGGCTAAGACTAAGCCATGTAGGCAACATTGACTTATTGGTGTAACCCTTTTTTCTTTTTTTTTTTTTTTTCATTCTAATCCTTAGATTCTTCAATTGCAGATATATTCTGCAAGATAGAGAGGACCTTAAGGAGAAGATCAAAGGATGTATAGTGATTCAGGAGGGGGCGAACCGTTTAATCCTAAGGTTTGATTGCTTGATAGTTTTCTACATTGCTCTCGTTTATAATAATTAAAGGGCTTTTTTCAGATTTTAATATGCTTAGTTTGGTGGTTGAAATGTGTGTTTTAATATCTTATCCGCCTAGAGCATCTCCGATATAGATTAATCTTCATACAAGGTGCAAGCATTTGAGCTATCACTTTCTTGGTTCTCCATTGTAGTTCTCTCCTTGTTTATTTGATTTCAAGAGAAGTGTTCGTATTCTTGCTTTGGTTAATAAGTTTAACCCTTCCTGGTCGTTCAAATACCTGCACTTTCTGGCATGTTTAAAGTGGCCAATGTTCCATAGCTTCAACAGGCTATTTTGTTAGCTTTGAAGAATTCTTATTTCGTGAACGTTTTTGTCAATATATATGTAGGTGTATTCTTTAACTTGGATGTGATGATTAGGAAAAAAGATTAAATCTTTACTAGTGATTCAACTGTGGCAGATTTTTCCAGGCCATGACTGATTGTTGTGAGAAGAGCACATTATGAGCTTTGGTTCTGTCAGAGTGAATTTGCACGAGTACAATATCCTCATTTTAGTTTCTCTAAAGGTGCATCAGCCTCACATATAGTTGGTTCATTGGTTTTACGACCACCCATCCTAGCCTTGCAATTCAGTCAAAAATCATTTCAAATAGTGGAAATTTTGTCATTGATAAATAGGAAGAAGTGGACTTGAAAATTTTCAGGAAAGTAAGTCTTCTGCAAGAAAGAGAAAGACAATGGCTTCTTGATAGATAATATTTTCTTAAGTTAGCAAGTTCATTTTTATTTTTATTCTTTAAATGACACAATCTGGTCTTCATGGCAAATAATTTGATTTGCTTTGAGAATGTTCACTGGATTTGGAGCATTAACTTTGAGAAATCCTATGACTAAGTAACCATAGGTCGATAATGATTTCTATCAAATTTCAGATATTCCCCATTTAAGCATGACTGGTTGTATCTCCACTGTTGAAAATTTGGTAAATAATTAGCATGCCTAGGTTTTCTTACACAATCATTTAGTTTGAAGTGGGTTAAGTGAATTATAGCCTCAAGCTTAGTTGAATTTTATGGCCTGTTGGATACCATTCGGCTGCTATGTTGGTTAAATCATAAATGATGAAGGGTTACCATGTGATTTTCTTAAATGCTGCCAGGTATGGGCTGCTGGATTTTCTGCTTCTTTATTGAAGAAATGCAACCCTGTGACATGAACTTTGGTTTCGGAAGAAATGCATGAATTGAAGCATCAAGCTAATGCATTAAAAATCCAGGAAAACACATTACTCTTAGTTGAATCTGCAGTGCTATTGGTGTTGGAGAAGCTATTCTCTACAGTGCTGAAGTTGCCTGATGTGGACCAGTGATTACTCTGTCGTGTCCTGCTCCACTAAATAAAATACTACAATATCGTAGCTCTCACGGGAGAACTAATTAACATTTTGACACAGGCAAAAGGCATTTTCACTTTCAAAAAATTGATGAACTGCAATTCTTGTATCTTTCTAATCATTGCAGGAAGTTAAATATATTTGTTTCTGTCCTCTCAAAGAATCAGCCCTCTTGCCCTCAGCTGTACCTATATTGCACAGATGATAAGGTGGTTCCATTTCAATCAATAGAGTTGCTGATTGAGGACCAGAAAAAGTTGGGTAAAAAAGTGCTATCGTATAATTTCGGGTCATCCCCACATGTGGATCACTACCGAACATTTCCAGATATAGATCCATCAGTACTTGATAAATTCTTGAAAGTGATAATTACAGAAAAAATATTTTCCAAGTTAGTGACTAATTTTTAAAATATTTATTGCTTAGATGCTTGAGTTGAGCTGTTAAGCCAATTAGATGCTTCAAAATAAAAATATTATGCAAAATAATGAAATCAGTATTTTTCAGAGCTATGGAAAATTATTGGTATAGATGCAAGTCAACTTCGTCAAATGAACATTACTCGAGATAAAATAGCACAAAAATTATGGTTGAATTATAAAAATCGACATTTATACTGTTAATTTTCTTAAATGATGATTGATTTTTCTTATTATGATTTTTTTTCTTAATGCAGTAGATTTTAAATTTTGAATTTCATTAAATATTTATTATTCAATATTAATATTTAGATTATATATGTATGTATAATATCTATTAATGGATATTAGAACATTTTTTGAATAATAAATAGTAAAACAGTTTTTAAAAAATAAATAATAAAAATTAAAAATAATTTCTGAATTTTAAAAAATAAAAAATATACAATTTTACCAAACGTACCCTAAGGATTTGAAGGAGGAATTGTTATTGCATAAATGTTGGTTTACAGCAGATATAGCTGCGTGTAGGTTTGTAACTGAAGTTATGGTTTTAGGTGATGCCTGGTTATGGATTGCGTTTGGTCACAGCAATTTTGTATCTGCTTCTATATGTCTATTTCGTGGTTTTCATTATCTACGATTTCAGCTTCTTGTTGGATGATTATTTATCAATTTTCACTTGTTCCAACGGCTTTTCCATAATTTTGTTTTTATACCAAAGTTAAGTTAGGTTTAGGATAAAAAATTAATAGTATAAATTTTGATAGCAGGTCTCATTGGCTTTTAACTTGGGTTTACTTGAAGTTATGTTGAGCATTGGTTGCATAGGCTGTTAGGGCTTACATGCATATCCTATGGAATGTTGGTGGTCTTTTAACAACTTTTGCATCCCTGGATTGCATGGCTTGGCTACTCTCTGTACCTCCTTATGAAGAGGTAGGAATATATCCATTATTGACGTTATTTTGAGCGTTGGATGCATCAGCTATTGGGGCTTACCTGCATATCCTATGGAATGTTTGTGGTTTTTTAACAACTTTTGCATCCCTGGGTTGCATGGCTTGTCTACACTCTGTACCTCCTTATGAAGAGATAGGGACATATCCGTTCATTCATGGACTTTAGCTTGCTTTTTGCCATGCTAATGCAACATTTTGATATTCATCTATTTTATCCTCTCTCTCTCTTAAGCAGCAAAAGAGAGTCACTTTTTTGATGGCAGCTGCCATCTTTAAAGGGGTTTCGGTTGATCCTTTGATTGATTTGGCCATTCAAATAGATTCAATGTATGCATATGCCATTTATGATGTGTTAATATAACAATATATATTTGTTCTTACAATGACAAAGCAAGTATAACTGGTCTTTGAGGTGTGAAATAAAGTTACTATTGCAATACTTTTGATATTTTAGATTTCCTATTAAAGTTGATCGGTAAGGCAAATTGAAAAGTGGTGTACCATGGGTTAACCCAACTAAAATTGTTAAATCAGTTTTTGGTGTATGGCTTTATTTTGTGAAATTGGTGGTTAATTGAATGTTCGAGAAGTAAACGTATAATTTAATATTTTTTTTTCGATATTAGTATTCATAAATTTTGAGTATTCTGTTGATGTTTATTTTTTTTATTTGTCAACCTTAATTTAAAAAAAAAAATCTCATCTGTTTGCTTAGTTAGTGGCTTTTAGCCTTGAAAGGTATTGATTTTGACTCTTGTGCAACCGTTGTAATAGTGCACTGATCACAACATTTGTGGGAACTTTATTGGACTTTGGTTGCTTCTTGGGCAGCTATGTCTACAAAGCGTAGAGTGTACTTTTGCTTTGATATTCTGTTGTTATCTAGTGTGTCCATACTTCTTTGGTTGCAGCCTGCATCTTCTATCTTTATGTTTAAGGTGAGGAGATATCTCTAATTTTATTTTATTTATCATGTGGACCAATTAACTTGTTGGTTGTTGATTTTTTGTTTTTGGGCCTACATAATCTTACCTTAAAATTAAAAACGGCTACAGTTGTACTTTGAGCTTTTGGTGTTTATCTCCTTGGGGATCTGGACGATGTGAGGCACACACTTAACCGTTTCACCGACTTTGTCGTAGTTGTCATTGTGCCAATTCTGATTATTATTATGGTTTCAATTTAAGTCTCCGGTTTTTAATTGTTTAGGGTTTTGGGTTAAAATTAAAAACTGCTGAGTTGTACTTTGGGCTTTTGGTGTTTGTGGGCTAATGTGGTACTCGATACACAATATTATTGAGAATGCTTGCCTTGGGAATTTGCGTACTGAGAAGCATTCATTTAACATTTTCATCGACTTTGTTGTAGACGTCTTTGAGCCAAATCTGATTACTATGGTGGGATCAATTTAAGTCTCCAATTTTTAATCGTTTATCTCATATTCACTGCATAACGAAAACAAGACTTATTGTACATTTGGACTTTTATAGTTGTGCATTTAGAATTTATAATTTTATGTAATTTGATTATTTGTTTCTTAAACAAGAAGCTGACTCTTAACCCTATTTATTGTTGCTGTTGTAATACCAGTTTTGCACTTTTAAATATCAGATTTTTTTTCATTAAAGATTTTTCTTGTAGTGATGATAGTTAATAAATGTATAGAAGTCTAGTATATTTAGAAAGGATAGATCTCTATATATATCTAGGTAAAAATCTCTCTTGTCATCAATTGAAGTCGGGAGCTAGAATGTAAAATATAAGTTCTTTCAGAATTACTGATTTGCAACATATTACATGGATTTGTGTTGAGTGTGAACAAAAAATAAATCAGTGGGGTGAACATATTCACCAGAAGATGGAGATGTAACAACTTTTCTAGTAACAGATTTAGGAGTAAATTCATGTATTCACATTGTAATTATAAGTATATAGTAGGACATTTTGGACAATATTTGTTATTGCTATATATGCATGTATATATTACTTTAGATATACAATTAATAATGATATCCATTTGTAAATAACAATCTTTTCATGGGTATATATATTATTATATTAAATGTTGAGTAGTCTATAAATACAAATTTATCGTCTGTAGTTTATTATTTAAATGATTAAATTTTCATATTAATTTAATAAATTAAAAAATAATTTTAATTTAGTTAGGGATTAGCATGTTTGGACAACAACTATTTAGCTACAACATAGCTATAACAAAACTCTAGCTAACTTTGCGAGAGCACATTAGCGATAGATACTTTATCATTGAAATCACATTAGCGACAAAATATTTATCGCTAAATAAGGAAAAATGTATCGTATGATGATAAATGTATTGTCATCGCAAAATTTAGCAAAAACCTTGTTGTAGCAATATGGCGACGAATATACTGTTATCGTAAAATTTAGCTATAACATTCTCGTAGTGATATGGCGACAATTGTGTTGTCGTTGCAAAATTTAGCATGAATAATATCACAGTAATATTGCTACAAAAACACTATCATCGCAAAATTTTACGTGAATCTTTTCGTAGCGATACAACAATGAATATTTAGCAACAACATTTAGTCCTCGTTAAAGTTTGGCAACGACTTATTGTCCTCGCTAAATTTTATGATTTTTGTTTCAAAAAGATTGTCGCCGCTAAACTGATTTAGCAACGAAAAAGTATCAGTTAGCAACGAATTTTATCTTCGTTATTTTGCATTTTTTAGTAGTGTACTGGATTGCTCCTTTTTCGTTAGAAATTAGAAGTGTAAGGTTCTGGACCTGTTAGGCTTGCTAGGCACATGGTACAATTAAAGAGTCAAAGACCCTAAGGAGATGGAATTACCTGGAGTGAGTATAAGAGTAGGTATGAGAATTAATAATGTAAAAAAGCACTTGAAGAGAGATCCAATTAAATATGGATTAATTCCATTTCAATGTTTCATAAAAGTTTGATTCTTAACATAAAGATTATTTGATATAGAAAATGGTAATTAATCATAAGGTTGCATTGGTTGGTACCATAGAGTGAATAAGGGCCTTGAGGATTTGCATGGGTTGGTATCTGTAGAAATGGAGTTCTTCAATCAACCCAGCTGAGATGGTTCTATCTCAGCCAGGTTAAGGCATTTTGTACTCACGTAAAACACCCAACCTGATCGAGACAATTTTTGTCTTAGTCGGGTTAACACCCTCTGGACTAAATGTTGTTTCTTGACCCGGCTAAGCTGAATGGTGTCCCGATCGGGTCCCCTCCCCTGTTTTACTACCTGTGTACATGTTTTAAGCATTCGAATGGCACCTAACCATGGTTAATTAGACTTAAAATGTTTAAATGCTTATAGTTGATTATGTTGATTATCAAGGAGCTCAAATGTAGTTTTTATATGTATATGAATATGAGTTCAAGTATGTGAATATATGATTATGTCATGAATTGTATTTAGAGAACCACTTGAGCATGGATACTTCTGGTACTATTTAAATGTTTTCCATATTACATTTATGAAATGGTAACTTATTCTTGCTTTATAAGATATTTATCAGAATTCTAGTTTGAGTCTAAGTAAATTACATTGCAAGTGTTCTATTGAATTTTACTCTTTAATGATTTTGTAATTAACATATATGTGTGTGTATACACACAAAGGCACATCTTGCTTGTCTGGATTCCAAATGTTCGTAAGTAAATCAAAGAAGTAGGGTTATGTCTGTAAGTTTTGTTTTCTAGTTGTTAGGCATGCCTAGAGTCATAGCTACTTCTGTGACACTACAGCGGCTTCTAAACATTAGGGTTATGGCACCTTTTGATGTATTACACATGGGGTTATTTCCTCTTTTGTTTGATACTCAATAAGAGGATCTTCCACTCTGTAACCATTTTGATTTGATTTTAAAATAATGATGCCTCTATTTGACATTTCTTGTTCAAAGTTCCTTTGTCTGCTACCTCAGAAAGTAACAGGAAACTTATTGTTGTTTTGTTTTTAATCATTTTTGTTAATATTTCAGTAAGTTCTAGTTATGTCACTAAAAGCTCGAATAATTGTTATGCTCCGAGTTATACTCTTATATTTATGGAGTACATATATATGCATATACATTGTTTACTAGTGATTCTACTTTTTAGCACATACGAAGCCTTACTGTCATCATGTTAACTTCAATATGTGTAGGTGTTCGTTTGTTGGATGCTGAGTCTAGTGTCAGGACAATAGCAATCGGCCAACTTAAAAGTTTAGGATGTAATTCAAATTGTTCTTCAAATGTGGTTTGAATGAATTTAATAATTGTTATCGAATAAATAATTGATGAGAACTATAATGACTTTATGTTAATGGTTCGGTTTAACACCCCTGTATCCTCCTGAGGGGTGTTAGGGTATGACATTTCTAGGAAAAATGGTATTCTAGATAATTATTCCCCCGTTTCTCTATTTTTCTATCATTAAAAATCAGACCATTTGAATTTCTAAATCTTGAGATATTCATAAAATAGTACAGACTGCTCTAAATAACAGGAAAGCAATCAATACTGCATTTCAAGCTAATTTTGATAGTCTTAGAGGCAGGATCAGATTTCAACCTCTTATAAAAAATTTGGATCCGTCTGCCTAGTTTATTCTCCAATTGAAATCACCCAATTTGGAGCTTTACAACTCAATTTATGCTTAAAACAACCTTGCTAGGTCAAACGAATTCTGAAACAAAAATTTTCCTTTCTCTTGTATACTTGCTATATTTCATCTCTCATGCACAACTAAACATTACAACAATACTTTCACATCATTAACATATTTAATATAGCATTTTTAGTTATTTTATGAAGGCAAGTACATGCAAAAAAATTAAAAATTCTCATACCTCTTTAATGTAACAAAAACACTCCTCAAATCTTCTCAACTTCTCTCTTTTTTCTTGTTGAATTGTCTTTCTACATATAATACATTACATATATAAATATCTATTTACTTTATCAATTTCAGTGCCTAATATATGGAGCAAAAGAGAAGTGAAAGAGAAATATTACCTTAAAATCACCTAAACCCTAAACACTCTTTCCTCTCAAAACATACAGCTAAAATTATAGTGTTTAGATGGTGGAAATAGCTAGAATTTGGGGTGAATTGGCTATATTTTGGACCCTAGGTTGGCCGGCCACCAAGTTCCCCTCTTTTCTTGCTTTCTCATGCATTTTCATACATCTTCTATAGTGAGCAAGGTGACATCTTCATATTGGTCCACTTATGGATCCTAAAAAAATTCCATTTTGCTCCCTCATTTTTTTTTCCAATTCCACCACAATTAACTCATCCCTTTCAATTTAATCCCTGCACCCATACCTTTCTAGTTATGCTTATGTATGCCTTTAATGAAATTACCATCGTGTCCTTATCTATAAAAGTAATCCCCTTTATTTTCTATCTTACAACTTATTAACTAACAATGCATGTTTCAACTTTAATACCACTCAAATATGTACATATTGTTCCAAGGCATATGTTAGGGCCTCATACGGTTTGCTCCAGATGCAAGTGCTCGCCATTTATATGCCATATAACCTGAGAAACAAAAATGCATAACTTGGATTAAATCCAGTCGTCAAATACCACAATACAACCTACATATAAAGATGCAAAAGTACTTACTATCAGTGTCAGCATGCAAATATCTGTCCCCATCTGCTCTAGCAAAGTGGGAAACTGAGCATCAATCAAATCCTTTTCAAGAAGAAGACCTTCCATCAAATACTTCGCCACACGCGGATTCCTCAAGGTCGCTCGATCCCCATAATGACTATTGAGAATTTTGCTCTAAGAAAGCGCCCATCTGCCCTTGTAAGGAAGGCTCTCCATGCGAAATCCAAGGAACCTTCCTGTGCAAGGATCTCAAGCGAGCCTCTAATGTGGTAGATGGATCGGTAGTTGGGAGAGAGGTATCTATCGTTGAAGAAGGATCGACAGCTAGTAACAAGCTCTCTGCTGCTGGAGATGGATTGAAAGGCACTTCCTCCGTAGCTCTTAGTTGATCGGCCAGGGAACTGGCAGTTGGAGCAAGCAGCTAATGATCTATAGTTATGATTAGAGACAGCTTTACAACGGTAAAAAGCCAACCTCCCTCAGCAGCATTTGAATGGCTGCATCCTCCTCCCCAACCTCGCTACTAATTGGAGCTGCAGCCTCTTCAATCCACTGCCACGCAGCTGAAGGCTATCCCTTGCCTTCAATCCCGCCTTTCCTCTTCAATTGGAAAAGTTGCCTACCTTCAGCCTTATTCTTCAACTCTTCTCCTTTCCTAGCAACTATCTTCGCCAACTTCCTTTTTGCTTCCTCACTAGCCATCTCCTCTATAATAAAAAAGAAAAGGAGTAGATCGAATTCGAAAAGGGAGAAAAATAACAAAATAAAATGTCATCTTGAAACCTGGTCTTTCCACCAACTAGGCCCCTTATGCTGATTGATTTTTCCATTCGGACCAAGCTAACACCAAAACCATCCCTTGCTCCTACCAGCACAAACTTATCTTTAAATCCCTTCTTTAAAGTAGGAAATTGAAAAAGCTTCCTATCTTTTCTACTTGTAAAATTGAAAAAGCCTTGTGCATTCGTTCTAGTGATAATAAAAAAATAGTGGCTAAACAATTCAAGGGGTTAAGGCTATACTGGGCTGGCAATTCTTACACATTGCCTTAAAGCAAGCTATGGCCCTAAAGGCATTAGGGTTCGGTTGATTGGGAGTTATCTCATAGGCTCTTAATACAGCCCTATCAAATCCATAAAAAAGAACCTTAACCCAAATTCCAGGTCATGCTGGAAAGAATGAAAAATTTCCCATTAAAGAAAGGTCTTTCCCTACAGGTTATCATAGAAGGACAAGGGTAAGAGTAATATGCAGAAGGGAAACAAAACTCCCTCCTGAATGACTTAGTATCTTCCTCAGTAAGCCTAGTCTGAACTGAAATTACAAGTTCCCCTAATACTCTATCAAAAAACTTATACCGATGCCATGATAGAGCATGGCCTAGATGATTCAGTCATTTCAACCATTCCTAATTCGAAATGCAAAAATTGAATAGAAGAAGAAGAAGAAGAAAAGGAATTTAATGTCTAAAGCTTACCCAAAGAATGAAAAGGGTGAGCTGAGACACAAGAAAGATGAAAGAACAAATTTCTAGAAGACATGAGAAATTTAAGAGCAAATCGCCAAAAATTCTAAAGCATAAAAAGAAACCGACTGAAGATAAAAAAAATTGCCTATTTATAAGTAGTAGATAGGTTTTGAAATTCAAACTGGAAATCAATGAGAAAGCGCCATGTCAGCAAGAATCATTGCGCTGCGGTTACTGAAGCAATGTCTAACACAGAGTCACGTCGCATTTAATGCAACGTCTCCACTTTTGAGGTGCTCAGAACACGAAAAAACTATTTTAACCCTTAACTTTTCTCCAACCCTTTAAGTGGATCGGAACATTATGTGGAATAAATTTCAAAAAAGTTAGCATTATTTGAAAGATCGGGACCTCGAAATGTGTATTCCAAGCACACAGTAGTCTAAGTTCACTTTCCTTTGTCTTTACGGATCGAAACGTTATGAATAGCTAATTTCTAAGCGCTAGTCGCTTAAGTTCCCTTTTCTTCGATCTTCTACAGATCGAAATATTGTGCATAGCTAATTTTTTAAGTGCCAGTCGCCTAAATTCCTTTTCGTTCGATCTTCTACAGATTAAAACATTACGGATAGCTAATTTTCAAGCATCAATCGCCTAAGTTCCCTTTCTTTTGACCTTCTACAAATCATGAATAACTAATTTTCGAGCGCCAATAGTCTAAGTTCCTTTTCCTTTGATTTTTTACAATTGAAATGCTATGCACAGAAGATCTACAATTTGCATCTTTCAAAAATGTTGTCGTTTTCAAGATAATCGAAAAAGACCCATCTAGGCATCAATCGCCTCGACCCTTTTCCTTCAATCTTCGAAATAAATCAAAATATTGCAGAAGGACATATGATAATACCCAATATTATCATTTATGGACCCGACCCAATACTCACAAGCTCAGCATGAGTTTCAGGCCTAATTGCTACCTACTAGTCCATCAGTTACTTGCGCCGACATCTGTCAGGATAGTTTGATCGAACATCAACGTCACTTCGCCTGTCACATCACACAAGCCATTTCCTACCAATTATCACATCAAATGCTCTAACCTGCCAACTTTAGATATGGGAGATTTGGTACAAGAACCCTAGGCTTATAAGCTCAGGCAACCTAAAAACTATATGTGCTGATAGAAGTTTCGAAAATAAGGTATTAAATACTCCAATATTATCTCACTATATTTTCTCTCTCTAAATTCTATGACTTAAATATCGAGGTGTTAATTTTCTGCAACCAGAAGTTAACCCTTATCTATTTTGCAATCAACTTGCCACGTCCGTAGACCGACGTAACTGATTCTTAATCCCATCTTCCCCTCTTTAAAGTTCTAACAATCCAAAACTCATCACTTATATTTTAAAGTTAATATTTTAACATTTAATTTTATCCAATTTTTTTTAACTTAAATTTAATATATCAAGTATCAAATCCACTTTATAATACTAGCTATTAATTTATAAACATATTTTTTAGCTAATATATTATATTTATTTATAATTTTTATTTTGAATTATTTGACATTTTTAAAATTAAATTGAACTTTACTTAATTTTTTATAATTATATGTTATAACTTCTGATAATCAATCAAAAAATATTAATTAATCAAACTAAAAAATTCAAAACCGACTAACTAGTTAACTAAATAAAACAAATTGTTTAATGGTTAAATAATTATTTTAAAAAACAAATATCAATGAACTCCTTAATTGGAGGTAGTTCAATTTTTCAGAATTCTACTCACAACAACGCCCCCAAGGATTTCTAGGACTTTGTAAGAAGGTGATATAAAATTGAATTAATTTTGGATGACAAATCGTAATTGAAGAACATAGTACATATAAGGCTAAAAGTTCATGAACCATGTAAACCGCCGACAACAACCAGTTGCAAGGTGCAAATTACCCGAAATACTAACCCCAGAATATATATATAATATCTCCACGAGAAATATAAATATCAAGGAGTAGAAATTTTTTAGTGACCCCCTTTGACCACTATTTTACATATTTTAAGGTGAACATGAAATTTATAGCAGATACAAAACCGGGCAGCTCAAAAACAAAGGATGTTTCTCGGACGCATTTAAACCATAAACCTGGTTGTCGTTCAGACTAGGCTCAGAAATTCAACGAAGTGAACGAACCACATAACCAGAAAACTAATAAATGCAAGATGTCAGTAGTCTCCAAACGTCAAAACCCCTGCATGAATGCAAATAGCAGCTTAGTCATTGTTCATGCAGAGAAACTAAATGCACTTGAAAAAAAAAAAAAAACTGCAATCTACAAGGATTATTCTTAAAGGGATGCATGAATAAGATAATACATTAGACGGTACAAGACCAAAAAGTATAGTGGAAAAGAACACATATTACTTGGGTGGTTCTAGACTCAGATAATCAAATGTTCCCATAAATGTCTTCCAAAGCCAGTGCACCAAAGCAATTTATAATTATCAATAAAAATCCTCAAGTTTCTAAAGATGTCCAAAGTCTTGCTCATAATAGATAAAATTTAAAAAAAGAAATATCTAATAGCATCTGATAACCAAAATGAACATGTTATTTGGCAGTAGATGATGGAAAAAGACCTGCAAGTTGGACAGAAGACATAACCAAAAAATAAAAATAAGAATAAGAATAAAAATGACATTCTAAGCTGGGTTACTCAAAACACGAAGAGATTCTATATGAGAAGAGAACCTGATAAAAATCCCGTACAACAAGAAAACATAGAAAGCAATAGTTTCAACAACTAAACCTAGAGCAAAATTTTAGTCCATAAACCTTCAAAAACCAGAGCAGAAACTATTTGCTATATACCAATATCAGACATAGAGAAAAGAATATAAACAAGTACAGGTGACCCTCTGCTAAGATATTATAAAGATGATATTGCACTATCAGTATTATTAACATAGCCAACTCAGAATATCTGTTATCCTAAAATGTCAATCAAGTGAGAATATACGTGCTGAAAATTCAAATATGAAAAGCCTACAAGTATTATGGAAAGTAGCTGAGTCTAATTCCTGGTACAAAGATGTAGTTGCTGTCAAGGTAGAAAAGACTTTCAGTACCCAACCGCATGTTTGTGCCCAAATCCAGAAGCATATATTTATATCCAGAAGAAATAAAACCACAAATAATATGATGCATGTGTGCATCTTTTAGCAAACATCATTTTCCTTAAGACTTGTTACATGTTTAGCACCTCTCTTAGACTGCCCCTTATACCGGCTGTCGTTTCCCCTCACTAACTTTCCACAGAGTTAATTTTCGATAGCCCCCTACCACTAGCATGGAGGTTCTATGGCGCTGATGCAGAATGAAAATAGACTTTAGAGGAGGCTAATGAGGGAAAAAAGGCAAGTATACAAGCTAGTTTAAGAGAAAAAAATACGCACACACGTATATATAAAGAAAGAAAGAATGCAAGGAGTCGAGTAAAAACCTGGGCAAGTATACATTTTGATTGCACAACAATGAGTCTTAGAATAAAGATATGGCTTAATTATAAGTAACCCCGTGTATTTGCTATAATTTGCTACTTAGCCGCTAGCAGTTTGATTGTATTGAGCTTAAATTTTTATCATAACATTTGAGTCATAGAAGAAAGAAACAACTTAATTTATAAGTAACCCACCTATACTTCTATAAATTGCTACTTATCCCGTAATACTCATTTTTCGTTAAAACTAATACATATACTTGCCTTGTTTGTTTTAGGGAAGCTACTTATACTTGCAATTTTACAATACATTAAACGGCCAATGCTGATGTGGTGCGTCAAATGTTGAAACCCCATGTCAATTCCATATTAGTACGTAGGGGGGGGGGGGGGGGGGGGGGGTTTAAATATATCCTTAAATTGCCGGTAAAAAGTGATTTACCAAACCACAAGTGTCAGTTTGAACCAAAAATGAGCAAGGGAGATTAAGTGGCAAATTAAGGCAACGAGGGGATACACATGCCCACAATGCATGTATGGCAAATTATGACAAAAAAAATGCTGACTATACACATGCCCATACTGCAGATACACATATAGATATACAATCAATGCTTAATACAAGTGTAGTACCCCTGTAATTGCCCCTTTTTTTTTCTGCTGATCCCCTTGCACTCATTTTTTCTCACTTTGCCCCTTGGAACTTCACTTCCAGGACATGCTGACATAAAACTAATACTCCATGTACCCATAGTGAAACCAAATTTTAGAAAATAAGGAGCTCCATGTTTCAAAAAGACAAGTACAAGAGCTAAGTGAATAAAGAAAAAAGAAAAAATGAGTAAATAAAAGGGGCTCCAATGTGTTGGGCCCGCAATTAATCATGGATATTTATATGCATATATACTAGTTCTTGCAAACACACAAAGCAACTTACTTTGAGAAAGTATCATTCTGCCATTTCTTCTAAATTGATGGCCTCAATACATCCTCCCAGTGCACTCTGAAGAACAACAATAGCAACTCTTCTTCTTTATATTGCCATCAGAATCACGAACCTGATCTATAGTATAATTGTAATGGTAAGTTAGCTCTTGCAAGGGAGGAATATTCTCCGCAGCAAACAACATAATGTGAGGAACTCTCTTGTCCTCATGATCATAGAGAACATTTTGCGCATAAAGATTAGGTGAACAACTGTGGTTGATGAATCTACCCACGTTGCCATACTTTGCAGCATCAATTGTGAAGCAACTTTCCTCGACAACTCCACAAGAACTTGAATGCATTTCAGATATGATGTTCGAAATTCCATCCCACAGAGGATTGTCACTATAGCTATTTCCTATATCAAATAAGTACTCATCGTTACCCATTCGCTCCTCAGCTTCCTTCTCCTCAAGAAGCTCACCAACATATTCACAAATGAAACTCCCTGAAGGGATTGAATTTAAAGATCTCACACCCCATCCTCTTAAATCAGTTTTAAAAATTTCAAGCTCAAACTTGATACCATGTTGGGTAACTCTATTGTAGCATGAGGGGGGACACTTGCAAAAGGGGCCACACTCGTAGACTAGGGGCTTTGCTTCAACAATAGCCCCATTATGGTTATACGGGATCTCTCCTCCATTCTTTGCCACACAAGAGCATTTACTAGTTTCAGAGCAACCTTTAGTACAATCACAACCTTTAGGAGGAATAGGGCGGCACCAATCAGGATATATCACATGAGTGGTGTATTCAAATAGCGGAGGCTCCTCATCATCTATGGTGTTCACTGCACAAATAGGTATTAATTCTTTCCCTTGAGATATGTCATCCACACAAAGCCCCTCCCGCACTTCAAATTTTTTACGCTTCTTGACCACCTTCCAAGCAAGCTCTGGTTGACCGGGAATTCGAACCAACCTAAACTTAAAGACTAGTTTACCCTGTGGCCCCGGCTCCTGCCAATACTTTTCCACCAAATATAGCCCATCATAGACATATGTCCTTGTTTTTGCACTAGATGATTCAGACACTCTCATGTCACCACGAATGACCCTAACAGGATTATTTGCATTCATGCTATTCTTCAAAGAAAGATTTCCTCGTTCAAGTTTTTGGTCTTCAGGTTCCTTATCTCCTTTCATCATGTTCCCTCCCGAACCTGTATATATCAAGACATCTGAGTCATCCAAATCATCATCATAGCCACCAGATGCTACAATACTTGTTGCAAGGACACGTCCACATTCTTTCTTATAATCTATACCCCCTTGAATTTGGCGATGAAGGCCAATGATATTAAGCTCCACCCTATATTGAAACTCGTCACCAACTTCAACACCGGGAACAGATCCAATAATTTTGTCTGTGTTGATAAACTTTCCTTTATTTCTAAGAATATTAGTTGCTTCAATATCAGGCCTCTTAATTCTTTTCAACTTCGCCTCATCTTCTTTAACAAGCTTCCTATAGACAACTTGGAATAAACGCAGTGTTTCCCTAACTTTGTTTCTAGTGACAAAAGCATCACTACCATCACCTTTGCCCATTGAACTAGAGGGACAAGAGGGAGGAAGGGTAACATCAACATCACGTGATCCCCTAACCAACTGAGAATTATATAATTCCCCACTACGCTCATGATTATCTTTCGAAACCCATGGAATGATCTCCATAAATTGATGAGTATCACCACTAGAAAATGAATTCTTCTTCTGCTTCTCCTTCTCCTTCGTCTTCTTCTCCTCCATTCTTAAGTTCTCTACATCATTCTTCTTTGTCTCAATAGAAGCTTTGGGACGTTCTTGCAAACTAAAAACATTTTTCGGTTTGCTTTTTGCACTATTCAACTGAATAGGTTTATGTGCCCTTTTTGCCTCCATCTGAAGGCCATTTCCTAGAGCTTTAAGACCAAACACAACCTCCCTATAGGGTGAAAACTCCAAGCTAACGTTTTCTCTCAAAATTTCAACACACATCTTGCTTGATTCAATGGATGCCTGAGACTTTCTCTCCCATTGATTTTGAATTCTTTCACTAGGAGATTTCAAGCTTTGTTCCAAAAGATCTTGTGCAATTGCCTTCATCTCATTCTTGGAGGAAACTCTAAACTCATCTTGATTCCTCCTATATTCACTAGTTTGTCCTTCAAATTTAGAGCGAAAATCAGGTACACACGAAGTAGAAACCTTCATCTCCTGTTGGTGCTCATGATCATCTTCATTTTTAACATTTTCTTCCATTTCTTTTGGAGCATTGTCTTCATTTGGAGCATCATTTTCCGTCACTGCCTCTTTCAGAAGCTCTTCTTGAGTACCACACTTCTCTTGACCCGAACTCTTTCCATCTATACAAGCAAGCACATTTGTGTTCTCACGAATAAGAAGTGGAGCATTTCTACCACAAAATGGAGGGAAATCTCTGATAGCCGAAATTCTTCTCCGAGGAGGATATTTTGGTTGGATAACACATTCACTTATAGAAGTGACAATAGTGACATCCTTGTGGAAATCCATTGGCATATTAGTTGTTTGACAGCTTAAAGATTTCAATGGTTCAGTATCCCCACCACCATTACTCAAAGTGTCCGGAACTCCTTGTACTGGCATCTTCATAGGTTCTCTATTAATTGAATTGAGCCCGTTTTCTACCTTAGATTCCATATGATTTGTTTGCCCAGGCATCACTGTGGCACCCAAATTTTCCGGTGCCTTTGGAGGTTTAGAGTCAATTCCATTTCCAGTAGGACTAAGAAGATCTCCTATTGCATCACTATTCCTCTCCCCCTCTCTTGAATTCTCAAGAACACTGACCAGAACTGCTTCTTCATTCAGTCCCAAAGAAATTATTGGGGCATGCCGTTTGCACCCAGGTGGAAAATCCCTAACAGCTGAAACTCTACGCTGCTTATGCTTCGGCAAACTGCCATGACAATCACAATTACCAATTTCCATTGGTAATCTTCCTGATTCCGCCTCAGAGTGACCACAATTGCTCAATATTACCACCCTTGACTCAATCTGAAGTGTGTTGTCCACAAAACCCATTCGGAGACATCAAATAATAAATGAAACGCCCAGAGAACCTAAAATAAAATGAGATTTTAACTATCTAGCACCTTAAATTTTTTCTATTTTGAAAAAAAAAAAAAAGTCATGGATTATGTGAATAGACAATGCACATCATCAACGTATATACAAAAATTTATAGCAGGGGACAAAACAAAACCTACGGATCATGAAATTGAAAATCACAGTTATCTATTGAAATTGGAAATTTGTAATTCAAACCCCATCTCCAATGGAGTGAGAATCGAATAAGCCACAAGTTTGTGTGTAACCGAAGGCCAATTTATCCTTCAAACGCAATCGAGGAGAAAGAGATGGTATAAAAAGCTAAACATACCAGAGGTTTAGCACATAATCACACTCTATTGATTTCTCAGGTCCAAAAGAATCAAAAACCTAATATGCCAATCTCGTAAATCTCCTAAATGTTAAGACATTTGAATGGCAAAAGCAATTATCCAAACCCCTGGGTATCGAATACTCAGTGACATGCAATCATAAATAACAACAATTTATGACATAAACAGAACCGCAGCCATGCTTGGTTACTCGAAAAGCTCGTCGGTCAGATTAAAATATAAATCAAAATAAAAAAAATCAAACAAAAAAAAAAGCAAAAGAGAGTTTAAGTGATCACTAACAGAGCACTGAGAGAGTGGCGTCTTTCTCTTTCTACGAAATCCAAAGCCGGTAATGGTGAAATGACTATGAAGAGCAGGTGCGTGCAAGGATTAAGGCTAAAAATTGGGTAAGTAACGAGGGGATAAAAGAGTTCTCTTTTGTATTTGTCGCTTCAAGTTGCATACGGTGTCGTATTGATTATGGTAAAATATGGTGGCGACGTAACACGTTTCCCGAGGAAGTCTAGGCGACGCTAACCGACGACCCTTTTTTTTCATTTATTTGAATGAGATTAACATGCTATAAAAAAAATCAACATATTCTTATTGATAACAAAAAAGAGAAAGAAAATATTAAAATATATTCACTTACAATTGTTGGATTCTACTGACTGGAGACTCTGAAATTACACACTATTATATCTTATTTATATGATGATTTCAAATCCCTATTTGAATAGAATTCCATTATTATTATTATTATTATTATTATTATTATTATTATTATTTTCCTATTTTAAAGTGTTAAAACAACTAAATATGATTATAAAATGTTTTTTAAAATCAATAATTCCTAGTCGGGAGAGATCCTAATAGTTATCAATAAGATATTTATTTTAATTAGGAGATAATAATTACAGGTATTGCAGTTGTAGTATCCTGGTATAACTCAAATTCCACTATAGAAGCTTATAAAGTATACGTATACTGTTTAACTAATCTCATCTTATAGTTTAAAAAAAGAAAAACTAATATAATCCTATTCATATCCTTCCTCCAAAAGATTTGTTAATCATTGACATTATTTTCCCAAATTAAATATTTATTTATTTCCTATCAGGAAGTACATATAATCTCTTATATTATATTGGGTAGGATTTGTATTCCTATTTGAGAGATCCTTGCTATACAATTAAGTTCGTACATTAAAAAAATTAATTCCAATTAAATTATGTTCCATTTTATTATTTAATCTAGATTTATGGTTCCTGTAACCCTAGCCGCTTGTGAGGTCTTGTCGTCGGTCGAGAAGGCTCCGGACAACCGGATGATCGAACTAGAAAAAATGGGAGGATGTGGATTCTCATATGGAATTGGATGACAAGGGGGCCAATGAGAATGGTGTTAATACACCCGTCATTAGATCTTTTGGGGATACCTTGATATGCAAGGCTAAAAAAAGGAATGGCGACAGTATCCCATTCTATAAGAATGCGCTAACTGAGGAGGAACTATACAACAGTTCGGATGATGATGTGGAGAAAGAAGAGGAGTGTAGTGATGATTCTAATTGTGATAGCGTGGCTGATGAAGAGATTTATTTGTCTATCGAAGAAGGTTTACTTAAGCTAGAAGTTTCTGATCGACTGGAAACTAAATTGGCGAAACCGTGGAGGAAGTCGGTAGTTGTTCGATTGTTGGGAAAATCTATCACGTATAGGGTTTTATGTAAGAGATTGGATTCTCTTTGGTCTCCTAAGGGACATTACAAGGTTGTCAATCTGGACAATAATTATTTTTTGATTCACTTTGATTTTTCAGATGATTATATTAATACATTAGTAGGTGGACCCTGGACTATTATGGGATGATACCTAAAGGTACAACTTTGGCATTCGAGTTTTTCCACTGATAATGACATTTTGACATCTGTTGTGGTATATATTCATTTTCATGTTTTCCCATTGCATTACTATCATAAACGTATCCTTCATCAGATTGGTGCTGGCATTGGCAAGATGGCGAAAATTGATTACAATACCTCTAACCAAAAACGTGCTAAGTTTGCCCATATAGCTATCGAACTGGATCTCATCAAACCTCTGGTTTCACAAATCTAGATTAATGATAGACATATTAATGTTGAATATGAAGGGCTCTGTAAGATTTGTCTCTTGTGTGGTAAATATGGGCATCTTAAAGACCAATGCTCACAAGTGGGTAACAAATCATGCGACTGCTAATGGACACCTTTCGAATGAATGTGTAATGGCAGAGGAGGATCATAGTAGAGGGACAGCTGAAATTGGGAGTATGGGATACAAATTTAGGCCACGGATGTTAGTTCAGCGTAGAGTGAAGAAGTTTGCAAAGGCTGGCAATGCCCAAAGGAATAAAGCAGGTGAGAGAAGGTATAAAGCAATGGCTTTCTGGTTTACCACTCTTATTGACTTAAACGAATATGAAGGTGGATAGAGGAAAAATCCTACTATAGAATAGAGTTTTCAAGCACGAAGCAATGTTGTTTCCCAGAAGAAATCTTCCAGTTCGAGACCAAAACTAAATGCGGGTAGCAATCTATCCAATGAACGAGTTGATGGTAAGCGTGCAGTAAATATAAGAGAGAATGTTTTGTTTGGTGTTAATACCAGTAGGTCTATAGAGCTTGAGGATATGGTTGATGGTGGAATTAATGTAACAGGTGCTATTCGGGGGGTATTATCTGAGAATTTGATTGGGAAATAAAACATGGATGTTAATTTGAAGGATGCTGGTATGGATGGTCTGAGATTGAAGCAGACAAATTCAAGTATGGAGGGAAGTTCGGGTTTGGTGCAAGGAACAAACCTAGTGTCTAAAATTTTGGATCCTAATGCCCACACTGAGATGTTGGTTTCTTATCCCAACAACTCAAAATCCAAATCAGATGATTCTATTAAGGATAAAGTTTATCATCAACGGGTTAAGATCCAAGGTTTGGCGCAAGGTGGTAGCAGACCTCCTCATAAAAGAAGACTGAAGAGCATACGTGACTCGACTCTATCGAAGGGAAGATGTTAAAATAAGGAGACAATTCTCAAGTTAAATGAAGCATCTGAGTTACTTTCTGATGTGATCAATAGAGAGAATGCTAGGAAGTTTTCCAATTTGGCTGTGGAGCTAAAAGGTAAGATATCGGCTATTAATAGTGGTCTTAATGACATAAATTAAGTTTTGTTTGTAAGTCTGGCTGTGTTTGCTATTCATTTATTTTCTTATTTATGGATGTGCAAATCATGTCTTGGAATTCCCAGGGTGTTGGCTCTAAAGAGTTTGTGATTTATGCTAGAAACTTAGTAAGAATGTATAAAAATTTCTATTTTAATTCTGCTTAAAACCGGGTTTAGTGGGAGTTCTGCTGATAAGGTGGTTAGGAGTCTGGGTTTTAATCATTCTTTAAGGTGGAAGCTAATGGTTGTTTCCGGGGGGGGGGGGGGGGGGATTTGGATTCTTTAATCTCATGAGGTTGATATTGAGATACGAGAGTTTATATACCAATTCATTCATTTGAAAGTGGGTCAGACTGACAGGTACCTATTTATGTTAATAGCGATGTATGGGGATCCAGCCCAGGTTCGAAAGAGAAAATTATTGGAGGATTTGAAAGTGTTGGTTAGTAAGAGAGAATGCTAACTGGGTTATGCTTGGTGATTTTAATTCATTTTTGTTCGCCCATGAAAAATTGGAGGGCTCATTATGGAATAGCAAACCTTGTCAGATGTTCATGCAATTTATGAATATTTGTGGCATGTCGGATATGGGGTTTTCAGGTCCGAAGTATACCTGGAGATGTGGCATGGTAATAGAGAGGTTAGATCGGGCTGTCTATAATTCAGTCTGGAGAGAGACCTTTTCGAGATTTAAGATTACTCACATCTCGAAGATTCATTTGGAATCATAGATTCATTTTGCTCTCTGTTTTTGATAATTTGGGATGTGTGTTTGTTCAACTCTTTAGATTAAACACATCTTGGGTTCTTTATAAGGATTTTTCTGAGTTTTTAGCTTCAAACTGGAAGATGTCTGATAATATTGCTAAAGATATTACTTTTTTAGTAGATAAAATTGGTCATTGGAGTAAATCAATTTTTGGTTGTATCAATTATCGCAAGAAGAACGTCCTCTCTAGGCTGGTCGACATTGAAAGGTACTTGGAGAGGAACCATTCGAATTTTCTTGATAATTTGGGTAAGGAGTTGTGGATTGAGTTGAACCATATTCTTCTCCAACAAGAATTATACTGGAAATAGAAAGTGAAAACGGACTGGCTTCTTATGGGTGATAGAAATACTTCGTATTTTCACAATAAAGTGAGATTCAGGAGATATAAAAGCTTTACAATGGCCTAATCCTTCATAATAGTGGATGGTGCTTTGATCAAGAGCTCCTTAAAGAACACGTGGTGGAGTATTCCAGTAAGTTATACACAGAGGATCGAGATTTTGCTCCAATTTTTCCTATTCGCGGCCATTTTTCAGGCTTAACTAAAACCATGGTTGATGGTTGGACTAAACCCTTTGAGATTTTGGAAGTTTATGAATCTTTGTTCAGTATGAAGCCCCTCAAAGCAGCTGGTATATATGGGTTTAACCCTTTATTCTTCCAAAAGTATTGGGATATTGTTAAGAACTGTCTCTTTGAATTTGTGAATAAGGCTTTGAGAGGAGAAGCTATCGATCCTTTATTATACTACCATTATCTATCTTATACAAAAGCAAAATAGACCAGAACAAGTGAGTAGTTTCAGACCTATTAGCTTATTATCTGTAATTTATAAAATTTTGATGAAGGTGATCACCAATCGAGTTAAACCTTGTTTGAATGTTCTTATGGATCCGCATTAGTCAAGTTTTATATTGGGGCGATAAATTTTATACGATATTCTTATTGTTCAGGAGGTGGCTCATTCTATAAGAACCAAGAAAGGGAAAAAATAGATGGGTTATGATTAAGATCGACCTGGAAAAAGCATATCGTGGATACTCTTTTGGATGATGGGTTCAGTAGGGATTTATGTAATATTATCCTTTCTTGTTGGAAGAACAATAGCTCTCATGTTTCCTAGAATGGTGATCTGACCAATAAATTATATCTTTCTCGTGGGGTTAGGCAAGGAGATCACTCTCTCCCTCCATCTTTATTTTGTGCATGGAGCATCTCTCTCATGTCATCAAAAAGGCGGTTGAGAATGGTATATGGAACCCGATTTGTCTTGGCAGAGGTGGTCCATCTTTAATTCATCTTTTCTTCGCGAATGATATTGTCTTGTCGCTGAAGCATCGACGGATCGGATGAGAACAATTTGTGGAGTCCTTGATAATTTCTATGCCTGTTCAGGTCATCTTGGGAATAGAGGGAAATCAACCTTTTGCGTCCCCGATAATGTTAGCCGTGCTCTTACTTTGGAGCTCAAAAATATTTTGGGATTCACGGTTAATAGATGATTTGGGACATTACTTGGGCATGTCGATTATACATGGAAGATCAAGGGGGGAGGACTTGATAGCTATCTAGTTGATAAAGTGAAAAATTAGCTGGCCATTGGAAAGCTAGCTTGTTATCTATGGCCGGTCGAATAACTCTTGTTAAATCTGTGTTGCTGGCTATTCCTAACTATGCTATTCAGATGGCCATCCTCCCTTATTCCATCTGTTAACAGATTGAGAAACTTTGTAGGAATTTTATCTGGGGAGTTATTGGTGATATAAAAAAATTCATTTAATTAAGTGGGAAAATCTTTGTAAACCAGTGGAGTTGCATGGTTCAGGTATTAAGAACTAAAGCCTTGTAATGAAACTTTTTTGCTAAAAATTTTATGGAGGATGATTTGTAATGGGGATGATTTTATGGGTGAGAGTGATCAAGAATAAATACAATATTTTGGGTTACTTTTGGGCCATAATTACTTCCTTGTAATAACGGGTCCCTCCTATGGCATCATCTTTCCAGGCTTTGGTCTACTTTCAGAGTTGTATTGGGAGATTAATAATGGTAGAGATACGTCATTTTGGTTTGATAATTGGTCGGAAGCTAGTCCGTTATATGTTCATGTTCCACCTGATTTAAGGAGCAGCAATGAATGGCTGAGCATTTCCCAAAGAACTATGAGTTACATGTATCTTCCTGAGGTGGGATGGCAGTGTTATATATGTTTCTTCCGGAGCAGGTTGTTGATTTAATATCTTTGTCGCTATCTGCTGAATTAGTTGCTAATAATTCCATTTGGTTACCCTGCAATTCGGGAATGTTTTCTATTGATTCAGCATATAACCTCCTTATCCACGCCACAGGTCCCGAGTTAAAGAATAAGTGGGATCTTTGTTGGGGGTGGCAAGGTCCTCAAAGAATTAGGGTGTTCCTTTGGTTAACTATGTGGGATAGATTACTGACTAATGAAGAGAGGAAGAGAAGAGATTTAGCTCAGTCGAATGTTTTTCCTATTTACAATGCTGAGCCAGAAATACTTCTTCACGTTTTGAAATACTGCCCATCGATGAGAACTTATTAGCGTGCTCTTATTGGTAGGGAGTCCCATAATGAGTTCTTTAACTGCAATCTTAAGTGTTGGTTTGAAGGGAATTTGTCTCTTGATCACATGATGGGCAAGGTTACTTGGAATCTCCTGTTTGGGTATAGTTGCTGATCTTTTGGAAATGGCATAATGAAAACTTTTTTAATAACAACGAGATCCCATGGTCGATCAAGAAACAACTTATCTTTTCTTCGGTTGAGGCATATGCGAAAGCTAAGTATAACATGAAGCTATGAGTAGGAATTATGGTGGCAAGAGAAAGATCATGGTAGTTTGAAATCCTGCTCTGCCAAGTTGGGTAATTCTCAATACCGATGGTGCTTTTCATGGCTCTATAAGGCAGGCAGCGTGTGGAGGCTTGTTGCGTCATTCAATGGGTAAATAACTAGGTGGTTTTTCGGCCTTTGTAAACGGTGATAATGCTTATTATGCAAAAATTTGGGTCGCTTTTGGGAATTCTGGAAGCTTGAAAGATAGGGTGGAGAAAAATTCACCGTCTTATGGATAATAGAAGCATTGTTTCAGTGCTTAGGGACAATGTTGAGGTTCAACCTTCACATAGTTCTTCGCTTATTATAACTAAAGAGAAGTTAATGCTACGACAAATTTTCTTGTAAATTGGATTTACGATCAGGAGAGTAGCTTTGTTTGGCATTCTTTTTTTTTCTAAGGGCATGGGGTGTATTCTGTCTTGCGATGCTCAGGGAGTTTTGTTCCCTAGGTTGATTACTAAATGACCAATTCCAGTTTCTTTTTTTCTTCTTATTCTAAAAAATAAAAATAAAAAATTATGTTCCATTTTACTAACACTTTGTTTGAATCAAGGAAAGTGGGAGTAATTGGATAGAAAGTAGATTGAAATTAGCTTACTTTCCCTTATTTGGATTGTAAAATCATAAGATTAAGAGCATAATCTAATGGAAATCAAATTTTTTCATTAATTCTTTGCTAAGAATTTTATTTTCCTCCAATTTGGAGAGAAAGCGGGGTAAATGGATGGATGATGAAAATAATTTGCTGAAATTACCAAATTATCCCTCTTTCTATAAATACATCCTCACGTTTTTGCTCTTCTTTCTCAGCATTTTTCACAAAATATTGTGATCAGAATGAGAATCAATTATCAGCTCCAGTAATCAATTCCCTCGCTTATCGCCGATAAGAAAATTGTAATTGTTAGCGTTCGTGGTGCATTCACCCCTAAATTGCAGGTATATAATTTTTCATTTTTTTCTGTCATTTGTGATTAGTTATTTAAAGCTTGGATCATTATTGAGCATGTAACGTCCCCAGATAGTCGCTTGCAGAAATTGTCCGCTTTGTGCCTTGGCCCTCACAGTTTTAAAATGCGTTTACAAGGAAAAGGTATCCATAGCCTTATAAGGACTACTTCATTCTCCTCTCTAATCGATGTGGGATATTACAATCCACCCCACCTAAATAGGCCCGGCATCCTCGCTGGTTCGGAAGCCCAGTATTATGCTGACAGATGATCCGAACCCCCGGCTCTGATACCAACTGTAACGTCCCCAGATGGTCGATTGTAGAAATTATCTGCTTTGGGCCTTGACCCTCATGATTTTAAAACGTGTCTACAAGGGAGAGGTATCCATAGCCTTATAAGGACTACTTCGTTCTCCTCTCCAACCGATATGGGATATTACAGAGCATGCCCATCTCATCTCTTCTTTCCTGTTCTTTATTTGATTCTTCTTTACTCAATCTCTATCATACCTCCACCTGTTAATAAACACATTTATTGTGTAATATGAAAATCTTACATATATTTAATCTTTTGATGCAAACTCTTTAATTTTTTCATATATATTGTTAATAATATTGTTATATGTGATATAAGGGTGGAATAACATGGATAATTTTCCTTCTGAATCCTTTGAAGAAGATGAGACTGATGATGAGTTGGAAGAATGGGATAGAACCAAAAAACTAGTTGTTGTTCAAGTAATATGTCATATTGCACATTATTTTTATTGTTAGCCAAATTGCATTCCCCGCTCCATCACTGAGAAAAATACAATAGCCCAAAAAAGAGAACATGTTTGAAAAGAAATATTGTGTCATTTGAGAAATAGTCATGTAGATTGTCATAATTTGTTCTGTATGAAACCAAAAATATTCCTATTTCTATGTAATAAATTTCGCAATACTGATAGGCTCAAAAATAGTGTACATGCCTCTATTGAGGAGAAAGTTATGACATTTTTTACTATCATTGCCCATAATTTCAAACTACGAACTTTGTCATGTTTTTTCTTCGATCAACCGAAACTATCTTTAGACAATTTCATTCGGTATTATGTGTTGTGATATCACTCGAAGATAGATATATAAAATAACTTGATGATTCTGAGGTCCCTTTTGAGATTCGCCACAATGAAAGATGGTTCCCATATTTAAAGGTAAATAAAATGTCTAATGAAAAAACTATGATTGTAATTCTTAAGTGATAATAATACCATTGATACAGGATTGTATCGGTGCACTTGATGGAACTCATATTCGAGTTAAGGTATCAAATACAGATGCACCAAGATTTCGTGATAGAAAAGATTATCCAACATAAAATATCCTTGCTGCATGTTCATTTGATTTAAAATTTACATACATTTTGGCCAGATGGGAAGTTGAGCTTCTGATTCTAGAATTATTAAAAATTCATTAACTAGGGAAGACAATTTAAAAATTCCAGCAGGTAATATTTGGATTTTAGCTTCTTAGTTTTTTTTATATAGATGATTTGTTTGGGTTTAGCTTCCCAGTTTATTGCTTGATAAGAATTTTATACTAAAAGCATCTTGTTGAATTTTTCATTAAGAAAGTATTACATTGTTGATGCGGGGTTTATGCTTAGGAGCAGTCTTATTGGTCCTTACAGAGGCGTGCGATATCATCTAAAAGAATATTCATCTCGAGGCCTCAAAAATGCAAAAGATCTTTTTAATTTGCAACATGCTTTATTGTGTAATACAATTGAAAGGGCATTTGGAGTTCTGAAGAAGCGATTTCCAATTATTGGAAGATCAAATGAAAAAACTTATTCATTTGAAGTCTAATGTGAAATTATTCTAGCTTGTGCAATCTTACATAATTTTTTAATGGGAATGGATCCCGATGGTCAATTAATTAATGAGGTGGATGCTGAGCTATTAAATAAAAAGGAAGTGAATACACACATTGGAGATAATGAGGATGTTGTATTAGATGTTGCATTAAGGGATAACATTGCAGCTGCATTGTGGTTTGATTATGTTTCAAATAAGAGATAAATAACTATGTTTTGTATGTTTTCATTGTTTTTACATTCATTGTTTGTAATATATGTTACATTGATTGATTCTTGATTGAAATGGTAATTGAGACAAACATACTTTATTTGGATATTAATGAAAATATAATGTCTTTGCTACATGTTTATGCTATTTTTGGTTAAAATGGCTCTACAGATGGCGAGTAAGACAACAAAATATAGTGGCAAATATGAAAAAAAGTTGGAAAAAGAAAGAAGTCCAATGCTAAGATGGACTGAAAGTATGGATGAAATACTAATTACTACTCTCCTGTATCAACATATTGTTGGGAATAAAGAATATGGCACTTTTACAACATACGCCTGAATCAAGTGGTTGAAAAGGTTCGTGAAAAAACTAGCCTAACGAACATTAATAAAGATAGAGTGAAAAATCGAATGAAATCTCTAAAAAGTAATTTTAGCGAGTGTTATGATCTTTTTAAGCACTCTAGTTGTATTACTTGGAGTCCCATAACAAAAATATTTGATGCAGAAACAGAAGTATGGGAGATATTGATACAAGTTATCTTCAAATATTATTATATGCATTACTTGAATAAATAGAATTGACATACTCAAGAATTATGTCAACTGACGATTCTCTAATACAAGCACATCCAAGTGCTAAGAAGTGGAAGTGTACTGAAATTCACCGTTATGAGGATTTGCTAAAATGATTTGGTAAAGATCGAGCAACAAGTGATGTTACTTTTACTCCAAAGGAGAAAGCACGCAAATATGCAAGTACTAAGGCGGATACCATCGATCATATAGATGATTTATTGGCTTCAAATATCATATTCTTAGAAAGCTATGACACCAATCATGATGATGGAAGTCCAACAACTCCTTCCATAGTTTCAGGTATTGTTAATTCTAATTCTAGTTTTGCAGATGCTCTAGTAACATCACCATGAAAAAATAAAATGAAAAGAAATAGTTCAAAATATTAAGAAAATAGTGAGATAAGAAATGTTATTGATACTATTGCCAAGGTTCTTAAGGAAGGGAATGTTATAATTGAAAAAACACGCCAACGTGTTTATTTGGAGGAAGAAGTATTTGCTAAGCTGATGAAAAGTGACTTTGATATTTCTCTTCATTATAAGACTTATGATTTCATCACAACAAATCAAACCAGGATTAAAAGATTTTTTGGTTGTCCGGAGCATATGTGCAAAGAATACGTATTGCATTTGATGCAAGATCCTGATGGCTTTTATGTTGATGCAAAGTTAATATGACTCCAATTTTTTATAAAGCTGATATATTTGGTTGACCAGCTCCAATTATTTTATAATTAATATATTCCAAACGAGACTTGTCAAATATTATTATTAAGTATGAAAGCTTGTTGATTTTTTGTAATATTTACATTCCACATTATGTAAATGTAGTAATTGAAAAATGGTTAGCCAGCTTTCCTGTTTATGTTTATCAGGTGATGATGTGAACATAGCTAGTTTGATAAAGTATAATGGCAATAAAAAGGAGGACTTGGCTATTTCTCAAGGGCTAATTACAAAATCCAGGACAAAGAAGTTCAAAAAAGCTCTACAAGCTTTTATGAAGCCTTTTGTGAATAAAATGCAAATGCAAGATATTAAAAAGGCAAACTTGAACTTTGAAGACCAGTTTAATGCTTATTCTCTATATAATATGTGTTCACTTAGATAAGCATACGATTGAAGAAGAAGGAAGAAGTTTATGTGAAGGAAGAAGAAGTCCAGAAGGTCTTCACTTGGTGGAGTGGAAATCCACTCTACCGAGTCACCCCTCACTCCGTGGAATGGATTTTCACTCTGCCAATTCTAGTAGGCACTCACTTAGTGGAGTGAAAATCTACTCTACAGAGTCACCCATCACTCGGTGGAGTGACTTTTCACTCTACCGAGTCAGTGTTAAACAAAGTTACGATTTTTGTTATTTGTTTCATGTTTTAATTGTTTAGGAAGTTCTGTTTTAGTAGGATTCTTCTATCTTTTCCTATTTAAACATATTAATGTTACATAAACAGTACCTTTTGATTAATAATGATTTATGAGATTATTCTCTTGCATTTGCCAATTTTAATCGTAAGAGTTAATTATTAATTGATTCTTGTTGTTTCATGAAGAAGTCGTTTTATAGCAGGTTTCATAATTTTGTATGTTGAATTCTATTTCTTCTTGTGATTAATCAATCTATTATAAGCATTTCTATTCATACATTATTTGTGGGTTCTTTAAATTGGGGGTTAATTTCTTGTTTATGTTTAAACATTAGGCTATGTTGTCATTCTAGTTCGGCATATAAGCTGGAGTTCCACATCAGATGAAGAAGATTTAAAGAGAAAAGAGAAGAGGAGTATTTAGATATTATTTTTATTTTTTTACCTATAAATGGGTTAATGTGCTTTCATGTTTATGTTTATCAGGTGAAGAAGATTTAAAGAAAGAAGAGAAGAGCAGTATTTAGATATTATTTTTATGTATAAGGGTATAACTATGAAATACATCTATGAAAATCTAATTTACTCTCTATACTTGTTAAATTATCCAAACAATAGAAAGAAAATAACTGAAAATACATATTTCATTACTTATATTTTCACTCATTTTCTCTCGTTAAAGTAAATTTAATTTACTCCTGTCCAAAACAAGCATAAGAGAAATATTTATCAGGGATAGCATTTTATGGCGCCCTATCTTGTGAAAACGGCAGCGTTTCCGCACACGTGCGGATCTATAGAGCGTGATCACCTCTTTATTCTACATCGGATAAGGCGTTTTACTTCTCCTCAGACTCCTCTGCCTGCAGTCTGTCCTTGGCCACTAAAACCAGTGCTAACAGGGCTTCTGTCTATTGACTCCGTCCATTTTTCTCCATTTCTTCCAAAATATAGTTTCCACCTGCGAAACTATGGGTTCCAAAATTCTCCCTCAGGTATCTCCAGCTTCAACTTACATAAATTTTTATGCTTTATTTCCTTAATATTTTGTTCACGTTTAGAATTTGCAGGCGCTAGTTGCGATTCCGAGGAACCCCACTCCGTCTCTTCCTCCAAGGAAACTAGGGTTTTCCGCAACACTTAATCGCGGTTCCTCCCTCAGTTGGTTTTCCCAGGTTTCGGTTTCTCGGTGTTTGTCAAATTCATCCAATCTCGACGCAATAATCCCCGCATTTGCTAGACATAGGCTTGTACCGAGAGCAGAACCGGAGGAGTCGCCAGGTGGTGAGGTGGCAGATGAAAGCGTAGATGCCGAAGGAGAGATAGAAGAAGTAGAAGGAGAAGAAGCAGCTTCTGGAAATGATGAGGTGAAGGCCGAAGAGAAAACTAAAGAGCCAAGAAAGCCAATAATCAAACTTGGAGATATAATGGGGGTACTGGAATTGCTTCATCTCTGTTTTTAATTTTAAAAATTGTAATATTTTTTTAGTTTTTCTATAGAGAAATTATTTTTGTAGATATTGAATAAGAGAGCAATTGAGGCATCAGAGAAGGAAAGGCCAGTTCCAGATATCAGGACTGGAGATATACTGGAGATTAAATTGGTAATTGCATTTCCTATTTTTATATTTTGGGATTTTTTGTTGATAATGTGTTTCTCATATAAACTTAATATCTTTGAAATTTGTTTGCGTGGTTCACTTACAGGAAGTTCCAGAAAATAGGCGTAGACTGTCCATCTATAAAGGAATTGTAATTTCAAAGCAAAATGCTGGTATTCACACTTCAATTAGAGTGAGAAGAATAATTGCTGGCGTAGGGGTTGAGATTGTATTCCCTCTGTGAGTATTATAATCACTCTCCTTTGTTATGTCCATTTGCAAGCAATCTATATTTATATTAGTACTCTGTGCATATGAGAGACTTTTAGTCAGAAAATGAAGATCAGTTTCTGATGTTGTTCATCATAGAGGAATATCATGAGCTGATTTTTGTCATCTTATTAACATAGATTGCGTTAATATACATGATAATATGGCTAGTAATTGATGATTTATTCATGCTCATTCTTGATCTTTATTCTTAAGTATTTAGGAGCATCCATAACAGCAGTGTATCCCATGCTCTCGAAGCATCAACAGTAGTTAGAGTAGAATTTTGCAATTGAGAATTTGATATCTGTCCTGCATTCTAATGCTGAGAATATAAGCTAAGTGAGTTTAAAAATCATGACTCTTTACTGATGTTTCCAATGATTTTTAATTTGTTTGTTTCTTTGTTAGAATGATTAAATTTTTGAATCGTCATCATCGTTTTCTCTTTTTGTATTGCAGCTACTCACCAAATATCAAGGAAATAAAAGTGGTCAAACACAGGAAGGTTAGGAGGGCTAGGTTGTATTATCTGAGAGAAAAGCTTCCCAGGCTGTCCACATTTAAATGAAAAATGTGGAGAGAGTTGGTTTTCAGTTCTTTTCCTCTCCAAAATAGCGTCCTGACTGCAGAAATGTTGTAAGAACTAAATTTCCATGTATCCATTTTATTTTTATTTCTTTTTTTTTGTTTGTTTTATGCAGATTGTTGGATATGCCAAAATGACACCATATAATGTATTAGTTTTTGTACTTGTTAATTTTGGCCATCAAATATTTGTGGTTTCAAGCATTTTATTACTTTAAATAATCCCGTCTTCAAATATGCTTTTACCCATCCGGGCAGGCGAATGATTCTTGCATTGGTTTGATTATACTTTTTTTTCTTGTTGGTTTTGTTGTTTGCAAGTCTTTATGGTATGGGAGAATCTGGATGCAATTTTGACTGGAAAGGAGGGGGTGATGGGAATCGAACCCTGGGCACTTGGGAGGCTTTCAAGAATCTCATCAGTATAGGTTATAGGTTTCCATATAAAATTTTCTTGGGCTTGAACTTTTGGGAGTTAGAAACTTGTTCGTGAGGCATTTGTGTTTTGGCTTGACTTAGTTGATTGTGTAGAGTTTATACTTTTTAGTTAAAGCATGGATTTAGGAAGGATGCTTGGCGATTGATAATTCTATCTATTTTTCTTTAGAAATCTCTTATCTATTAGGAAGAGAAATTCTTTTCACATATTACTAGCAATTTAGATTCACCTCATCATTTTTTGCACACATTGAAAAACAGCAGTACAGCACTATATACAGAATTTATGATCTGTAAAAAATGATACAACATGTAATGCAACATAATCAATTGCCGAACAGTTGGGCGCCACTCATTGTTCTTTTCTTTCCATTTCTGATTTGCTTATTTGTGCTTTTCCTATTCTTGTGATGTGCATTCTCACTTGTTGCCTAAACTAAGTATATTCCTTTTATTGATTTGAGATGATGGTTATCAAGTAACAAAATCATCAGACGATATTGTGGCAACGAAAAGATAGATTAAAATAACAGATATTTAAAGTTGGTGGAAATAGAAATGGGGCAAGGCAATGGTGTTGACTTTCACATGGAGATTCCTCTGTCTGATTTGTGATGTGGGACGAAGTGAAAAGCTATTCATGGTGAAGAGGGCCCTAAACTTGGATGTTGCATTCGAGTGCATCCATCTTCTATCTTATTTTAATCATAATGTCTCTTGGGACGCAATTAAAATATTTGCTATCTTAATATTGTATGTGTGTTGTATCTTTGAGATTGTCCTTGTGTTTAAGTAACCATTTAAATCTTCTCTTAGTAATTTCTTTTTATCATTTATTTATTTATTTATTTGTTTTTGCTTTCGTGTCTTAAACCATTTAAAAGTTAGATCGCGTGTCACCAATCTTAAACTTGCGAGTTGCATTATCTGAGTTGATGTTTCCAGGACTAGGTAAGAGGCTTCTAGGAATTTTAATTATGTAAAATGCCTACTTCACGCTCTTCTTATTATTTCTTTTGATGGGAATGCCCAATAAAATTGTAAATATAAAAGTAATAAATAGCTAAGCAAAACGAATAAAGTCGAGCATTTTCTGTTGAATGGCATTCTCACCCTTGATATCGATGAAAGGCCGCATGGATTTTGATGTTTTATGTTGGTATCATATGTGATGGAGCTTTGTTTTTATTATTATTTTTTAAAATATCATTACAAATTTAGGGTGGTATTCTTTAATATATCTTAGGAAATGACGTTTTAGTTATAAGAAAAGTTACTGCAAACCTAGATCTTTTGAAGTTATTGACGTAAAAAGACAATAATTCTTAAAGGAAAAGTTTTTTTCCCAACTTCCAACAGTATCAGATGTGAAAATGGCTCATTTCATCACCTTAATTTTGTTTCCAATTTATAAAAGAAATTTAGTATTAAAAAGAAAAATACCAAATGGTATTATATTTATATAGGTCCCACATTCCAGACTGGTAATTCCAAAATCTGAAACTAACAATTGAAGCGGGCGTCATCCTCTATTCACGACACACGTGTCATCTCCTTCCTTCTCTTCTCTTCTCCGATTCAACAAAGCTCCCGTTGTCTTCCCCATTCTCATTTTCCGGTTGCGCAAAATTACTCCCTCCCCTCCATTTTCACTCACGGACCGCTTGCACCGTTGTTGCCGCCTCGATTTTCGAGCCATTTGGTGCCTTGCTTTTATTTTTATTTTTCCTGATCAAAATCAATTCACCCCTTCGCATTCGTTTAACCACATGTTAGTGCTCTAAATTTGTCTTCCTTTCTCTCTCTCTCTTACTTTTACAAATTCTTCTTCTTTCTCTTTCCTTGTTTTGGGAGCTTTGGTTGGTTTGGTTGCTGTGTTTTTCTTGTCGTGGCTGTGGATTGTAGGGTTTCTTTTGTTGCTTTGTTTGTTTGGTTAGGTTCCTTTGATTGATTGATTTTTGTGATTGTTCTGAAGAATTTTTGAGTCTGAGGTTGAGATTGATCCGTCTTTGGTGCGTACGATATGACTGCCGGTGGTGGCACTCAGTTCATCTCCCTTCATCCTGATGAACTCAAGTTCGTTTGTAAGTTCTCTCCTCATTTGCACTTATTGTTCTTGATCTTATGCGTTGGAGATTTGTTAACTTTTGTGCTATTTATGATAGCTTTAGGATTGTGACGGCAAGGAGTTGGTTGAATTATGCGAAATTGCGTTTTTATATTAGTTATAATATATTGGTCTAGAGTAGATTTTTGTGCACTTTAGACGACGTTATCCTTTTGGATTCAATGTCTTTGTTCACATCATTAATCGACTTTTTGCATTCATGGTGAATCCTTTACAATCCTCTCCTCCATGTTTTGATGGATTGAATGTGACAACTTTCTTTAAGGGAAAGAGCTAAATCAGATACAATGATTGGGGCTCTCTTATAATTGTAAAATTGGTCTTTTTGTTTTTGCTTGACTATATTATGTTTATCAAGTTTTTGAATATGATCCTCAGCCATGGGTTAGACTCTTGAGTGGCCAGACAATTCTATTAAGATCTCTCAACACAGTAGATATGGTCAGTAGGTGATGGAAGGAAGTTAGAATTTTGAAGAGATTACTCATCGAAGTGCAATTCAGACAAATGAACTGAAATACAAATGAATTGAGAAATCTGGGTGGACTGGCAAGCATTCTTGGCAATCGACAAGCTTATTATTTAGGGAACATACTCCATCACAAAAACCCAACCTTTATTCCCTAAACTGAAGGAACTGGGTTTGTGAAAAAGGACGAATATTATAGATAATGTTGTTTATTCCCTAAAAGATGAGTGTTTGTTTTGAATGTAATGAGCTTAACTGTTCTGAAGTACAAAATAATCATGCAGTGCTCCTGCCATAAAACTAAATATGAATTTATGGTTTTATTAAAATATGCTCATGCTTTTGAAAAGTATATATTCAAAAACTATGTCTATCAACTATACAGCTTTCTTATTTATATTGAGTTCTTTTGGGCTTAAAATTTTTCTATTCCTCTAAACAGTTGAGCTTGAAAAGCAAAGCTATTGTGATCTTAAAGTTGTGAACAATACAGAGAACCATGTTGCTTTTAAGGTACTTTCTTTGTTATTGATCTGATATACACACACATGAACTGATTCTTATTGGATGTGTAATTAAGCTATTTTGTAATTCAATCCCTCTTTTTCCAGGTTAAAACCACTTCACCCAAGAAGTACTTTGTACGGCCTAATACCGGCATTATCCAGCCTTGGGACTCGTGTATTATCAGAGGTGGTACTTCCTACTTTTTCAAAAATTTTTACTGGAATTTCTCTAAGCATTCAGCTAGTGGTTTTTATGGTTATTTATGATAAAAAGATGTTTTAAGATACATGCTACAAGCAACTTGTGATATTGAGGCATCAAAGATGTGACTGTTATTTTGTAGATGTTACTCTGGTTGGGCCGTGAATAGCTGTAGATTTCTATACATGAGAGATGTATGTGCTGGCTTGTCCATTATACATGACTTTCATGCAACATATGCTAGGCTGCTTTCTGTGCTGATAATACTTTTATTGTTTAAGATCATCTAATGTTGTTACTGTACTTTTAATTGCTGGATTTTCAGTCACACTTCAAGCCCAACATGAATATCCTCCTGATATGCAATGCAAAGACAAATTTCTCTTGCAGAGTACAGTAGTACCACCACATCCTGATGTTGATGAGCTTCCACCAGATACTGTAAGAATGTCAACTTGGAGAAAGAAATTCTCCATTTGTCTATTGTTTTGAAATGACATTAATTTTATGAAAATAATACATTTTTTTTTGTTTTTTTTGTTAGTTTAATAAGGATGCTAGTGGAAGGGCAGTAGAGGAGTGTAAGCTTAGAGTTGTATATGTTGCTGCATCAGCTCAAGGAAACTCAGAAGAAGAGGCATTAAAGAATTCCTCTCCTAGTCCTGAAGCTAATGCTGTGAGTTTGTTGTCATTGTATATTGTTTTTATTTTAGTTTTTAGGTGGGCTTGCTCAAATTAAATGTTTGGCAGCTTAACTCAAGCATATAATTCATATTTTGCTTAATTACTTATTTAATCAGGGATGGTTAATAAAAACAAGCTTCCAACTGTGTGAAGACCTTCAAGAAAAATAATTGGACACATTTGTATCTCCTGTTCTTTGGAAACTGTCAACTTGCATCTTATGATATCAAAAGTCAATGATGAGTTGAGGGTTTCTTATGCCTTTCCTAGTTGTTTTGAGAAAAAAAAAAAAAACACTGAAGTCGAAAAATTAGCCATCTCTTGTTTGTATCTAGATGGATACCAGCCAAACAAGGACAGAATAGTGTATATTGATGCTCAGAACTGCTTATATGATGATTATTTTGCAAGTAATATCTTGCAAAGAAATCTCTGCCCTTGTCTGTTCTTCCTCTCATTTGAAGGACTGTAGTTGCTCTATACATCAGCAGTTCCCTAATAAAACTGCATTGGCTCGGAACTGGTTTAATTAGAGTATCAAAGATGCTGTTGCTACTTCTCCTTCTTCTTCTTACCCCCCCCCCCCCCCCCCCCTCTTTTTTAATATGTACAATTGCATACATGGTTTGATTCTATGAAAAGGGCACAGCTCTCTATGCATGTCATTATATATAAAATTTCTGAATCCTGGAATGTTCACAACTTGATGCTGTTTCTTAATTTAGTTCATCAAACCATCCACGGGATGGCTTTCCCCATGAAGTCACTTCACAAGCATATTTTAGCATTTCTGAATTGCCTTATTAGCATTCTAGTAAAAGTTTCATTTACATGTATAATCAGGCTATACAGCGCCTGAAAGAGGAAAGGGATGCTGCTCTGAGACAAACACAGCAACTGCAGCGTGATCTGGTTAGTGTTCCCTCTCTATTTTGGCCTGCTTTAAACACACATATGCACACATATGTATTTCTATATGCATGTGTGCAGCGCGTGTCTGTGTGTGTCCTTGGAATGGGCTTTAGTCTCAAAAAAACCCTTCTGGAAAGTCTATTTACAATTTGATTGTTTATTATGTATGTGCACCATTTTCAACTATCACCTAGCTCAAATTACTTGTGTGAACATTTGAAAAGTGTACAAGTCAATGTTTTACTAAATATGATGGTGACAAAGTAACCAATGGCATCCAAATTATAAGCCTGTTGAAAAAGGCTCATTCAATGAGTGAATAGCTAGATTTTTTTTTTTAATGAGGACAAAGATTCATAATAATAATTCTATTTAATCATGAGATGTGGTCTCCTCATTCTAAAGTCAAATTTATTACAGCAGCGATGTACCTCAACTTTTTTCTTTTCTTAATGTCTGAGGTAATGTAATTCCTGTTTAATGGAAGTGAGATTTTCATAAAACCTTGTACTTGTTGATGCTTTATGAAAATCAAGTTTTAGGTTTTAGAAAAATTACTTATTGGAATTTTATATTGACACTTCTAGGATAATTTAATGGTGAAGATAAATAAAATTCACGAGATCTAAATTCACCACATTGTGTAGGATCGCTATTTTTCGATTGTCAGAATTGAGGGAAAAAAAAATGTTTTCTGGCAGTCCAACCAGCAATTACCTAATAAAAAATCTTTATAGTCGCACTTTATGTACTATTTATTACAAAGTTTTGAAGCTCTGCATCTGAGGTTTTTGCACAATTTTTCTAACTCTCCCTTCGAATAGGACATGATGAAGAGACGAAGATTTCGGAAAAGTGATCCAGGCTTCTCCCTGATGTTTGCATTTGTTGTGGGACTTATTGGAATCATGGTTGGCTTCCTATTGAACCTCTCATTATCTTCGCCAGCTACAACAGCTACGGAATGATCCAGAACTACGGGAACTGGAGAGACAAATTTGCTTGTCTGTGCTACTGTACAAGTTCCGGCTGGATAAAAGGGGCATCTACTCATCTCCTCATTCTTGTACATTGATTGCTGCCACTGTTGGTTTGGCAAATATAGTTTTATTTCATTTATATGTTGCTATAAAGTGGGGAATATTTTGATTTCATTGATATGTTACTGTTGCTGTGAACCAGTAACCAGTTATTTTTGCGCATTTTCTGAAATGTTGTTTCTCTGCTTCTGCCAACATATTGCGGTACCTGAATATTCAGCTTGAAAATTGAATCTCCTTTTTCTTGCAAACTTATCATACAGAGGGTAGTTATTTGAAGATGAATTTCATTGTAGAGATGCTGCTGGCTTGTTTTGTGAGGACATATTCATACAATCTACGTTTCTCATATCCTATGTTACATTTGCGATTTGGCAATTAAATTTGGTTACGATACAAGTCCAATATCAGTCAATTTGTTTGCACAATTTTAACAATTGGTGATGTACAAGTCAGGGATAACTTTTTCTTGATCTGGATTCGGGACATGGCATTCTCTGTATTATGGACGGAGTTGTTAGTAGGAAGAAAGAGCACAGGTGTCCGTTTTATTTTTCCTGGCACAGCTAAATCAAAATGTTCAAGGATGGGCTGGGTTTGGACTGTGACTGTGTAAATGGGACAAGTTTGTTTCTTGCGATTGGAATTCAAACACCAATCCATTCTTTCCCAGAAGAGCATAAAGATTTAAGTTATGATTTACTTATTATCGATCCTTTGTTTTCTTCCTTAATCTGATTTAGTGTACGACAATAAAAGAAATGAATTTTTGTTGCAAATTGCAAAACTCGTCTCTTCCTTCTCTAGAGGAAAACCATAGAAAACACAAACTCTTTGTTATTCTATTTATTATCATCACATTTTCGACTAACCCTTTGTTATTCTATTTATTATCATCATTTTCGACTATAAGCAAATAGCGAAGTAGCTGGAGAACAAAGGATTGATTAAAGGGAGCCTAGAAATTCAGACTAATATTGTTGATAAAATTGAAAACAAAAAAGAAATTCAGACTAATTAATTAACTCCATTAACAATACAAGAATTTTGTACACGTCCATAATTATCGTAAATAAATACTTCTGAGCAATAATTTAATATCAAGTTTCTTCTGAGAAATAAAATTGGCGGGAGTTTCCCACGTGCTAAACTCAAAACCTCAAAGAGGCAAAATCCGCGCTACTCCCTGCCCCATCTCTCTCCATCTCCATTTCTGCAAAATTTCCATCTACATGCCCTAACCTCCCCTTTCTCTCTCTCTCTCTCAGACATAGATACTCCTGATGCAAAGTCAGCTCGTCCTGGTCCACCCAGTCTCTACCATCACCACCAACTCGGAGCAAGAATCGGATTCCAAATGCGAGTTGCAAAAGGCATGGCACCTCCTATCGCTTCTCCTCTCACTCGGCCATCCAGCTTCGCCTTTCGAGCTCGCATTACGCTGCTCTCTCTTCCGTGCAACGCCAGATCTTATCCATTCTCTATGCTCCATCCCTAATTCACCTATCACTTTAACTACTAGCCACAACAATGGGCACTTAGTAACCGTTTCTCCCCGGGGCTTCTTTTCGTTTCAGCAGTTTGCCTCCAACTTAAATTTGATAGATGCGTTTATGACTCGGATCAGGACCTCAGTCCCTGGGCAAGGGATACCGTTCGAGGACGTTGTTAGAGTGTACTTCAGGAAAAGGAAGCGGATCCAAACTGATCTTGGAGAAGGTAAGTATTTAATTATTTTTTTATTTTTATTTTTGATTGTCTTTTGCGTGGCTTGTGATTCTTATTGTCGCGTTTTTGCTGCAGTTGATAAGCAGCATCTATCAGTCTCGCCTTCTTTGAAAAGAATTCAAAATGATTCAGCTCAGGTATTCTTCAACTTGTCAACTGACTAATTTGTGCTTTCCTGCTTCTAATTTGAGGATTTTTGTTTTTTAAATTTATTAAGCATTATATGCATGGGCGGCAATTTTAGAATTTGAGATGGTTTAGAAGAGGCCTTTTTGACTTTGTCTTTGTAGAGTTTGGAGTTTAGTTCTGAACTTTTGACTATTGCAAAAAAAAAAAAAAAAAAGGTTCAGAAGCGGCATACTCATTTTCTTTTGTCATTTCTTTGAGGCACCGGTTTTAGGGAGGTAGGCGCCATAAATAGATCTAGTAATGTGCAATAAGTGCAAATCATATTCAGAACGGTTGAAAGGGTTTTATCTATGCAGGTGCATTTTCATACAGCTCTAGGTATCGGCAAGAGCATAAATGCTGAGCCAAGTTTCATGGGTATTGAGCTAAATAAGAAAAACTTTGAAATTGAAGATGAATCGAACAGAAGTGCTATTGTCGAATGGAAGCAGCACAAAAGAATCAAGGCATCCAAGCTTGATGAGGAATTTGCTTTTTCGAGAACAACTTTGGAAAATGAACGTGTGTGTCAAGAAGCTAAAGCAGACCAAGAAGATCTTCAGAGTAGAATGGATAATAATGCTACTTCCTGCAAAGAAGATACTAAAGAAACCAATATATTACCAGTCTTGTCTGCAAGTGCTAATGATGCTTGTGTTGCTCAACCTGATTGTTATATGCAAACAATAGATATCAAATGTGGCAAAGAGGAACCGTTCATTGATTCTGGTACTTTGAAAGGGAAAGAAGAAAACCTTTCACCTGCAATTAATTTTAGTCTTTTTGGTATGTCTAGAGAAAGCGATTCTAGAAGGATGAATGAGCTGACACCTTCAGGTAAGGAGCAAGTAACTAATCATGCAAAGATCGAGGCTCTCTCTCGAACAACTGAGATCTCTCTAGCTCAGAAACAGCTGTCGAAACCCGCTGCCAAGATGAAGCTCACTTTTGGAGATACTATGAGTCCAAGACAGCAAGCTGTGCACCAATCCTTAGAAGGAACTAAGGCAGTAAGCACTCCAAAGGAAAACCGGCAGGTTAAGAGAAATATCATGAAAAGCTGTTTGGCTGAAAAGCCAAAGCAGAATGACAGCATGCAAATTAAAGAAGGCAGGGGGGATCCTTGTCCTGTTTCTCCCAGAGTAAGCTCCGCTCTGCTAATATCCGTTTAATTTTTTACTTGTTCACTTCGATTATATCTTGTGCAAGTGGTGCTTGCCTGCCAATTCTGACTTGGCTAGTAAAGCCTACTTTTGTAGTATTTCCACTGATTGTGATCTGTTTGTGGTTACCTTGTAGGATCAAGTGGAAATTAAGGGCCTGCCTCACTTTGAGTCTTATATTGTAGAAGAGGAGGAAGGATCAGGTACTAAAGCCTTTTGTTATGGCATCTCTTATGCATTTCTCCTAGCAATTTATGTTAGGTAGATTCATTGACAGTTAACCCACGTTTGCAGGTGGTTATGGTACTGTTTACAGGGCACAGAGGAAAAGTGATGGCACAACAGTTGCCATTAAATGTATGTGAAACTTGTGATATTGTTTTCTATGATATAATGTTTTCCAGTTTATGTCTATATAATTTGCCAGCATTATAACTTCTAATCACTGGTTAGTGTGTCACATCTTTGTCAATGTCAGAGATTGTTTAGTGTACAATTGCTAAAACTCTGGTTTCAGCAGTTAAATATATAGGTCAACTGTAGGTCAGTCGTTCCTTATTGGTCATCAATGTTCTACTTGAAGTAAACACTGGAATCCCTCCATTTCATAGTCTTGTACAAAAAGATGGGAGACATCAAAACACTTTTGTTGTCTTAACCGACTGTTAGTGTAGTTTCAGTTATCACACGAAAAGATCCTGTCAATGAGGAAATCAATTATGCAATGTTGATCCAATATATATTTTTCCTCCGCAGGCCCTCATGCAAATGCTCATAGACACCATGTTAGCAATGAGCTACGAATGCTAGAGCGCTTCGGGTATGGTTTAGGAAAGTTAAAATCACCTTTAAGAAATTGTCATTGTTTCTGAAATAAGATTATCTTTAACATGCATATTAATTTTATTATTCAGGGGTAAAAACTTTGTAATAAGATATGAAGGCTGTATTAAGAGTGGCAGTTCTGACTGCTTTGTTCTGGAGCATGTTGAGCATGACAGACCAGAGGTAATTTTCAGATCCCCAAATAGTGACCATTTTTTTTTCATTGCTGACACTGGCTTCCTTCAACTTTTAGATGTTGAAGAGGGAAATAGATATTTTCGAGTTACGTTGGTATGGATATTGCATGTTTAAAGCCCTTGCTAGTCTTCATAAACAGGTAACCTGTTCAGCTGCATTTATACTGAGCTAATTTGCATGCCATATAGAGAAATAAAGCATCTTGACTTTCCTTCTCATGTTGGCAGGAAGTAGTCCACAGAGATATAAAACCTGGTAATTTTCTCTTCTCTCGCAAGGTGAACAAAGGTTTTCTCATCGATTTTAACCTTGCCATGGTTAGTTTGCTATTTATCTGAAAAATAGTTCTTGTCTATTTAACTTTTATCCTCTCATTTCATGTTTAGTAATCACTGAAGGTTATTTATCGTAATCTTTGTTGTGTTTTGACAGGATCTCCGCCAAAAGTATGGAACAGCTAGTGAGTTCCTATTCGTGTCTAACAATGTTTTATTTGATTTTACACCAAGATAATTTGCATATGTTGTTGTCAATACTGTTCAAAAGATTTTAATTTGCTACCTTTTAATTAACCATAGCCTGCTTATGCTCCTACGAAAGTTCCTGGCTGAAGGCCTTATGTTTTGACTGATGTTTTATCAGAGGTTTGATGGGACTCTTTCCTATACTTTTTCAGACAAATCAAAGGCAAAGAATGATGTAAGCTTCAATCATGTTTGCCTTCCCAACGCCAAATCTGTTCCTCCCACCAAAAGCAGGAAGTTTCCAAGTGCTAAATCCATTGATGCATTTAACCCGGAATGGACAAAAAGCTTGAAAGCAACTTTAGAAGTCAAGAACCAAAGAAAGAAAGCAGTGGAAAGAACAAAGACCCAAAATGAATTGAGTCCTTGGAATATCATGAAAAGTCAAGGGCCTGATGGCTCTGGTATAACCTCAGTGAAAGATCTGACGAGTACTAAGACTCCTTCAGCTGAAAGGCTGAGAGAGCCTTTACCATGCCAAGGTAGGAAGGAACTCATCAGCTTGTTGCAAGAAGCCATGCAGAGTCCAAATTATGAAGCATCAAGTGTTCTGGCTTCTACAAGAAAGCGAATTGCTGCTCCTCATGGAAACGTGGATGAAAGACGCGTTTATCTTACTCCAATGCCTCTCCATTCTATTGGAACTGCTATCCCTCATGCCTCCTTAATTAAGTACAAAGGTGTGTTTCTTATATACTCACCTCCATGAAATGGTTTCTTTGAACTATTTTATTCAAGATACTTACCATACTTTTTCCATTAGATGGGGTGCACAAGAGAGAAGGTCCATGCGTTGGAACCAAGGGTTTCAGAGCTCCAGAGGTGAGAATGAGTAGAAGAGTCTTGATATTAGTAACCATAATTATGACTGTCTGGATAATTGCTACTGTAGAAAATGCAAATACATTAAAATCTACTGCTGAACATAATATAAGCACTTCTCTTCTTGATTTTTGTTTGCCAAAATGTAATAAGTGGAGATTCATGTTGAGTTCTTCATCCAGGTGTTGTTCAGGTCTCCACAACAAGGACCCAAGGTTGATATTTGGTCTGCTGGGGTCACCTTACTCTACCTAATAATTGGAAGAACACCCTTTTACGGTGATCCTGAACAGTGAGATTGCTCGTTTCTAAACCAACATCATTTACGCACAATTTTATCCGCACTGTACAATACCAACCATATTGTTACTGTTATCAGGAACATAAAGGATATTGCAAAGCTAAGAGGCGGCGAAGATCTTTGGGAAGTTTCAAAGCTGCATGATCGTGAATCCTCATTCCCATTGGTATCTAGTATTTCATTATTATCTTTATTATATAGTGATCAGAAGTTTACCAGAAATGGACCCTGCATCTCAAAGCTCCTTTTTTTTTTTTTTTTGCAGGAATTGTATAAAACAGAGTTTTTGCCATCTATAACTCTAACTCAGTGGTGCAAAATAAACACAAAGAGACGCGATTTCCTGGAACAAATACCAAGTTCGCTCGTAGATCTTGTTGATAAGTGCCTGACCGTGAACCCAAGGCTAAGGATCAGCGCGGAGGATGCATTAAATCATGAATTTTTTGCTCCGTGTCACGAAGTTCTAAGAAAGCAGAGGCTGCTTAGGCAAGGCCACAGCTTGGAATCAGGTAGTAGTGTTCCCTCTGGAAATGGATTGCCTGTGAAGACTTCCTGATCAGCATACACAGTCGTATAAATTGACGATCCTCTCTTAACCGTTAAGTCTTACCCTTTGCATGTATCTATAATCTCTAGTTCTAATGCTGTAAATTTGCTTTTCATTTAAGCCATCGCTCTGCTTGGCTGTCCTTTTTTTCCATCAAAGAATCTCCTTGGGCCCTGTATCTGCTTTGTGTGAGAAGAAACAGAGATATAAAACTGCAAAAAATTTGCGTTCTTCTCAAGAAGAGGAATAGGTAATTGTAATCTTTTCTGCAAATTAGTACTAATAGTCAACATTGTTTTAAAGTTGGGAAATTTATCAATTTCTTCCTTTTAGTTGCATTTTTTCTATTAGTGACATAAACTTAGCTATTAATGTGCAAATTGTTTTGTATTCCGGTCTAATTCTTTCTTCAAGTTGTCTCATAATGCTTTCGTGACAAATTCGGTCTTATTCTTTCTGGCAACTTTTTATCAATCCAATAGACAAAATTGCATTAATTGAAGATTATCAAAATGAAAATGAAGAAACAGAATCGATTGCAATTTGTTAGTGACGATGGTTCGAAAATTCTGGACTACCAGTTGAAGGCAGTCATTCTGGAAAGGGGATTCCGACAGTTAAATCAAATCAAAAGTTACGATGGAAAAAACCCTTTATACAGAGTTTAAGTGTACGTATAAATTCTAAATAGGAAAAACTTATCCAACCTATATTAGATGATTAGATAAAGAAAATCAGATCATTTTCTGTTGAACAGAGTTAGAATTCATAACAAATTTTATCGCTAATGAAGACCAAATTTGTTTTTCTTTTTTAAGTTATTAGTTAACTTAGTCTGAAATACATTTTTACTTATTAGCCAACAGCAGCAATACATAATCTTCCTCATTTACTTCTTTCACAAAGTGCTTCACCGTTCACTGAGCGCCCCTCCAATTGCCGCGGCTACTGGCTGCGGTATTTAAAGTTTAATGATTTATATACCGTGAGACACACGGTAAATTCCGCAATTGGATATTGCATAATTGCAAAAAAATTCAAAATTTCAAATTATTTTTTCAAAAAATATTATTAATAAAAAAGCGCCTGATTTCAACAACTGATTTGATTCTGAAGTTCCTGCCTTTGCTAAATTAGATTGGATAAAATGACTAGGGTTGACCGCTAAATAATGTGATGCTATTGGCGTGTAGACGTAGCATTTGCGTTGTTGACTTAGGGTCTTTAATTTCCACGAGGCATCTTTCTTACCGGGCAAACGATGTTTTTTAAATATATTAAATTAACTATTTTTTTTATCCAATGGTATTAAATTAAACTATATCTTTTGCTTTTAAATTTCCTCAGCTTTTCTCAGTCAGTCCAATCCAAAGAATAACAAGAACTAGATAGCAACATCCGATACTTCGTCAAATCGATCCGAATTTTCCATAATAGTCTTATCTTCTTAATTACGTACGTGTCCTTTATTTTTTTAATTAGGATTGCGGATTATTTAGCTGCCTATCGGACCCAGATTAGCCTGCTGGATGATCCATTTTGCCTTTTTTCTTTCTTACTGTAATTTTTTTTATGCTAATTACGACCAATTTTACTTGATTAATCTCTCAAAATTTAAAAATTAAAAAGGAAAACTACTCAAAAAAATCCAGCTATTGTATTTATGCAATTTGGCTATCATGTTCGGTTTTGATTTTACTATTTTTAAAGAGTAAAACCGTAAATTATTTCAATATTTATGACTCTCGTTAAAAAAAAAACTAAAATTTCAGAAGTTTTAAATTGTGATTTTATTTGTTTTGGTAACTTTAGTGGTTTCAATGTGTTCATAAACACCTGTAGTAAAATATATATTTATATCACAATTAAATAAGAATATAATTATTGGAATAATTTTCATAAGAAATCATTAATCATAAAATCATATTTCACCGTTTGCGAATTTATATTTTCTTTTAAGCATTAAAGTATCTGTGAATTGTGATCAACCTCTTCGCATAGAGCCCAACCCAGCAAAATCTATACTTAAATCCAGAAAATTCACAGTTCAACGAACTGAATCCGGGTCGGGCATTCATAGGGATAAAATCGTCACCGCAGAACTTGAAAATTCAAACTAAGAAAAGCATGGGTAAGATCGTAAATTGGATTGGAAAATTCCTAGAAATTTCCAAGAAAAGGTCAAGCAAGTGCCATATTTAAAACGCCCACTCAATACATTAAATATAAAGCACCTCCGTTGAAGCCTCCGAAGAAATCAGAATCATACCCTTGTTTTCTTTAACCACTTCCTGTTTGGTACTGAATTGATATTTCTTCTCGCCTCTCCTCTGTATCCATCGTCTTCTGGTGATTTCATTCTTTTCAAGTTATGGATGCCTTCGCTTCCTTCTTCGATTCCCAGTTGCCGTCGAGGAATCATTGGACCTACGATTCTCTCAAAAACTTCCGCCAGATCTCTCCTGTTGTCCAGGCTCACCTTAAGCAGGTTTTTTTTTTCAAAATTTTTTCAATTCTTTTTATCCTTATTATTACTAAAGATATGGAGATGTATAATAATGTGTTTCAATGTATTAAGAACATTTTGGCTTTTATCTCCTCTCTGATTGGATCTTGGTCTCAAGAAATTTGTGAAATTTGATTTACCTGCATCTGTTTTTATCATCGGTTGTTGCTGTGGCAATTGTGAAGTAAATTTTATATTACAGCTTTCTGGAATTTTCTTAGGGTCTGAAGGAGAAGGAATTGTTATAGCATAAAGGTTGATTTGCAGCTGATATAGTTGCTTGTAGGTTTGTAATTGAAGTTATGGTTTGAATTGACCCTTGGTTATGGATTGCATTTGGTCAAGGCGATTTTGTATCTCCTCCTATATGTGTATTTCGTGTTTTCCATTATCCACGATTTCAGATTATCTGTTAACTTTCACCGGTTTTGACACATATCTTGATGTGGCTTTTACATAATTTTGTTTCTATACCAAAGTTTAGGATAAAAATTTAATGTTAAAAATTTTGATAGCATGTCTCATTGGCTTTAACTTCTTAATTTGGCAGGTTTACCTGACGTTATGTTGTGCATTGGTTGCATCAGCTGTCGGGGCTTACCTGCATATACTATTGAATGTTGGTGGTTTTTTAACAACTTTCGCATCCTTGGGATGCATGGCTTGGCTACTTGCTGAATCTCCTAATGAAGAGGTAAGGACATATCGGTTCATTCATGGATTCACTTTAGTTTGCTTTTTGCCATGCTGATGCAACATTTTGATATTCACCTATGTTGTCCTTTCTCTCTTAAGCAGCAAAAGAGAATCGCTCTTTTGATTGCAGCTGCTGTCTTTGAAGGTGCTTCAGTTGGTCCTTTGATTGATTTGGCCATTCAAATAGATTCAAGGTATGCATATGCCATTTATGACGTGTTAATATAACAATATATTTGTTCTTACAATGATAATGCGAGTATAACTCCTCTTTGAGATGTGAAATAGAGTTACTATCGCAATACTTTTGATATTTTAGATTTCCCATTGAAGTCGATAGGCAAGTTAAATTGAAAAGTGATGTATTATTGGTTAATAAACTAAAATTGTTAATATGCTTTTGGTATATGGCTCTATTTTGTGAAATCGGTGGTTAATTCAATATTATAGAAGTAAACGTATAAATTAACATTTTTTTCTATATTAGTATTCATGGATTCAAATATTCTGTTATATTTATTTTTTTCAATTGTCAATCCTAATTATTAAAAAAAAAATCATCTTTCTGTTTAATGAATGACTTTCAGTCTTGGAAGATACTAATTTTGATTTTTGTGCAATCGTTGTGACAGTATATTGATCACAGCATTTGTGGGAACTTCAATAGCCTTTGGTTGCTTCTCGGCAGCAGCTATGTTAGCAAAGCGTAGGGAGTACCTTTACCTCGGTGGCCTGCTTTCATCTGGTGTGTCCATACTTCTCTGGTTGCAGTTTGCATCTTCTATCTTTGGAGGTTCCGCTGCCATCTTTAAGTTTGAGGTGAGGAGATATCTCTTATTTTATTTTGTTTATCATGTGGACCAATTAACTTGCTGGTTGTTGATTTTTTGTTTTTTGGCCTATATAATCTTACCTTTAAATTGAAAACCGCTGCAGTTGTACTTTGGGCTTTTGGTGTTTTTGGGCTATGTGGTAGTTGATACACAGGATATTATTGAGAAAGCTCACCTTGGAGATCTAGACTACGTGAAACACGCACTTAACCTTTTCGCCGACTTTGTTGCTGTCTTTGTGCGAATTCTGATTATTATGGTGGGTTGTAATTTAAGTCTCCAGTTTTTACTTGTTTATCTGGTTCATATTCAATGCATAACTAATAAGTTTTGCACCTGTTGTCCAGTTGAAGAACTCAGCTGAAAAAAAGAAGGAAGAAGAAAAGAAACGAAAAGATTGATCGTCAGCTTGGAAGATGAAAGTGACTAAATAAATTGTGCGCCAAAGTAAGACAGGATCAGTCGTTCTTTTCTCTTACTTCTACTTAGTCATTGGACCAATGTACCTACTACTGATACCAAGTTACTTGCTATGGCTGTGCAGAATATATCTTGTTTTTGATTGTATAAGATGCAGTCTGTTGCTAATATTTGGGATGAGAAATGACTACCCTAAAATCTTCTATTTCAGCTAAAATTGCTGCTAGTTGCATGAATTTTATTTTTTTAAATTGCACGCTTACTCTCTAATATAATGGTTGGACGATAAGGGATGGGAGATGCTGATGAGAACAATGGTTAGAGGGGAAATTTGTGAGTTTGGGTTAAAAATTCCAGCACTGGTATTGCTTGTCTGAGTAACAAGCCATTCCCAATCTGTCAAATTGGGGAGAGTCGATGAACCTCATAGTTCTTCGCCCGTTATGGCCATGCAATGTCTTCTACGTAGGGAAGTTGAGGCCTAGGTGATCAAATTGTTATTCAATTCATCTTATTATTCGGGCCGGCATGATGTATTCTTTTCAACGTTTTTGGGAGCAGGCAATACTTAAAAGGAATATCGATAACTTTATTTTTGCTAAACAAAATAACCTAAAAATTCTATAACTACCGATATCTGCAAAATAAAATCAATTTCACCCAGTTTATAACTTCTATGTTGCCTTTACCTCCATTTAACAGCGATCTCCAAAGATTTTTATATTTTAGTTCACAGTAGTTAGTACTCAAAAGAAAAAAACAGATCTTTTAATCAATATGCTACTGTTGCACTCGCATCCATAATATATCGTCTATTATTCCTTTTATTTTTTTTATCTGTTTTGTTTTTTTTACAAAATTAAGAAATATTAATTAAATCTAAATTTATAATTAACTTATGTAATTTTGATTAAATTATAAAATTTAATTAATTCTAAATAAATTAAATTTTATTTAAAAATAAATAAAATTAAAAAAGAAAATTATATTGTATTAATTTTTTTTTACATATATTTTTATTTGAGATAATATATAGTCTATCGTATAGGGTAACTAGTAACCGAAAATGAATCAAAGCACACTAAAGCAAATTTGCCTTCACTAAGAGCACGTCGAAGATCACCACTCACCTAAAAATCAGTTTGTTTCACCAAAAAATGATTTGAAAAATTCTTTTTAGATATAAAAGTGGAAAAAAAAAAAAAGAAGAAGAAAAGGAGGAGAGTGGAAGATCTGGGGATGATGCAGGGCATGCAAACAAATTGTGGTGATGGCAGGGTGGAAAACGATGATCGAAAATAAAGAAATTATGGTTGACAATGGTGGAACATGCTAGTACTTTTCTTGGTGCAATTACTGGCTTCTATCATGGTCTTCCTCAACCCAGAATTCTCGACAAGTTCTATTTTGACGGATGCTCAGGAACTTTACTGTGTATTTTGTTGGATAATAAACATGTTTCTGAATTGCATGGGGTTTATGGTGTGAACAAACTGTCAAAAACCAGCAAGATAAGTTATTGGTTTCTAGCAGGCGAGAGGCCCACGAAGACAAATAATGGCACTGAATTTAGCCAGTTGCATTCTATGGGGTCAACTATGTCAAATGCCATCATATATTTCCAATAGTTTCCATCACCTCTGCCAATCAACGATATGGATCCCACGAATTTAGATACCAACTTCCTGTATTGTCAGTTTTCGGCACCCCAAATTCCGAATAATAATTGAACTAAATGGACTCTATGAGCACTTAAGACTAGCTTTAACTTAGAAGAAAAACTAATGCATTGAAGTAGTTGAGTAAGGAATTTTAGAACATTAAAACCTTTCTCGTCATCCTTCAAAGCATAGAAACAACTCAAATTAACTCAAAAAGTGATATAGGCATATTTCTTCTTGATAAACCATAAAAAGATTGTTTTCCTACCTTTTAATACAAATTAACGTTTGTTAAGCCATTTTGAGCCTAATGATGTGTGCTAAGGGCGTGCCATTTGAATTTTTCTTGTTACACCTATGTAAATAACCACATAACCTAAATAACTTTTACCTCCCCTTTTAAAAGTTGTCACTCTAAGGTTGGATGAATTAATGGAAATTGGGTAATACAAAAGGGTGTAGTAAGACAATGTAAAGATAAATTGTTAGCAAAGGTTTTTTAGAGAAGTCAAGTAATAGACTGATTTACCTTGTAATTTACCTTTGTAAACTAATACGGTTTTCAATGGAGCTAGCATGAAAAAAGAAAGAAATGAAGGAAGAAAAAGAAAAAAATAAAAGGAAAAAAATATTGAAATAAAGCTAGCATATATGACAAAGTCTTAAATGTGTGGTGTTTACAAGGGAAAAACAATTTTAACTTTTAAAAGGGTTGAATTGTGAAATTGAGAGGAGTTTCACTGATCTTTAATCTCAAGTGTGCTTAATGTTTTCAAGGTTGGGAAAGCAAGTATGAAAAAAAGGTATGTGTTTAGTAGTTTAAATTTTGGAATTTGGTTTATTCAAGCATAGAGTGGTTTTTATTTTTTTATTATATGCTATCCATTCTTTGATAATCAACACCTTAATCCCATTTCAACCCAATGAAGACCTAAGTGATTCTAAGTTTAATTTTGAATTATTTTACAAAAATAACATTCGGATTCCGGTGCTAAAAAAGAGGTTTATGGTATTTCTAGAGTTTTAAGTACAAAACCATTTGTACACTTAGGTGTACATTCATTCTAAACTTGATTATGAATTTGTATTGGTGTTTTAATTTTTGAAAAATTGCTTAAAATATTTTGCTCTTACACATACGTAAAGAAACTAGTTTATATTGTCTTGCTTGAATTTATTCTAGTTAGAATTTTGCTAAGTGCTCTTGTTAATTTCTACCCAAAGTTTTAAAATGCATGATTCTTAGTTAAATTTTGATAATTTTGAGGAGTTGGTTTGTTCAAATTTTCTCGGGAACGAGCAAAGACTAAGTGTAGAGTATTTGATAATTGTGAATTATGTTATATTTTTAATGTGTTTTTAAGCGTTTAAAGTAGTTAATTTAGTATTAATTTGGTTGATTTAATGTTTAAATAGTTAATTATGTTCTTTTAGGTTTAATCATAAGTTTTGGTAATTTTCAGAGCTAAATTGAAGAGAAAAAAGGCTCAATTAAAGAAAGGAGAAAGTATAAGGACAAAACCATAATTCAAAAAATTGGCTTGAGAAGCGTCAAAGGTAGCTGCCCATCACTCAATTGTGTGATGAGGACCACTCAGATGAGTGAGGGGAGCACTCTCCTGAGTGATGAAAATCACTCACCCAAAGAACAAAACCACTCACTCACAAGGCAATTCTTCTTTTCAGCAAAATACCACTCTCTATAATGATAAAATCACTCTCCTGAGTGTGAGAGTCACTCACCCACCACTCTCCTGAGTGTGTTAGGAAAAGCAACGATTGAAAACTTCTTGTTTGAGCAAAATTCTTCTATAACTTGGATTAGAAAGTTACAAAGGGCAGAAGCTTCTTATTTAGAGCTTATAAAAGGATGCTTACGACACTAAAATAGAAAAAGGAGAACCACTCAAACACAAATTTAGCTTAGATTTTACTTTAATTTTCTCTTAATTTTCAAGGAACAATAGCTTAGAGTTTAAAGTTCATCTTTGATTTTCTGCAAAGGGTTATCAAGGGAGCTTCTCTACTTTATGTTTTTATATCTTTTTATTAATTTTGCATTAGTTTTTAAGATGAAGTGTGAGTAGTTATTTTTACTTTTGCTAAAAGATACTTGAATCTTTAACTTTTTATTGTAATCACTTAGTTTGTGCTTAATGCAATTCAAGTTGTTTATTTCTTAGTTTTGGACAAATTCTTATCTTTGGTTATTGTTAAATTGATTATTAGCTTATTGTATAAATAGTTAATAATTGATTTATGCAGGTTTTTAGATTGGTTTATTCGTATTGATGCATGATTATTTTCGAGTTAGATATAATTGTGTGTTGATAAGAGTAAATTAAGATTAAGAGAAGTTGAAATTAAGAATAGTTTGAAGTTAATTTGCTTGAAAAAGATTTTAGTGGATGTCTAGGAGTTTAAAAATGAATTTTTATACTAAATGTTAGATTTTTCCTAACAAGAGGGTTTAATTCTTAGAGTGATATTCTTGAAAGAGATATCTGACTTTCTTTATCCGATTTTTTCATAATTACTTGTGTTCCTTTTGAAATTAAGTTATTACAATATTAGTTAAGGTGGATAGTCCTCTAGCAAAAATTGTATTTATTATTGATTTTTACCAACCTTGATTACTTGCTTTTGTTTAAGTTTTAGTTTAATTGCTTAATTCTCTAATTGTTTGCATTAGTTTTATTGCTTTTTGGTTATTTAAAATTCTATTTTTAGTTTAGCAATTCTTCATCATTGCAAATTTGGGATTTCTCTTCTATCTCACACACAATTTTTATTTTAAAAATCTAAAATCTTTCACACTTGCACAAGTTTTCCTTGGATTCGATATTCAAGGTCTTAATCTTATTTTTCTATATTATTAGCCAATTTAGTACACTTACTAGACACCAGTTATTATACTTTAAGCTTTTTGTATTTATGGGCTAATGTGATAGTTGATACACAGGATATTATTGAGAAAGCTCACCTTAGGGATTTGGATGATGTGAAGTGATAACTCCAATTCAATGTCTAGTTTTAGATTAATTTTAGTATAATTTCTAGTGTCTTTTGCTCTATTTTTGCTTGCATACAATCATTTATCCTATTCTCAGTTAATTCTAGCTGTTGTGCGAATTTTATGATTTTTTGTAGGTACCTGACAATTACTAGGAAATTTCTAGTAATCGTGACCCAAGTGTTCTTTCAAAACGCACCATTTTGAGGCTTGTCATGGTCAGTAGGGCAATTGTGCATTAAAGGATAGTAATCGTGGCCTATAAAGTTTTTCGATGTAGAGCCTAAAAGAGGAGTACCTAATGGTTACTAGAATTTTGGTAGTAACCGTGAGGTAGGCATATTTTTAGTCCAGAATAAAGAAGAGAGTTATCTCGCGGTTACTAGGAATTACATAGAAACCGTGACCCCCTTTCAGATATAGTTTAGAGCAACATCACGGTTACTGGGAATTTCATATTAACCATGACCTATATCAGTTAAAAGAGGAATTTTTAAAGAAGGTCATGGTTAGCAAGAAATTCATGGTAATCATAACCCATATTGACCTATAAAAAGCATATTTTTTTGCAGAATCAGGGAGTTAGTTTTTTTTAGAGTTTTAGGTTTTTCTTTCTTCTTTCTTTCATTCCTTTATTCATCTTGCATAAATAGATACTTAGAATTACATGAAAATAAATAGATTTATAGCAAAATAAATAGATTAAACATAGATTTACAGTTTAGAAGTATAGATCTACATAGTTTAGAGATTATTTTCCAGTCAAGCATTAGAGAAGAAGATTGAAGGCCTTGGATTCAGCTGGGCATTCTTCCACCATGAGTTTCAGGGTTTATTCTATCATTTTCTCTTTTCATTTTGTAGTGGGTAGTGAGTAGTCTTTTAGTTGTTTGGGGGATCTTTCAATCTCCTACCCAAAGATGTGAATCTTGAACATATTTTTAGTTAAATATTTATGAATGAATGGTTTATTTCCCTGTTGCTTATTTTCTTTCATTAGTTTTCAGCTTTTCAATTGATTTTCTAGCTTTGTTGAATGATTTTATCTTATATCTTGGTTGGATGTTGATGATTGTGTGAGTTAAATGCTGTGAATGAATTTTGCTCAACTTTTCTATAAAAAAAATGTTGTCTATTTTAGATTGCTCCGAAATGGAACTCTAGATGTGCAGTATTTTATGGCTTTAAAGTTGGAGTGTGGAGTGAAATAGATGGGTTTTGGGTTGTTTGGATCTGGAATGGGAAAGCAAACCGAACTTAAGATTTAAGACATGTGCTTTGGCTAGTTGTAAGGCTTACTCCGGAATTGGATGCTTTGCAATTAGAGTAGCTGGCTTTAGAATGGGACGCTTGGGTTGAAAAGGTTATCCCAAATTCATTTATATATTGTCGTAGGATTGAATTAATTCACATTTGGAATGAGATGGATGAGTGAACCCAAGCAACATTTTCTTTTATAGATTTTTACACTTATTAATTTTCCAGAATTTAGTTCACACTTAATTTACTGCTAGTTTGAATTTAATTTCTTTTTATTGTGCTTTTTAGTTGTTTAAAGTTTTTATTATAGAAATTAGATAACTCTTACACACAAATAATTAGGAATTCTTTAGCATACAATTAATTTCCATAGCTTACACTCTCAATCCCTTAGGTACGATATTGAGGGTCCTAACTATATCCCACTTTATTACTTGTCGATCTAGTGCACTTGTTATACCAACCATCGTGAAGCACACAGTTAACCATTTCATCGACTTTGTCATAAATCTCATTATGCGAATTTTGATTATTTTTATGGTTTCAATTTAAGTCTTCAGTTTTTAATTATTTAGGGTTTAGGATAAAATTGAAAACTATTGAGTTGTACTTTGGGCTTTTGGTATTTGTGGGCTAATATGATAGTTGATACATGGTATTATTGAGAATGCTCACCCTGGGGATCTGCGTACTATGAAGCACGCACTTAACCTTTTCACCGACTTTGTTATACACGTCTTCAAGCCAAATCTTATTACTATGGTAGGATCAATTTGAGTCTCCAGTTTTTAATTGTTTATCTCATTCATATTCAATACATAACTAATAAATTATGTATCTATTATCCAATTAAAGAACTCAGCTAAACAAAATGGGGGGAAGACAGAAATCGGTAAATTGATCAGGGGTTCGAATAGGCATCCTCCTATAAAATTTGGGATGCATACAAATAGACTTCCTCTTGGCAAATGGGTTATGGTGATAGTTGTGCAGAATATATCTTGTTAAAACACTAAAACCAAAATAACATCGAACGGAGCCTAATTCTTTGATCTTATACAATCAAAAATAGGATATATTCTACACAACTATCACCACGACCCAAATCTACTAGGAGGAAGCCTATTTGGATGCATCCCAAATTCGATAGGAGGATGCCTATTCGGACCCCTAATTAATCTATTATTTTTCATATTCCCACCATTTTGTTTAGTTGAGTTCTTTAACTGGACAACAGGTGCATAATTTATTAGTTATGCATTGAAAATGAATGAGATGAACAATGAAAACTGGAGACTTAAGTTAATCCCACCACAGTAATCAGATTTGGCTCAAAGACATCTACAACAATGTCTGTGAGAAGGTTAAGTGCATGTTTCACAATGCACAGATTCCTAGGGCGAGCATTCTTAATAATACCCTATGTATCAACTACCACATTAGCCCATAAACACCAAAAAACATGTTCAGCAAAGAAATTGGGTTTTTTGTTTCTTTGAAATTGTAAGAAAGTATTTTTCTAAACAAAAATATAATATAAAAATCTTCAAAAGATCGATTTTAGAATTTGGCAAAGCTCTATTCTTCTTTTTCTTTCATTGGAGCCTTGACTATCGCCACTCAAGCAGCCGTTGCTGCCTTAATTCTTGAGCTCCACTACCACTTTTTGAGCATCGTCGCCACCTGCAGTCGAGAAGAAAGAAAGGTTAGTGTTTTTTGTATTCACTGCTTTTGACTACTGGATTTCTTTAGGTGCGTTGGATGCATTTATAAGGTAATTTTTTTGGATTATTCTGTCATATGTTTCAGTCCATCTTATTTTTTATTTCTATTTCGATTTGTTTTGCTATGTTTTCTTAAACCAAAGTAAAGCAATCCAATTATATGATATTTGCATGTATTACTTGAAAATTCATTGATTAAAATTTTGGATTTTTTGGGAATTGTAATGTAAGCTAATAATGTTAAGTCTGGTTGTAACTGAATTTGATAAGTGGTTGGTGTTTTTATGCCTTGCTTATACATCTTCTCTAGCAAGCTTAGAGTTCTTTTGATTTGAATTTCCACTTGAATTCTCCATTTTCATATTTTCATCAAACTCCATTGAAACATTTTTTTATGTAGTTTTTGTTGGGTTTCTGCTAATGTAGATGGGATTAAGCTGGGAGCTATTATTGTTTTTGTTTGTTTGACTTTATTGTCCCTGGAAGCTTTTGGCTTCATTGTATTTGTTCTTATTTAGTAATACTCATTAGCCTATCAAAAAAGCTAATAATGTTGAGATACTTTGGCTCATTTTTGCCTTTAGTTATTGCTAAGTCTGTTAATTATAGCTGGTTTATAGTTAGGAACATAGGTTGGGTGCTTAGATTTTTGGCTAGTTCTTGTCTATCTTTGTTATTTCTACAGTAGAATATAGTCTTTGTTTTTCCACATACGGATATCTTTATTTTCTTCATTGAATGCTAGTATTTGTTTCATATGTTGTTTTAACTTGATTTATAGTTACTATTTGGTTTCTCCATAAAACTCTTTCTTGAAAAAAAATGCCTGTCTAAACTAGTCAAACCAAAAATCAAATTTGTTGATCTACCTATGCATTTGAAATTATACCTTTTGTTGATTTTACCTCATAGGATTATTTTTCCCATTTGTAATTTTCTTTTTAATTGATCTTCTACAGTAGAATATAGTCTTTGTTTGTCTTGGTTTGTCAAGCATCCCTTATCTCCTTTAGATACTCTATTGCATTAATAAATTTTCCTGGCTTATATAAAAAAAATGTCGAGACAATTTGAAATGTAAGTTTCAAGAGAAAAATGGATTGTAATGGCCTGAATGTTAGGTTAGCCATGAATAGTATTTTTGATAATGAATAGTGCTTTCTGGCTGAAAAATACACCCAGAGATGGAAAATATTTTATTTAACTATCGAAAAATATTGGTCAAGATAGTCTAAAATTAAAATTTGAAGTAAATTTGAGGTCAAATAGGCCTTCACAAGTCAAAAATACGAAAAATAAAGTGGTTCGGCTTTAGGTTAACTAGGTTGATTTAGGCTTGATCAAGTCTTTAAAAATAGCAAATGAAGCCTAAAATAATATGTAGAATATTTTGGCTACAAAAATAAATTTTTTGGTAACACAAGTAATTATCGAATCAGACAGATTTGATTGAATCGAATTGAAAATGGATTTCGATTGGGCTAAAATTTTTTGTACAATCTATTTTTGATGTGATAAGAGTAATTAAATCAAAATTGGGATGATTTGGATTTGAAAAGTGAGAGAAATTATATGGAATCGCTTATTTGGTTATAAGTAGGCTTGGTTAATTTGGATTAAATTCATTAATTGGTCCAAGCCCAAGACCACTCAAGACTCACTTAAGGCGCAGAAAAATCTATGGAAGATCAAATTTTTTTACAGCCTTTTTCTCCCTCTCCCTTGGTCGAACTCCTTTCCTTCATCTCTCTTTCAAATTTCTTCAACTTCACTCTTAAATTCTCACTAAATTTAAGCATAATAAATAATGTTCTACCTCTCTAGATATGTATCTAAGCTTCTATCCTTTGATTAGAGGAAGAAAAGCAAGAGAAAATAAATTATAAAGCTTAGGGTGTCAAAGTGAGATAAGTGAAAATTATGAGTTTAATTTGGTTTTAAGGTGCCTACAAGTATTTTAGGGTGCCTAGAGTTCATTTATCTGGTTATTTTAAGTATGTGAGATCATAAAATTGGGGTTTTAATGAGTGAAAATTTCAGCCATAGTATGTTCACAATGAGAAAAAATTTCCTTAATTTTGCATGATTTTCTTTTATGTAACTTAAAAAAAATTTAGAAAAATGTGTATAATTGAAATTGACATTATAATATTGTAATTGGACCTTGAATAAGCCTATTAGAATGCTTAAATTGAAATAAATAAATGTGTAAAGTAGACAACCTTACTTGGCCGAATTATTCCTTCATGGAAATCAATGTGTATTTTGTGCATTTTGATGAAATGAAGCCATAAAATTATCATAGAAATGAAATAATATTCCTATAAATTTTTTTAAAATTTATGAAAATTAATTGAATATTTTTCAAAAGGAATTTGGTTATGTACTAAGTGAAAATATTGAGTTATTGTGAAGTAATTCATAATTTGATGAGAAAATGGTGAAGTATAATGAAATAATTCACAAACTGTGTAAAAGGTACCAAAAAGGTAACTAACAGAATGACTAAAAAGAAAAAGCTACTGAAATTATCAAAAATCTGAAAAATGAGTTTGAAAATATGTGAATTTTTACCTTTAACAATAGTCGGACAGTCAAAATCTAACTCATGATATAATTAACTAGCCATAGAAATACCTATACTATGGTGCAAGTCATGACGACTTGCTTTGCTATGATAGGATCACTGATCTTCCATAGTATCCATCTGTTATGTTATCTATTCTGTGAGTAATGGTCCTTTGGGATCATTTTTTAGTCTGTATTATGGCCCTGTAGGATCCGCATCCCGTATATCCGATCTGAAAATTTCTATCAAGATTATACTAGGGGCATAATGATAAAAATAATTTAAAAGTGTAAAAAAAAACTAAAAATGAAGTTAAAAGTGAAAAAGGATCTAATTAAAAAGAAATAAAAAGTTTAGGAACAAAACGGTAATTTCTCCAAAAATTATACTTAATGAGTAAAAGTGATTAAAAATTATTATAAAGGGATTAATGACCAAACAATCAAAAAATAAGCTTTTAGAAAGAAAAAAATTAAAATATAATTTTGCATAAAAAGTTAAAACAAAGACCAATTGATAGTTTGTATGCTAAAGGTTAATTAAAAAGTGAAAAGAAGAAAATTAATGGTAATTTTGTAATTAAAGTATAAAAAGGCTATTTTTTATAATAAAATAAAAAATTAAGGACTAAAGTGAAAAGTTTACTAAAATTTTAGTGTTGTATTAAAAATACTGTTAAAAATATTGAAAAGTGCATTTTGATAAGAAAAATTGATAATTTTGCATAATTAACATAGTTATGCATGTTGAAAAATACTATAATTTTTAGTCACCACTGAGCATATTTAATGCTCAGCATGTATAATTTATTGCGTGCATGTATGGAAGATGATCCGAAGCATTAGTACACATGGGAAAAGAATTTTTGGAAAGAATAGAAGTTATTTTTATATTGGCATGTATATGCTTGTAAATTTTTGAAGTTAAAGAATTGATCTGTAATGGTATAGTTTTTGTATATATGTAATTATGTATTTGGTTAGTAGTGGATGGACTGTGTATGTTTGAAATGAAATTGATTATATATGAATGAGATATATATTGTATTATTTGAAATGTTGTGCCCCTGTGGAATTGTGGAGATTGTTTGTGTAGGGGCTAGTCAAGTTTATAGCCGTTATTTTGCCGAATTTTTGGAAAATAAATAGTAAAATTGGAGGTCAGCGACAAGTTGGACTTATAAAATGAATAATAGATAAGCATTAATAATTAAGGAATTATTATTGTTAAGAATATGATTTTTAAGATAAGAAAAAGGAAGAAAAAATTTCGGTCAATCGCTTAAATCTGTAAGTTTGTAATAGTAAGGTGTTACATTTTGTGATATTAGAGTAATGGTTTAAGCGGTTCTAATATCAGAGTGGGAATAAGTGATTGATTTGTCTATATATACATGCCAATTGTCAGTAAAAAAGGTATTTTGGAATCTAATATGTACTTGTTCCTTTTTATTTTATGGTGAAAAGATATCTTCTGACCGAGACAGTAGGTGGGAATGGTGAGAGTAAGGCTTCCATTAGTACTGGACAGCAAGAGGCCCCACAACAGCAGGCTTCTTCTCCAGCATTGCCACCTCCACCTTCATAGCTGGACTTCCTTAATTTAATTACATATTACATTCAGCAGCAACTATAGGCCGATCAGGCTTAGTGTTTACAAGTAGCTGCTCAGGTTCTTCTAGCTTCACCCAGAAGAAAGCCTAATTACAAATAGCTCAGTAGAAGAAAAGCTTAAGGGCATAGTGGCATTACTTCAGGGATCATTCTTTATCTGGTGGGACTCTATCAAGAGGCATACCTTAATAGATCAATTGAGTTAAAGATTCTTTGTGTCTCATTTTGAGTAGAAACATATTGGGTCAAAATACAAAGTTGTGATGCACGATGCCTTTTGAAAGCTTAAACAGGGAAATAAATCAGTAACAGAGTATGAGTGCAAGTTTGAGCATCTCAGTGCTTATCTAGATGAAAGCTAGTCTACAGATGTAAAATTATGTCAGAGATTTGAGAGAGGAAGGCACACAGAGCTCAAACAGATTATTGGGATCTAAAAGTACCCTAATTTGAAAGCTATGGTTGAGGCAGCATCAAGTTAGAAACTATTCAGGCAGAGCAGGCTGACAGGCAGTCTCGATTCCAGTAGAAGAGGAACCAGAGGCAGTTTGGTGGCAAAGTAGGACGAAGTAAGAAGTTCAAGGGATCTCCAGCACCTCAGGGCCATCAACCAATTGCTGCAGCCAAGGTCAGGGTAGTGCTCCCTATGGCAGAGCTTCAGTTGCTTCAGCAGCCAATACACCTTGGGATAAAGATAGTAGGACATCTATAGCTTGTGATCATTGTGGCAAGATTCATCCTAGGGGTGCAGATATTTGACTGGAGCATGCTTATGGTGTGATTCCAAAGATCACTAGATTAAAGACTATCCAGTAGTGCGTACTACTCAGCCATTTCTCCAGAAATAGGTACTAGTTCCTATACATCGAGAGGTCATGGTAGGGGAGTTTCCCCTATCATTTTAGCTCCTAAACTAGTTAGGCAGTCATCTCAAGATCAAAGGCGAGTTACAGGCCAGGCTTATACTATTAGGACCAGAAAAGAGAATGATGCTCCAGATTTAATAGTAGGTAAATTTCTCTTGCTATCTGATTTAGTACATGCTTTGATAGATCCTAGTTCTAATCATTCCTACAATAGCATTGCTTTAGCATGAGATAAATGGATAAAAGAGGCATGCTTGGATCAGAATATCTTGGTGAGTAATCCTCTAGGGAATAGTGTAGTAAGTGTATAAATAGTATCCGATCAATGCCTAAGGTTATGTATTCCTGGAAAATTTGATTGAGCTACCCTTCCACAAGTTTGATGTGATTCTGGGGATGGATTGGTTGTTCGCCCATCAAGCAACTATCGATTGTAAAAGAAAAATGATCACTTTAAAGCTTGAAGAAGGTTGGAAGATCACAGTGGTAGGTGTAATAACCGACTTCTTATCTGATGTGATATATGCTACTGCTGCTAAAAGATTGACTAGAAAAGGGTGCATAGCTTACATGTGTTATGCAGTGAAGGTAAACAAATAATTCAAAGGCTTTAGAAGTGCCCACTATCAGAGAGTTTCTAGATGTATTCCCTAAGGACTTACCGAGTTTACCACCTGATAGGGAAGTGAAAATCTCCATTGATGTTACTCCAGGCACTGTTCCTATCTCCATTACTCCCTATAGAATGGCACCTCCAGAATTGAAAAAATTGAACTTTCTGCTATAGGAACTGCTTCATAAGGGGTTTATTAGACCCAGTGTTTCTTCCTAGGGAGCACCAGTCCTATTTATAAAGAAGAAAGATGGGACACTCTGGTTGTTATTGATTATAGGCAGTTGAACAAGATGACTATTAAAAACAAATACCCCTTTCCTCGCATTGAAGATTTGTTTGATTAGCTGAAAATAGCGAGTGTGTTCTCAAAGGTTAACTTAAGATCCGATTATTATCAGATGATAGTGAAAGACAAAGATGTGCCCAAGATTGATTTTTGCACTAGGTATAGCCATTATGAGTACTTGGTCATACCATTTTGACTCATAAATTCACCAGGCGCCTTCACAGACTTGATGAATAGGGTATTTAACCCTTATTTGGATCAGTTTATGGTGATCTTCATCGATGACATCCTAGTGTATTCTAAGATACCAGAAAATTATTCTGCAGACTCTAAGGAAAAAGCAATTGTATGCCAAGTTCAGCAAATGTGACTTCTGGCTTAGTAAGTATCTTTCTTGGGTCATGTTTTTTCTATAGAGGGTATAAAGGTGGATCCTTCAAAGATTGATGCGATTCTTTATTGAAAGCCACCCAAAAATGTTATAGAAGTAAGGAGTTTTTTGGAGTTAGCCGGATACTACAGTAGATATATAAAGAGCTTCTCCACCATTGTAGTTCTATAAAATGACTGCTACATAAGTATACTAAGTTTGTATGGACTGATAATTGCCAAAATATTTTAAGAAGCTTAAAAGTATGCTGATAGAAGCTCTCATTCTTACACAACCAGAGGTAAGTAAAGACTTTGTGATCTACAGTGATGACTCCAAAAATTGTTTAGGTTGTGTATTGATGCAGAAAGGCAAGGTGATTGCTTATGCCTCTCGATAGCTTAAGACTCATGAGAAGAACTATCCTACTCATGATCTTAAGCTAGCAGCTATTATTTTTGCATTGAAGATTTAGAGACACTATATGTATGGAGAAAGATGCTACATTTATTTAAATCATAAGAGTTTGAAATATCTACTTACTCAGAGGGAACTCAACCTTAGATAGAGATGCTAGTTATATTTGATTAAAGACTATGATTGCTTTATCGACTACCATCCAGGAAAAGCTAATGTAGTGGCAGATGCACTTAGCAGGAAATTCATGTCAGGTAATGTAAATGCTTTCAAATGAATATATATAAATGATTGATAAGTGTAATTGGCTGATAGTAATTTTTGCAGCTCTTCGAGCTATGAATGTCTGTAATGCCCCTTATTATACCCTAGGAGAATTTTCACTAATTAATTACTAGGTTCTATGTTAAATTAAGTGTAAATGTATATAGAGGAACCTAATTGAAAAGTGAAAGGGTAAGTTTTAGGGCATAATTAAAAATAAAAGAAATTGGAGGACCAAATAGCAAGTTTTGCATTTACATGGCATTTGAACTAATAGGAAAAGAGAGGGAGGGAGATATTTTGAGAGAGATGGCCGGCCAAACAATTGGTCTTCATTCTTCATTCTCATCCTCTCTCAAACGCTAAACTCTCTCTCTAAACCTCTCTCTAGATCTCTTGGATTTTTGGTAAGAAAAGAAAATTTGGATAGTTTTGCTTATAAGGTATTCTTGTATTTTCTTTTGTTATGTATTATTTATTAATTAGAGAGATGGGTGTTCATAGTTGAGTTCGTATGTTATAGAAGGAGAAACAAGTAAGAAGAAGGGAAAGGAGGCTATTCAAGGTTGAAGAGATTTGGAGCTTTTAAAAAGGCATGGGAACTTACATGATTGTGTGTGTATGATTGATGTTTTGACATGAGAGATGTCTTTAATATTGCTATTATATGTTTCATGTGTTGATCTTGAGCTTGGAAATGGTTTAGAAAGGAAACAAACAAGCTTTGTTGAAAGATAGGAAAATTCATTTTAAGACTCAATAGACCATTTTGTACTCTTTTGGTCATATCTTGAGTCATATTTATTCAAATGTAGAAATTATAGTTGGTATAGAAACTAGACACATATATCTTGATTTTGTTAGAAGAAACCGAGAACTGATTTTCAATGCTTGATAGTGAAAATTTATGTTGAAATCTGGTTATGGTTGTTACCCAATTTTTATGAGTAGTCTATGGTTTTTTCTTGCATATCTGAAGATTTATAGGTCCGATTTAAATGATTTTTGGTGTTTGAGAAACTAGAGACATAGGCCTACAACTTTGTAGAATGGCATATTTGCTGGAAATGTTGTTTTAGAGGTCAAAATTGGCTTAGAATTCGCAACTAAAAATCTGCCATTGGGTAGATTAGGGAATTACGGTTACTAGGATTTTGATAGTAACCGTGAGCCAGTCCAGTTTTTAGTCCAGACCCAAAATTCATCCTAGCTCACGGTTACTATGAATTTGGTAGTAATCATGACCCATTTTCATAGCTTTACTTCACGGTTATCACCCTAGGCTTAGTAACCATGAGGTAGTTAGCTTTTAGTCTAGAACCATGGTGCAATATATGTCACGGTTACTATGAAATTGGTAGTAATTATGACCCCTATTACATGTTTGGGCTCACGGTTACCATGAATTTAGTAGTAATCGTGACCCTCCCTTGTATTTTTAATGTTTGAAATTTTATGAACCCATTTGATGTCTAAACTTATCTAAACCCTTCCTACACTTATAAATCATTTTAAATTGTAAGTGTATAGTAAATATATCCCTTAATCATAAGGATTATTTACAAATACGAATTTAAGGTTTTATTATTCAAAGTATAATATACATATGGTTACTTCAATATAATTACAGTACAATGATTACTGTTTATGTTATGAAATTAACAATGTATAACATTCTAGTACTTTGCATTCATCTATGCTATATTGGATCATATAAGTATAACTTCATAACATATGGGATATGATTTGTTTTGCCTGCATATAAAACTTGATGGTGGATAGATAGGCATGGCTATAGGGTTACAGTCGTAGCTACTATAGTCTGACTCTTATGAGTCCACAGTATGTCTCTAAATAAGACCATAGTTCTGATCCCGATTGGATCCATAGATTTAATACCTTCGGGTATTTATAGATTTGATACCTTATGGTATCCACAGCACCCGTTATCCATACCCACAAAAATTTAAGCAAGCAGTTTATAAGATGAATGATATGCATACACAGTTTGCAATCTTTTATTTTATGATTAAATGATCTCATTATTCCTTCCAATAATACATTTCATATTACTTATTAATGAAGTAAATGCATTTTATTTTGTATCATTGTTGTATGCTTGGTGTGTTAGTTTGTTTCCCACTAAGCTTTATAGCTTAGCATGGGTGTTTATCCATATAGGTTCGCAGGTTAGACCTTTTCTTCAGGGACAAAGCCAACAATCTTAGAAGCCAACATCAGATTAGGAAGAATCATTTTGAAGTATGAGATTCAATTTTGTATCTTTTTGATTATATGATGATGTATTTTGTATTAAAATCATGTAATTATCAAGTTTTGTAATTAATAACCAGCAGCATGTTAATGTATCAAACTTAATCTTATATGATTTGTAAAGTATATATGTATGTATATACCTATATGCATCATTATCATATGACTCACACAATTAATGGAATGTAATTAGTAATAGTATTCAGGATTATTTAGTATAGTCATTACAGTGTCAGTTTAATTTTGGCACTAGATAGAGATTGATTAGCTGAAATGCAAGTAAAGCCTGACTTTATGCATCGGGTGAAAGTAGTCCAGAATAAAGATGATCGATTGATGGCTATCATAAACAAGATGAAAGATAACAGTGAAGGATACTACTCCTTGAATGATGATGGAAGCCTTTGCTATAAGAACAGACTTTGTGTTCCAAATCGGGAAGAATTAAAGAAAAATATCCTTACCGAAGCTCAACATAGCAGTTATGCCATGCATCCTGGAGGTAACAAGATATACTAGAACTTAAAAGATCATTATTGGTGGCTAGGTATGAAGTGGGATGTGACAGAGTTTGTAAGCAAATATCTGATATGTCAGTAAGTGAAGGAAGAGCACCAAGTTACTTTAGGATTGCTTCATCCCATTTTGATACCAAAGTGGAAATAGGATAGGGTAACTATAGATTTTATAATAGGATTGCCTGTCACTCAAAGAAAGCACAATTCCATATGGGTGACCATTAATAGACTCATCAAATTTGCACATTTCTTGCCAATACGGATGGATTATCATTTGATCAAGTTGGCAGAAATCTATATTAATGAGATAGTGAGATTGCATGGAGTGCCATCATCCATTATTTCTGATAGGGATCCTAGATTTACTTTTCATTTTTGGAAAAGATTGTAAGAAACTCTAGGTACAAGGCTCTATTTTAGCATAACATTTTACCCTCAGATAGATGGCCAGTCAAAGCAGGTAATTTAAATTTTGGAAGATATGTTATGATGTTGTGTGTTAAAGTTTGGTAGCAGTTGAGAAAAGTACTTGCCTTTAGCAGAGTTTGCCTATAACAACAATTACCAGTCCAGTATAAGACGACTCCTTTTGAAGCTTCGTATGGAAGGAAATGCAGAACTCCCTTGTGTTGGATATAACTGAGCAAAAAAAATGGTAGGATCTGACTTAATTCGTGATTCAGAAGAAAAAGTTCGGATCATCAATGGTAGATTGAAAGAAGCCATGAATCGTCAGAAATCCTATATAGATTTGAAGACAAAAGATATAGAGTTCTAGGTTAGAGATAGAGTTTTTCTGAAGGTATCTCCATGGAAGAAGGTTCTGAGGTTTGGAAAAAAGGGTAAGTTAAGTCCTAGATTCATTGGCCCTTACGAGATATTTTAGTAAGTAGATTCAGTAGCTTATAGGTTGAAGCTACCATCAGAGTTAGAGAAGATGCATGATATTTTCCACTTGTCCATGCCCCGAAGGTACATGTTTGATCCTAGATATGTGATCACACCAGAAGAAATTCGAGTGTAGGTCGACATAACCAATGAAGAAAAGCCGGTGATGATCTTGCTAGAGATATTAGATAGCTCAGGAATAAGCAGGTTCCGAAGGTTTTATGACACCATCACAATGTGGAAAAAGGCATATGGAAATCAGAAGCGGCTATGAGATAACAGTATCCTCTGCTCTTCGATATAGGTAAATTTTGAGAATGAATTTTTTTTTAGTAGGAGAAAATTGTAATAGTCTGAACATTGAATTAGCTGTGAATAGTATTTTTCGATAGTAAATAATACTTTTAGACTGAAAATCAAATCCGAAGGTGAAAAATATTTTATTTGAATATCAGAAAATATTGATCATGGGTAGTTTGGGATTAAAATTTAAAGTGAATTTGAGGTCAAATAGGCCGTCAAAAGTTAAAAATATGAAAAACGACGCGGTTCGACTTTAGGTTAACTAGGTTAACTTAGGTTTGATCGAACATTTAAAAATAGCAAATAAAGTCTAAAATTGACATAAATTGTAGATGTTCCTAAAATAATATGTATAATATTTTGGTTACAAAAAGCAAATTTTTTGGTAACATTGGTAATTATCGAATCAGATAAATTTGATTAAATTAGATCGAAAATAGACTCCAATTGGGCTGAAATTTGGTGTACATCCTACTTTTTATGTGATAAGAGTGATGGAATCAAATTTGGAATGATTTGAATTTGGAAAGTGGAATAAATTAATTGGAGTCACTTATTGGATTATTAGTGGGCTTTGGTTAATTTGGATTAAATCCATTAATTGGCCCAAGCCCAAGTCCACTCGATACTCATTTAAGGGGCAGAAAAATCTGTGAGAAACCAAATTTTTCTATAGCCTTCTTCTCCCTCTCCTTTGGTGGAACTCCTTTCCTCCATCTCTTTATCTCAAATTTTTTCCATTTTACTCTTAAAATCTCACTAAATTCAAGCATAAAAAAGTAAAGTTATACCTTTTTAGATGTATATCTAAGCTTCTATTCTTTGATTAGAGGAAGAAAGGAAAGAGAAAACAAGTTATAAAACTTAGGGTGTCAAAAAGAAGTAAGTGAAAATTATGAGTTTAATTTAGTTTTAAGGTATCTACAAGTATTTTTGGGTGCCTAGAGTTCATTTATGTGATTTTTTTGAGCATGTGAGATCAAGAAATTAGAGTTTTAATGAGTGAAAAATATGGTAGGTTCACAAGAAAAAGAGCAAGCTTCCAAGGAAAAAGGAAAGAAAAAAAACGTCTAGGCAAACTTAAGCCTAAGAGAAAGGTTAGTAGCTAATAAATCCTATTATTTTTCTTAATTTGTATGATTTTCCTTTATGTAACTTAGAAAAAAATTAGAAAAAATATGTATAATTAAAATTGACATTAGAATATTGTAACTGAACCTTGAATAAGCCTATTAGAAAGTTAAATTGAATTAAATGAATGTGTAAGGTAGATAACCTTACTTGGCCGATTGTTCCTTAGTGAAAATCAATGTGTATTTTGATGAAATTAAACCATAAAATAATTATAGAAATGAAATAATATTCCCATTAATTTTGTAGAATTTATGAAAATTAATTGAATATTTTTGAAAAGGAATTTGGTTATGTACTAAGTGAAAATGTTGAATTATTGTGAAGTAATTCATAATTTGATGAGAACATAGTGAAGTATAATGAAATAATTCACAAATTATATAAAAGGTACCGAATAGGTAATTGACAGAATAACAAAGCTACTGAAATTATCAAAAATCTAAAAAATGAGTTGAAAATATATAAATTTTTGCCTTTAGCAATAGTCAAACAATCAAAATCTAGCTCAGGATATAATTGGCTATCCATAGAGACATCTATACCACGATGCAAGTTATGGTAACTTACTTTGCTATGGTAGGATCACTGATCTCCCATAGTATTCATCTGTTCTATTATCTGTTCTATGAGTAATGGTCCTTTAGGATCATTTTTCAATTTATATTGTGGCCCTGTGAGATCTACGTCCTGTATATTCGGTCTGAAAATTTCTGTTGGGATTGTATTGGGGCACAATGATAAGAATAATTTAAAAGTGTAAAAAAAAGCTAAAAATGAATTTAAAAGTGAAAAAGGACCTAATGAAAAGAAATAAAAAGTTTAGGAGCAAAACGGTAATTTTTTTAAAAATTGTACTTAATGAGTAAAAGTGATTAAAAAATTATTATAAAGGGTAAAATGATAATTTAATGATCAAACAGTCCAAAAATGAGTTTTTATAAAGAAAAATGATTAAAATATAATTTTGCATAAAAAGTTAAAATAAGGACCAATTGATAGTTTGTATGCTAAAGGTTAATTGAAAAGTGAAAATAAGAAAATTAATGGCAATTTTGTAATTAAAGTGTAAAAAAGATATTTTTGTAATAAAATAAAAAAGTAAGGACTAAAGTGAAAATTTTACCAAAGTTTTAGTATTGAATTAAAATGACCGTTAAAAATATTGAAAATTGCATTTTGATAAGAAAATTTGATAATTTTGCATAATTAATGCAGTTATGCATGTTAGAAAATACTATAATTTTTAGTCACCATTGGGCATATTTAATGTTCAGCACATAAAATTTACTGCGTGCAGGTATGGAAGATGATATGGAGCATTAGTACACATGGGAGAAGAATTTTTGGAAGAAATAGAAGTTATTTTTATATTGGCATGTATATATTTGTAAATATTTGAAGTTAAAGAATTGATTTATAATGGTATAGTTTTTGTATATATGTAATTAAGTGATTGGCTAGTAGTGGATGGACTGTGTATATTTGAAAGAAAATTGAGTATATATGGATGGGATATATATTGTATTATTTGAATTGTTTTGCCCCCGTGGAGATTGTTTATGTTTCAGGGGGCTAGTCAAGTTTTATATTATCGAATTTTTGGAAAATAAATAGTAAAATCGGACATTTATAGGTCAACGATAAATTGGACTTATAGAATGTATAATAGATAAACATTAATAATTAAGGAATTATTGTGGTTAAAAATATGAATTTTAAGATAAGGAAAAAAATTTCAGTTAATCACTTAAATCTGTAAGTCTGTAATAGTAAGGATACTACATGAATAATTTCCATTAATCCCCAATCTGCAAGTTAGTAATTCATATTGTCCCCCAAATATTAACACTAACATAGATAGAAAATGTTAGAGTTTGATTATTGGAATCGTAATTTCCATACATGAAAAATGCTTTGATGAGATAATTATGGTTTTTTTTTTCTTGTTCAGGCTGCAATCTATAACAATTCTTCCTTCCTTTTGGAAAGAATCTTACATTCTTAAGTTTCCGCCCAACATTAGGAACATCATTATCGTATTCCAGTGATATGTCTTGGTTTTCTCCTGTGCTTATGAATTCTCTATTGGACTTGTAATGTATTCCTGTTTCCTTGTCTACATAATCTTGATCTGCTCTGCAATAAATGCTGATGGAACCTTCAAGTTTTTGTAGCAATATAAAGTTATCTATACTTGGAGAATATTAAATAACAAATGCATATATTGTAACGTCTCGAGATTGAATTGACTAATAATATCTTTAATTTGTAAATGATGTTTCGATTTAGGTAAACAGGGATATAAATGTATCCAAAATTTATTTTTGTTTTTGAATTAAGTATATTTTAAATTAAAATATATTTAGCAAACTAAAAAAATCCCTAGAAATTTTGGGACCAAAAGATTGTGTGGCCATAAATTTAGAAATGAAAGTATATAAAAAAAGATAGAAAAGAGCAAAATGAAAGGCATGTGAAGAGCATACCGGGAACGAAAGCAGGGGTACTGATGCCGCCGCTTCCTTAGTCATCAATTGACGACGCAACTACCAGTGTTTTCTCTTTGCCATCGTCGCTGATCCTTCACCATCGATCTGTCCTTCATTCATGGTGTTTTGCTCTTCCTTTCTCATCACAACCAAACCGTGGTAGATTCTTCCTCTCTCTCCGACGAACCATGGTAGTAGATGACAATACCATTGATACCGACGAGTCCTCTAAGGTGAGGTATTTACCTCAACATCCACCGATCACCCCAATCGCCAGCCACTGTAACACCCTATACCCGGTCAAAAAGAAGACTCGGATACCGGATGTCACAATCGGGTTTAGGCAATTTGACACATAAAATAATTCTTTAATAAAAGTACTACTTATTTAATAAAAATTTTGACAGAGTATCCCCTAAAATTCAAGTTGCTCCCTGAAACAAAATTATCGAAAACACTCCTATTTATTCTTATCCTACCATCCATTCTCCCTTTAAACTCCAAAATACAATCAATGCCCTTCCTCCAATAACTCATAAATCAGCAACTAATAAACTATTCATATTTCTTAATTTATAATATTCTTACTTTAAATACAATACCAAGTCGTCCAAAACTATATACATCATATTACATGTCCATAAGTTAAGTACAACCCAAAAAGTACCAAGAAAAACCGTAAAAGAACATATAGTGTATCTTCCTCAAAATTTTTCTGTATTGCGATCCAAATTTTGATGCAGATTCACCCACGGCTTTCCTTCCAAAAATTCCTTTAACCTACGCGCGGAAAGAAAACCACACGCTAAGCATATTGCTTAGTGGTGTTCAAGCAATTCTATTTTTCCACATTATATATATATACAGATAAATTAAGTAAATCATATGCATATACATACTAAAATTTCTTAAACAATGCACATTTTAACCAATCAAGCATTTACATATGGTAAAAGAACCTGATGAATGCAATTTAAACAAATATATAAATATGGTTACTATTTATTAATTAAATCAAATGTCAGACTAAACTTTGCGATTTGTATTTGCCCCTAGTAAATCCAGCAGAATCGCACCGAGCTGGATAAACGGGATATAATAGGGGGATTCAGTTCTCGGAACCATCCAATCCCCTTTAACAATTTTTCTTATTCCATATATGCAATTTTTCTATTAATGATATACATTTCTATATACACACACATATATATATATACATGTAGTTGTGGATTCAGCTCGCGGAGCCATCTAATCCACAACTCAATTAAATTACATACACCGAATTCAGCTCTCGGAGCCATCCAATCTGATGTTACATATCAAGGCGCCACATTACAATTTCCCTAATTGGCATGCCAATCTATCCAATTTCTCCAATTCCTATCTGGCTTTACTAAGGGCAAATGAGAAATTTTCATAATAAATATACTTTACTTATTTAATTTAGATAATTAAATCTCCAAATTTATCATTCTTTGCTTTTCAAGATATCTTCAATTATCAACTTAATATGCATCACCAACTATGATTCCAGTAGAGCTTTTTCAATTACACTGGCTAACTGAAGTCACATTCAATTTATATTAATCGTAAAACATAATTATTAATCTTTGAATTTACCACAATTTCATATATATATATATATATATATATATATATATATATATATATACATGCATCTAGTCTAATTTTTAAACTCAATATTTATAAGCTTATTCATAATTACTCAACTATAAGTTAAAAGCTTTTTGCACAATAAACATATTAACTACAATTTTTGTGCATAATACATGCTTGTTAATTTTTGCTTTAAAAATCACATTTATATCATAACTTTACTTAATCTTAAACTCAATTTACATAACTTTAAACATAAGAGAATTAACAATAATTAAATCCATCTAAAACATAAATTTTATAACATACATAATGCATAATTACTAAGGAAAAATAAATTTGCTTGAACACTTACTTGCTAGTTGATTTCTTCTCAAAATTTCAGCTTTTAAAATACCAATTCTCCATCAATTTCCTTCTCTTTCTCTATTTTCTCCATCTACACCATTTTCTCTCTCTACAAAAATTCACATTTCACAAGAATTTTCAATAATTCATCCACCAAATCATAATTTATAGCAAGTTCCAACAATTATATAACCATAACTTCACTTAATTTCCAACAATTCCATTTTTCCCCAATTAATCAAAACCCTAAATATAAAATACATCATCTCTACTTAAATTTATCACCATAAACCAACAATTAGGAGTAATGAAATACTTACCCAACCAAAGAGAGAGAAAAACAACCAAAGAGAGAGATTTGGTGGAGGAGGAGCCACTCCAAGGTTGCTGCCACGCCAAGAAAAAGAGGAAAGGAGGAGAAAAAAAGAAGGAGGAGGAGGAAGGAGAGAGAGAGGCGACGGTGGCTGCTGGCAGCGCCGGCGAGGGAGGCGGCGGTGGTGGCCGGACCAAGCAAAGAAAAGAGAGGAAGAAGAAGAAGAAAAAGAAGAAAGAAAAAAAATAAAAAGAGGAGGAGGGGCTGCTGTTGTCGGGTTCTTTTAAGGAAAGGAACATTTGTTCCTTAAAAATTAAGAGAAAAGACAATGGCCAAAACTACATAGTTTTGGTCAAATGTCTATTTTAGTCCCCCAAGCTTGCTCTATTAGCTAATCGACCCCAAAAATTTTTAAATTCTTTTCAATTACACCTAAAATTATCCAATATCTATAATATTATATACTATCTATATATATACTTTGGGTTACATGAAAAATTAGGGTGCTACAGCCACGCTTAGATCAGGAAAGGAGAAGCCAGCATCTTTATGAGTAGATCCCGACCAAGCTAGCCGATGGCTGGACATGTGATCATTGAAAATGGGTCCCTAGAGTTCTGCCCTCCATCGTTGCAGCGTCAAGGCATCACTGATAAAGCTCCGGTGAGCCTCCGACAAGTAGAGGGACAAATAAAATGATGAAAAAAATGCAAAAAATCACAAGGAATAGGTATGTGACTACCAAATTGCCTCTGGAAGTTTTATTAAATTAAATTTTAAATTTTTGTCAGGAATTGATTAATTATTTTTAAAACCTAAAGCCTATCTTTTATGTTTTTAATTGGATTAGTGTGATAGTTAATAGGTATGAACTAGAAATTTCTTCTTGATGTTGATTTATATGAGTGAAGCCTTATTTTGTGGGCTGAAAATTTATGCACGAAATGAATCCTGCTAGTTATGGTTTATCGATTATGATCCTATAAATTGTGATAAGTGGTTAAATTATGTCCTTAAAGTTATTGACTAAAACAATTGACAAATGGTAAATATTGCCTCAAATAATATGTTTATAAAAAAAATTACCAATTATGTTTATTATATACATTTTGGAATGTTGGGTAAAAATCTTGGATTCATGGAAAATATGCATAAGTAGAAAATGATATTTAGTTGATTAGTAAAAAGGGGGCATGTGTAAGCAAGTGGTTAAAGTTAGGCGTAAATCAGATTTTTCTTTAAGCTAGCTAATTTTAATAGGCCTACGTGGAAAAACTTAGACTAAACCTTAAATTGAAGAAATTTGGATAATGGTTAGGACCTAAAGGTTAGATTAGTTATTATAAGCATATGGTTAGTAGTAGTAGTAGTAGTAGTAGTAGTAGTAGTAGTAGTAGTAGTGTGTGTGTGTGTGTGTGTGTGTGTATACGATCTTAGAAAACTGATTGATATCAAATAATTTAGATTTTAAAGTATAAATCCTGTTATCGTTAAGTTAAATACATTAGGCTAAGGATTTAATTCATTATCTTTATACATTCACTAGCTAGTTAATATAATCAATGTATTTCAGATAAAATAAAGAGTTAATTAGAATGGGAAAAATGGTTTGTAAAGCCAAATGGGAATTGTAGTTGAAATATTAGCATCATACCTTTTATAAATACAATTACAGTAAGAAGGAACGAAAGTCTAACTAAAAATTTAATATGTGTAAGGTAAAACTAAATGAATTATTACGAATTCTCAAGTAAAAGGGTAAATGTGACTATGAAGATAGGTAAAAACTAATGAATGGCATGGTTAGTCAAAGGTTTAATTTCTTATATTTAGAATTAACTAATCAAAAATTGTGATAGAGTTACACTCGTTAAATTAAAGAAGTAATTGAGATATAAAAGTTATAAAATATTTACTTATGGATATATTTAAACTAGAAAGTACTTTGGATAGCCTTAATGAAAGACATGGAAAATGGGTTAACTTCACTTTTTGACCAGTTATGTAAAAACCTTATCAGAACAGTATTTTTCGATATGAAATAAAGCAGTAAATGGTAAAAAAAAATTTCAAACTTCAATCACTGCCAAACAACTTTGATACAATTTAATATTACTATTCAATTTACGAAATTTCGACAGCACAACGGCTAGAACTTACTAGCCTCCTGAAAAATTCAAATAATCCACACAGCCTCTCAGAGGCATAACAAATTATATCAGATAGCAATATACATTTTATACAGTCAATCACATATCAATGATAGTCATTTCACATCACTTATTGACACTTATCCATCGACAGACATAACAATATTTATCATTTAACAAAAACTAATTTGAATACAATTCAGTTCTTTACTTTTACTATCTAAGTATATACATGCCACAAATACTAGCAATAAAATTACAACTAACTTTTCTTTATCTTTGAATTTTGCTTCTCTGTGTATCGAGCTCCCATAATACTTTAGTATCTGCACGCAGTAAACACTACATGCTGAGCACTAGATATGCTCAGTGGTGACTATTAATCCAAGAATTTTCCAATTAAAGCATAATTACATATATTATGCAAATATTTATTTATATCTTATAAGAAATTGCCTTTAATTCTTACAGTACTATTTTCATAGATTACTAACATTTTGGAAATCTTTTTACATTGATTCTTTACTTTTCAATTTATTTAACAGTACGTTCTTTTATACTTCAATTACAAATGAACATTTATCGCTGCATTCCTTATTTTTACTTTAGTTTTTACTTTTACTTAACTTTATCTTATATTTTTAATCACATCGATACAATTATCATTCCCTTTAACGAGTTACATTGGTACTCGTGTCTTTAGTTTTCGCTATTTATTCTGTTATTTTACTTTGACTTTTTGATTAATTAACGCATTGCAATTACTAAGACTTTTAACTTTTAATGCAAAGTGATACAGCTATTTGAAATACTTTGCATACCGATATTTATTTTCTTTTCTTTCCACATACAGGTCTTTTTATGCACTTATTTAAAAATGATTACCTTTCTCATTATTAACTGAACAATTACTTTTCTTATGGTCATTTTACTTTGTATATAACTTTTACTTTCAAATTTTCACTACTTAGTCTTATTTTTACATTTAAAATACAAAATTGTCATTTTTGAATTTTTAATCATAGACTTAGTACAAATTTTTAACTTAACTTTTTTTTTCAAAATAATAATTGGTACACAATATACCAATTATTTCTCATAGGTCTTTTCATATAACTTTCCATTTTAATTTATTTTCTTTACAAATATTTATTTTTATGAGCTATATAACATTACTTATTATTTCATTCTTATAAAACACTTTCTTTTCATTTTTGCTCTTTTTTTTAGTTATAACATTTGGGAACAATTTCAGTTTTATCTCAAAGTTTTCATTCTTTTTAGTCAAGTCGTTTTTCATTTATAACATTTACATTTAATTTACTTATACAATTCAGATTTGTTCATTTCAATGGGCCCTTAGTGCAATATGACAGGACTCTTAAAAGGATATGCGGGACATGAACCCCACAGGGTCACAACAGAATGAGAAATGACCCCAAAGGATCGTTCCTCATAAAACATATGACAGTATGTATGACAAATATTATGGAGATCAAAGATCTTACCCATAACAAAGCAAATCGCCATGACTTGCACCGCGGTATAAGGTGTCCCTATGGCTAGCCAATTATATCCTGAATAAGAATATCACTACCTGACTATTGCTAAGGGTAAAAACAATCAATTATTTTCAAAATACTTTTCAGTTTCAGACAGTTGCAAATTCTTTTCTCTAAATCGATACAAGTTGTCAATCAATCTTTTTAGAACTTTGATTGTTTAGATCTTTTACTTTTAGTCACTCTATTATAATTTTTTTTTCCTTTTCAATCATTTTTGTTTTGAATTACTCTACAATAATTAACCATAACCATTTTTCACTTAAAACTTTTTAGACTTTTTACTTTCATAATTACTTTTTCATATCAGTATATTTTGACATTCATTTTTTTCAGTGCTTTTATACAGATACGATTATTATATATTATATTTGCAGAATCTTTTCAATTCGCTACTTATTCAAATATTTTCTCAGTACTTTTTACATACTTGTGAATTATATCATTATAATTCACCCTTTTTCTTAGTACTTATTGAATAATTTTTAATAATTCAATATTTTTCTTTTCACATTTATTTTATCAGCCTGAATTTGGCAATTGTTTGAAATTCGAAATACTTTTATATAGAATGTGAATTATTTATAATAATTCACTATTTTTATTTGAATTATGAATTATGTGGTAATAATTCAATGCAGTTAATTTATTCATTGTACTTTTTATTTTCTAAAAATTTATTATCTAATTTCCTCATTTTTCTTATACGAAGTGTAATTTGAGTTACATTAAATTACCAACTTTTAATTGTTTATTGGATTATTTCTCAATAATTCAATATTTCAATAAAGCATATTCCATATTTACTTTCTAAATTAATCCATACATCACATAAATTTCATGAAAATTTATGTGACATTGCTCTTCAATGATTGTCATCTTTGCTTATTTTATGAATTTTTTTTAACATAATTCATCATATACGGTATATACATATACTTAACAAATCTCTAAATTTTCATAAATTTCATTAAAAATTTATGGGTAATTTATTTTATGCTTATTATCATTATCTAACATAATCAACAAAAATTCTATATTTTATCAATTACATTATTCAATAAATATTCCAAAATAGTCATATAAATTTTTATAAATTTTATAACAATTTATGGATATATATTATTTCATCTTATATCAAATTAGGACTTAATTTCATTAATTTACAACACAATAATTCATTTCTCTAAAAGAAAATTTTTGATTCATAAAGGAAATTTCTGAATAATTTTTTTTAACTCAATTTATACACTATATTAGGCTTAATAAAAATTTAATTGAACAATCATAACATTAATTTCAATTTTTAATCAATAAATCAATATTTTTTCTTAATAAATTTAAAGGAAAATTCAACAAATTAAGGGAAAATTAAAAGATTTAGTAGTCACGTACCTTAACGATCGAATTCGCTTCTATTTGCTTAATAATTTGCTCACCGGAGCATCGCAGGAGGCTCGTCGGTGATAATCCGACACTGCCATCTTGTAGATTGGGATCCCCTTATTTCTTTTCCGATCGTTACGTGCTCAAATGTTGTCATAGTTGGCCGAAATCTGCACTTAAGTAACCCGCCAAACCCATTTCTAATCTATCAATCGCCGGCGTTTAAGAGGCAATGGAGTATACCGAAAGACTCGCCTCACTGCTGGGAGTCGGCCGATGGTAATAAAATCATCATCGCTGTCGTAGATCGCCGGAAAAAAATGAGGAAAACGGTTGAAAAGAAAAAAGAGAGAAATCGGACGATTGGAGCGCCGCCGCAGGATCGGATGCCGCTGAGAGGGAGACGGCATGCCGCTCATCGCTGTCACTGTGGTGGCCGATGGAGGGTGCGTCCGACGGTTGCCGGTCCCTCCTTTCCCTTCTTTTTATTTTATTTTCTTTTTTTTCTTCCTTTGGGTCGTCGTTCACTACATTGCTTCTTTGTTTTTCCTTTTTTTTCTTTTTTTTTCTTTCTTTTCTTTACATCTAAGCACCTTTTTGTTTTTTATTTCTTTTTTAGTAATCCTTTATGGCCATTTATGGCCAACGTTGGCTGCCCTTTTTTTTTACACAAAAATATATTTACATATATATATATCCATAATTTTACCATTTTGGCCCCCAAAATTTTTTCTCACTTTCAAAGCTCTTATTCATTTTAAAATAGATTTCATAATTTTTATCATATTAAAAATAGGTGAGCCATAAATTTTTGACTCAATCAAAGTCCGTTATCGGTCCGATTTAAATTTATCAGTCCGGTTCAATAAATACATGTGTCACAAAAAAATTCAATTCTCGTTACAAAATATCCTACATAAAAATTCATGAAGACCTGCAAATTATGGCAATATTCAAAATTTATTTACTATTTTTAAAAATTATACAAAATCAAGTCACCTTCCCTACAAAAGAAATTGATTAGCTACCTTTTTCATATTTTTGACTTTTCGATATCCATTTGACATCAATTTCACTTCAAATTTCAACCCCAGACTCATCATGACCAATACTTTTTGACGGTCCAATAAAATATTTTTGACTTTCAGGTGTACTTTCCGGCTCAGAAAATACTATTCACTATCAAAAAATATTGTTCACAGCTAATCCGGTGTTTAGGCCATTACAATTAGTCAGTTAAAGGCTCGCACATATAGATGGATTCAGTCGAAGGATTTCACATCAGTTGAAGAGGAGAACGAAGTAGTCCTTATAAGGCTATAGATACCTCTCCCTTGTCGAGACCTTTTGGGGAGATCCAAAAATAAAATCATGAGTGCTAAGGTCCAAAGCGGACAATATCGACAAGTGACCATCCGGGGATATTACAGTTGGTATTAGAGCCGGTGCCGGATCGGTGTGTTGGCCATAGGGCCGGGCCTGATGTGTTAGTGGGGGAGCTGAGCCTCCTTAGGGGGGTGGAGTTAGTTAAAGGCTCCCATATACAGGTGAATTCAGTCAAAGGATCTCACATCGGTTGGAAAGGAGAACGAAGTAGTCCTTATAAGGCTATGGATACCTCTCCCTTGTCGAGACCTTTTGGGGAGAACCAAAAATAAAACCGTGAGAGCTAAAGCCCAAAGCAGACAATATTGGCAAGCGACCATCCGGGGACGTTACAAGTTAAATTAGGTGTACCACAAAAATATAAAAGAAACAAATAAATTTAATCTCGAGGAATTGTTAAACTCATTAATTAGTTATGCTACTTAGGTGGAATTGTGGAATTCGATACATGAGAATCGTTCAATTATATGTGGTTATCTTTGATATGTTATTCTCTGATTCTTTCATATTATTTCTTTAAGAAGTTGTAATCATAACCAGGTAATGTACCTCTATACAATGACTACTAAGATTAATATGCATAATTTATTTTAATATTTTTGTCTAACGAGATTTGTATGAACTAGAACGGATCATACACTTAAGGTTATGACAAGCAAATAAGTAAATCAGATATCTATAATTATGATATTATGTCTTAAGAAGGCATGTTTAGGACATATATCGATCGATCGTTTTTACGTTTCAATTTATGACTACTACAAGGTATGTGGCCCTTTCATTTATAATATGTAGATGATGTATCTATTATGTGTGTCGACCTTGAACTTATTTTAATACTTTATGTTAACCGTTAATCTTAGCTGGTTAAACAAAATATGTGATTAGCATGCGGATGTCTTAAGTGTGTGTGTATAGTGGTAAATAGTTCTTATGTGCATGATAATACAAATTAAATATATTATGATCTAAAGGAATACTTGATTTGGATGATCTATGTCATAGGCATTAAATACTTATATTTAAAGAATTTATAAATATCTAGCTTAGATGAGAATAATTGAGATATGAAAATATAATGAGTTTTAATGCCTTTAGTGTTCAGTGGGTAATTCCAGGACTTTGGGATTGTATGGCTAGCTATAGGAATATATTCCACAGGATACCATAAGTTTATGAGATAGTTGTTATAAAAAATTATCATAATATGTGTGACAGGATAGCCGACATATTATATATATTAGTGTTGGAGTTGGTGTCGTACCTAGATGTACTATCCCTCTAATACACCGAATTTCCTATCTCGCTTATCCAGTTTGAGGTTTTCCACTGGTGACAGCTAGGGGAAAAATCATAAATTATTTACATAAATAGAGTAAAAAGGTTAATGATAGTATTAAAAATGTTATAAATACAAGTAAGAGTGAATTATGAAATAATTAATAATATATAATGTACTCATTATTTGAATGTTGTAAATGAGAACTTAGGTATTAATACGACATTATGAATTGATTCTCAAATTGACGAATTATTCGAATATTAAATGATATGAGGAATAAAAACAAATATATATATATATATATATATATGCGAGTGTAAGTTATGAAATCTTGTTCACTTATGTCTGCTAATTCGATATAAGTAAACTATGAAGCGTTATCTAAGATAGTAATACACATGATTTGCAAATCAGATGTATGGAATTATGTATGTTATGATGTTTGTATTGAATATAAGTAGTAGTTAAAGCATGATATACGTGCATATAATTTGATACCAATTATAGTAGAATATGTAATTAAATAACTTATGGACTGAAATAAGAATAATTAAATATTATGGTAAAATTATATCTTAATAATTATAAATTAGATAAAGGTAAAAGTAGTTAATAAATAACGTGTGGGTATGAAATTGAAATGAAGTATTATTCTTCTAACTGCTTGATGTTTTTATGCATCATAGTCTAGAACTTACAATCTTTATGTGTTTTGTGAACTGGTAAATGTGTATGAAAATGTAAAATACATTATATAATAAATAATCTGAGAAGTAAAATTTGATAGTCACCACTAAGCTATTAGCTTAGCGTGTGGTTTTTCTTTTTAGCACGTAGGTTGATTCAATATTCAGTATTCTCAATGCAAAATAATGAGACCTTCACAGGTTGTTATAGCTAGATTTGTGGACAATCAAGGACACGGAGCAAATTATTTATGTATTTTGAAATTTTGACATGTACACAGGTGTTAAGATTATATAGTTTAAGAGTAATTTCATAAGTGTCCAGTTGAGATTCAATATTATATCATCAGACAGATTTTTCATGACATCTTGTATAAACATTATTGTGATCAAAATATTTGAGTATTGAAATAGTGATAGAGTGTTAGGTAGATTAACTTAATTATTTTTAAGGAGGATGGAAAAATTTTGTGTAGGAGTTTGATTGAGGCTGGGGAAATCGATGAGTGATTTTATAAGTGTTGTTTTTTTTTTATTTTGTCTACAGGAAGTTGTCAATATTTAGGGGAGATTCCGCTAAAATTTTTAGGACAATTAAGAGCAAAGAATTTAGATTTTTTATAATCTAAGCATAATTTATGTTGATCAGTGATATACAGATAGTAGACCGATTTGTGACATCCGTATCCGATTTGTTACCAGATCAGGTATAGGGTGTTACATATATTAGACAAATAAAAGTTAAAAAATAACTAGCTAAAGGTGTGCCAAATTACATTGGTCAGGGAACTGGTAAATTACCATTTTAAGTAGTTTAATTGGACACCATATTCTGATGAGTTAATCTGCAAAATATCATGTTTGTCCTTTTCTGTTACATTATCCTGTATCAAACATACTTATGCATGTTTTGATATTTCTTTTCTGTGACAGTATCCTGTATATTTTCTATTTTGGACTATAAATCTTATGAACTGGGTTGATTTCTTTTTCTTGGTTAAAGGCTTTGCTTCTGTATAGTTACATAATTAGCTTTGAAAATCAACAACAATATCATTACATTTTTGCTTCTTTGTGAAATCACCTTCTTCGATTCGGGGATGAATGCATGATCGGTGATCTTTGTGATTTAGAGAAGTGGTGTCAGTTTATCTTGCCTTATTTTATGATGCATATACATTAACTTTATTAACTTGTTTGAGAATTTCTACTAACAGCACTGCATGAGGCATGTTAATTGTTGCTTTTCAATTTGTTATAACACTTCTCCTTATGTTGATTGCTTTGTCTTTTATATTTATGTTATCAAGTGGGGATACTAATATTTTATTTTCTATTTTTTGGTTTACCTATTTGTTTCTTTATTGAGAGGCAAATGGCATTAGTTTAGTGAGAGACAATTTATAAGTGTTGTGGTTAGCAAATTAATAATTAGATTATGAGCCACTTATAATCCACTATAAATTAAGAATAAATTGAAAGATAAAATAATAAATATATAAATGGAAAATAAAATAAAAGACTAATTTGTTAAGGACATTAAGATATTTTGTTTAGATGAAGATCTTAGTTCAATAAGTGAATTTAAATGATAGCAACACTATTGAGGTTGAACATGATAGAGCAATTTGGTCTCCACAAGTTGAAAATTATTTTATAACATTAATGGATGAAAAAGTGAACAATGGAAATCGAAAAACGATCCTCACTAAATATGCATGGCCATAGGCACGAATCAAAGATCTCATGAAAAGGAAGTTCATACGAGAGTATAATTTAATTCAATTTAAGAATAAATTTAATAATCTCAAAAGCCAATGGAAGCATTTCAATAATTTATTGAAAGAGACAGGAACAAGATACAAATCAATGACTGTTCAAGTTATTGTAAGTGGCGATGTGGTAAAAATTGTACAAGCTATATTTTTATAGTAATGGATTTATTTATTAATTATCATACGTAATGTATAATTAATATTATGATTCATTTTTAGAATTATATATATATATTGCCTGTAGGTGAATAAGATGGCAAGAAAATTTAGAAAAAAAAAAGGTTATAAGGGATACGAAAAGTTGTGAATTATTTATAGTGATACAATTATTATCAAAGTTCATTCTTATCCTTTTACTAAAAGTTCTTCTATTAGTGAAGGTAAAAACAATAATAAAGAATTTGATAGTTCTAATGAAAATGGTAAAAATACAAAAAAAAGAAAAAAGAAAAAGGAAAAGATTGAAGAAAACAAGTGATGAATGATCTAATTGTAAAAAGAAAAGATAACTATTTCAAAATACCATGGCTCAAACATTGATCAATCTTGGAGAAAGTTCAAAGAAAAAAGTAGAATTTTGGAGAAAAAATGAATTCAGGTGCTAATTTTGGAACACAATCAAGCGATGATAAATAATTAATTCTTAAATGTTTTAAAGCATTGCAAAACCTTGACGGGATAGATGGATTTTCTTTTGCAAAAGCTGTTAAATTTATCCATGATTATTTATTATGGAAAGAAATACTTTTGGCCATGTCAGAAGAAAGAAAGAAAGAAAGAAAGAAAGAAAGAAAGAATGGGGTTTGAATATCCAAATTTGATTTCTTCTTCTTCTTCTTCTTCTTCTTCTTCTTCTTCTTCTTCTTCTTCTTATTATTATTATTATTATTATTATTATTATTATTATTATTATTATTATTATTATTATTATTGCATTTTTTTGGTTTGTTATTTTTGAGTTGTACATATTTTGTTATTTGATGTTAGATCTGTTTAATTGACATTAAAGATTTGCTATAATTAGAAATGGTTGGAATATATTTCTTTTATTTTATTATGCATAGATATTATTTTTAATGATTTTTTGAATTAATTATTTTTATTTTTGACAGAAATATTGATTTGAATGATTTTTTCTGATTTTGATGAGGAAATTAAACAAGTTTTGATGATTTTTGTGACCTATAAGTACAATTTTATGTGCAATGATAAATCTAAACCTCAAAAAATTTCAAAATTGACAGGTCACGAATAGATGGTTGAGGTATTAAATAGTCATCTAATAACATGCTATGATTTTATTTCGGATGAATAAAAATATTTTTATTAGTTTATGTGATGAGTTAAAAGGGAGAACAACATTGAAAAATTTCAAGTTTTTAACAATACAAGAACAAGTGACAATTTTTTTCATCATTTGTTAAAATAATAAAAAAAGAGTTGTAGCATATCGTTTTCAACATTCAACAGATACAATTTTTAAATATTTTCGAAATGTGCTATATGCTATTTGTTCAATTGCTAAACATATGATTGTCCCTCCATTGTTTGATGAAACATCTTCAAAGATAAAAAAATAATCCAAAGTATTATCCATTTTTTACGGTAATGAAAATTTTTAAATTTTTTTTATATATAATTATAGTCCGTATTGCTTATTAATTGTTACTTTTATGACATAATTGTATTGGGGTTATAGATGGTATACATATTTTTGCACGAATTCCAATCAATCAACAAATTCCATATCGTGGGAAGATAACAGTTCCTACACAGAATATTATGTGTGTTTATTCATTTGATATGCGATTCACATTCATTATAACTGGTTGGGAAGGAACAACAAATAATTCAAGAATTTTCTTATAATATATTTCTAATCCAGCTTGGATTTCTTAGTCCGTACCATGCAGAACATTATTATTTACATGATTATAGAGAAGAATCAAATCCACAAGGTCCAGAAAAGTTATTTAATTATATGTATTCTTCGTTACGTAATATCATTAAACATTGTTTTGGAGTTTTGAAAGCAAGTTTTTCCATCCTTAGAGACATGCCCCCATATGACATAAAACGGCAAAAATATATACCTCTTGCATGTTGTGTAATTCATAACTTTATTAGAATGAACAGAAGTATAGACTTTTTATTTGTAGAATAAGCAATTAAAAATATTATGCTTGGAGATGATCAATAAAATAAAGAAGCCAGTATTTTAGAGTCACGGGATACTATCGACATTAATGCACGTTAACCTCATCAAATGAACAATACTCGAGATTAAATAACGTAGAGATTATGGTTGAATTATAATAGTTGACACTTATATTATTTTTTTTCTTAAAGAATTATTGAATTTTTTTGGTTATGATGAATTTATTAATGGCAATAAATTTTAAAATTTGAATTTCATTAAATATTTATTATTCAATATTAATAATTATATAATATGTAATATCTATTTATAAATATTAAAAACATTATAATTAAAAATTGTGAAATCATTTTTAAATTTACAAAACAGTTTTTGAAAAACAAATAACAAAAATTAAAAATAATCTTTGAATTTTAAAAAATAAAAAACCTTACCAAACTTACCCTTAGTTTGCTGGTATAATTATTGGAAAAATTAAAGTTCAAAGTGGGTGGGTTTATAATTGAGTTTCATCTAAAATCTTTAATGGACATAATCCAACACAATTCAGTTGGATTATAAGGCATACTTTTTTTATTAGATTGTTTGGAATATAATGGGTTATATAAATTGTCTGTTTTAAAATATATTTATACTTTTTACAATATAAAATATATTAATTTCTTTTTTTTAGAAAAAAAACTTTCTTTCAATTGTTTAACATTTTTTTCTCAATTTAAAAAAATAAATAAAAATGATACAGTGTCTTAAAAGTGCATAATTTTACAATTTTCTCAAATAAAAACTATATGGATATTTACCATTTCTTAAGATGTGAAATTAATTAGTTTAATCGCAAACAGCAAATAGAAAGAGAGTAGGAAGTTTCAGGAGCTGTAAAATAAAATGGTGAAGAATATAATCACAAATACATTATAAAATTTGGAATTCTTTTAATTTTCTGTATCAAAAAGCGTGGCATGTATTTTGGCAAATTATGATCCGTGAAGCTTAAAATCAGCTCAGATTTTATAACCTTATTCGCCATATCATAATCTAGAATTTAATTTACAATGAAAATGTATATTTTTTACGGCATTGGCTATGGGATTGGGACTATAACTTCACTTGGTCCATCGATAGAGACAAACAGGGCAACAAAATTTCCTTTGAATGCCAGAAAAATAAGGAAAACATGGATTGAGTCTTTTGGGTTGGGCTGTTACATTTACATGGGTATATTGGTTGGGCTATTATGTAATTCATAATCCCAATTAATATTTTAAATTTAATAATGGATTATAATAACCATTAATTTGGAAAATTAAGAGCTTCCCAACTTTTTCAATTAATTAAGATTTAATTCTCATTCTTTTTCAAAAATTCGTAATTATATATATATATATATAAAAGGTTACCTACTTGGTTGAATTCCAGGAAAGATTGATAAAAAATTGGAGCTGAGAAGATTGGTCCCATGTGTGTGTGTGTATATATATATATAGTGAATCATATAAATTAGATAAATTTCAATTTTGAATTCCACTTTCAAACCGACCATAACTCAGATGGAATATATTGCCTTTTTTTTTTACTTTTTTTGTATTCTTTTGAATATCTTCCTTCAGAATATGTATATACATATGGTGTATACACATTTGAATCATATAACTAACAATATGCACAAAATTAGACAATTTAAATATATACATATATATTGACATGACGCTTGTTAAAACAAGGTTTCACTCATATTCTTTTTCATATATTTTTCTACAAAACAGAGTACATGTATATATACATAAACAAGGAAAAACAGTAGAGACCTATTTTTGGTAATATACCAATCTAATTCTAAGAATGTGCTGATCAATGTATTTATTGGATTCTGATATGTTCCTAAAAATCTGCACTGATTACCGGTTTTACAACTCACACCAACACTCCACCTCAAGTTGGTGCATATATATCTTGGATGCCCAGCTTGTCAAGTGAGTTGTAAAAGTTTTTATTGGATACAACCTTCGTAAGAATATCCACTAATTGATCTTCAAATTTGACAAATGGAAAGTGAATAATTTTGTCTTCAAGATTTTGTTTGATGAAGTGACGATCCACCTCAACGTGTTTTGTACGATCATGTTGGACAGAATTATGTGAGATGTCAATTGTTGTCTTATTATCACAAAACAATTTCATTTCAGAGTTAGGAGCAAAACCGATCTCAGTCATTAACCTTCTAAGCCATAAAAGTTCACAAAGACCTTTGGCCATTCCTCGAAACTCAGCTTCAGCACTCGATAATGCCACTACTTTCTGCTTCTTACTTCACCAAGTAACCAAGTTTCCACCAACAAAGGTAAAGTATCCTGAAGTAGACTTCCGATCAAAGATACTTCCTACCCAATCCGCATCAGTGTAGCCCTCTATCCTCAGATGATTATTCTTGGAGAACATGATTCCTTTGCCAGGAGCACATTTTGGATAACGAAGAATCCGAATTACTGTATCCATATGATTTTTTGCTGGGTAATGCATGAATTGGCTTACTACACTCACAGCATAAGCAATGTTTGGCCGTGTATGTGATAAGTAAATCAATCTTCCAACTAGCTGTTGATATCTCTCTTTGTTGATTGGTGCATGATCTGAATGTTCTCCAAGCTTGTGATTTTGTACAATTGGAGTATCAGCTGGTTTGCATTCTAATAATCCAACTTCAGACAGTAAATTTAACACATATTTCCTTTGAGAAAGAAATATACCTTAACGAGATCTTGATACTTCAATTCCCAAAAAATATTTGAGACCTCCAAGGTTTTTCATCTCAAATTCAGTTGCCAATTGTTCTTGAAGTCTAGAGATTTCCTCATGGTCATCCCCCGTAATAATCATGTCATCAACATAGATTATTAGAGTTGTTACTTTCCCTTGTTGGTGCTTTAGAAATAAAGTGTATATTTTTGACGGCATTAGCTATGGGATTGGGACTATAACTTAACTTGGTCCATCAATAGAGACAAACAGGGCAACAAAATTTCCTTTGAATGCCAGAAAAATAAGGAAAACATAGATTGAGTCTTTTGGGTTGGGCTGTTACATTTACATGGGTATATTGGTTGGGCTATTATGTAATTCATAATCCCAATTAATATTTTAAATTTAATAATGGAATATAATAACCATTAATTTGGAAAATTAAGAGCTTCCCAACTTTTTCAAAAATTCGTAATTATATATATATAAAAAAAAGGTTACCTACTTGGTTGAATTCCAGGAAAGATTGATCAAAAATTGGAGCTGAGAAGATTGGTCCCATGTGTGTGTGTATATATATATATATAGTGAATCATATAAATTAGATAAATTTCAATTTTGAATTCCACTTTCAAACCGACCATAACTCAGATGGAATATATTGCCTTTTTTTGTACTTTTTTTTATATTCTTTTGAATATCTTCCTTCCAAATATGTATATACATATGGTGTATACACATTTGAATTATATAACTAACAATATGCACAAAATTAGACAATTTAAATATATACATATATATTGACATGACGCTTGTTAAAACAAGGTTTCACTCATATTCTTTTTCATATATTTTTCTACAAAACAGAGTACATGTATATATACATAAACAAGGAAAAACAGTAGAGACCTATTTTTGGTAATATACCAATCTAATGCTAAGAATGTGCTGATCAATGTATTTATTGGATTCTGATATGTTCCTAAAAATCTGCACTAATTACCAGTTTTACAACTCACACCAACACTCCCCCTCAAGTTAATGCATATATATCTTGGATGCCCAGCTTGTCAAGTGAGTTGTAAAAGTTTTTACTGGATACAGCCTTTGTAAGAATATCCACTAATTGGTCTTCAGATTTGACAAATGGAAAGCGAATAATTTTGTCTTCAAGATTTTTTTTAATGAAGTGACGATCCACCTCAACATGTTTTGTACAATCATGTTGGACAAAATTATGTGAGATGTCAATTGTTGTCTTATTATCACAAAACAATTTCATTTCAGAGTTAAGAGCAAAACCGATCTCAGTCATTAATCTTCTAAGCCATAAAAGTTCACAAAGACCTTTGGCCATTCCTCGAAACTCAGCTTTAGCGCTCAATAATGCCACTACTTTCTGCTTCTTACTTCACCAAGTAACCAAGTTTCCACCAACAAAGGTAAAGTATCCTAAAGTAAACTTCCGATCAGAGATACTTCCTGCCCAATCCGCATCAGTGTAGCCCTCTATTCTCAGATGATTATTCTTGGACAACATGATTCCTTTGCTAGGAGCATATTTTAGATAACGAAGAATCCAAATTATTGTATCCATATGATTTTTTGCTAGGTAATGCATGAATTGGCTTACTACACTCACAGCATAAGCAATGTCTGGCCGTGTATGTGATAAGTAAATCAATCTTCCAACTAGCTGTTGATATCTCTCTTTGTTGATTGGTGCATGATCTGAATGTTCTCCAAGCTTGTGATTTTGTACAATTGGAGTATCAGCTAGTTTGCATTCTAATAATCCAACTTCAGACAGTAAATCTAACACATATTTCTTTTGAGAAAGAAATATTACTTGACGAGATCTTGATACTTCAATTCTCAAAAAATATTTGAGACCTTCAAGGTTTTTCATCTCAAATTCAGTTGCCAATTGTTCTTGAAGTCTAGAGATTTCCTCATGGTCATCCCCCGTAATAATCATATCATCAACATAGATTATTAGAGTTGTTACTTTCCCTTGTTGGTGCTTTAGAAATAAAGTGTATATTTTTTACGGCATTGGCTATGGGATTGGGACTATAACTTAACTTGGTCAATCAATAGAGACAAACAGGGCAACAAAATTTCCTTTGAATGCCAGAAAAATAAGGAAAACATGGATTGAGTCTTTTGGGTTGGGCTGTTACATTTACATGGGTATATTGGTTGGGCTATTATGTAATTCATAATCCCAATTAATATTTTAAATTTAATAATGGATTATAATAACCATTAATTTGGAAAATTAAGAGCTTCCCAACTTTTTCAATTAATTAAGATTTAGTTTTCATTCTTTTTCAAAAATTCGTAATTATATATATAAAAAAAAGTTTACCTACTTGGTTGAATTCCAGGAAAGATTGATCAAAAGTTTAATTGGAGCTGAGAAGATTGGTCCCATATATATATATATATATATAGTGAATCATATAAATTAGATAAATTTCAATTTTGAATTCCACTTTCAAACTAACCATAACTCAGATGGAATATATTGCCTTTTCTACTTTTTTTTTTTCTTTTTTTATATTCTTTTGAATATCTTCCTTCCGAATATATACATATGGTGTATACACATCTGAATCATATAACTAACAATATGCTCAAAATTAGACAATTTAAATATATACATATATATTGACATGACGCTTACAGTGAAACAATTTAAATGTAACAGTACCATATGCACGTATGCTATCACCTCTCCTCCTTTCCGACTATTGTTTTTTTCTCTTTTCCTTTCTCTAATACAAATTTCGGAATATATTTTTTTTCATTTTTATTTTAAACCAATATTCAAACCGTACAATAAATTTTCCACCAAACTCTTAATTTTCATATTATGAAAAACAACAAATTATTACTTCTTTGTAAAGGATCAAATATTTTCTATAACTTCAATAATTAAAATAAAAACACAAAATTATTCAAAAAGTTCTCAAGTCTTTTTCGTAGGCTATTGTTTTGATACATAAAATCCACTCCTTCAACCGATTCTATGGTGGTGTATGTGCTCATTTATGACTATTAAATAAAATAAAATTATTACGTACTCCCTCGTTTTTTTTATTAGTCATTTTTATTATTTTTATTACGATTAAAAAATAATAAATAAATTTAAATTTAGTATTAAATTACGTAATTAAAATTAAATTATTAAATTTAATTAATTTTAATTTTATTAAAAAATGAATTAAATTATATTAAAAATTTAAAAATAATAAATAAATAAAATTTAAATTTTATTTAAAAATAACATATAAAAAAAACGGTGAGAATATATAATACCACCTTTAATTATACGGCATATCTAAAAGCCATCATCAAAATTAACTTTATTATCAAATTCTAGTCATCTTTCAATAAACTACAATATTCTCACACCGTCCAAACATCACATCACTTTTTATTAATAGGCTTCTGTGAACATTGTCGACAGCAATTATTTGTTACTCTGACACCTAATCAATAATCATTTTAATTTTTAATTACAATTAAAAATAATTGTAGATTTAATCGAATTTAGAGCTTTGATATCTATATATATATATATATATATATATATATATATATATATATATATATATATATATATATATATGTAGTGCGTTTTCATAGAATTCGAACCATTCCGCACTTTATGTAATTGGTGATTATTTACCTTCTTTTAGCAAAATATAGATATATGAAAAATTATTTCAAAATTGTTTATGTAATATTACCAATTTCACTGATAAATTAAATTTAAAAATAAAAATAGGTAGAGACTAGAGAGAGAATAATGAATGCATTTACATATGGTCATAAAAGAGAGGGTGCTGGGTGGACAAAAGATTCGTGGACTATTTGGATTAGGCACATGGGAAAAACAGAGGAGATAGAGAAAAAAAAGTTTTTAATTTGGAATTTATTATTATTTTCCTTCCATTAATTAACTTAAATGACGTTTCATCATCATAAAAATTAAATACAATGTATCCATCCCTTTTCTTTTAAGATAATTTTCAATTAAAATGATGGTACAACTTGAATTGAAATATTATTAATTTTTAATATTTTAAAAATTAGAGACATATTAAAATAATTTTGTAAAAAATTACTTTTCTTGAAAATCTCATTTTTTAGGTCAAAAATGAGATACAAGTTGAAATTGGAAATTTGCCTCCGGGCATAATTGATCTCACGATCAATAGAAAAAATCTAATGATCGTGACATAGCTAAATTTCAGTCCAAAACTAAAATGGAACCTACGTCACAATCAGCAGGTATTACCTAATGGTCATGATCCCTCTCCTGTAACATAGGTCACGGTCAGTACTCTTTCGATACTGACCGTGAGGTAGTCTCACTCAGTCCAGAATCGAAATACAGCTTAGGTCACGGTCAATAGGTGTATGCTAATGATCATGACCCTTCTCTGTTTATTCCGACCTTGATTTTTAGATCTTAAATGGTCACCAAAGTATACCGAAGCACTTTTAGAGTGTTTTAAGTGTAAAAACAAGAATAATAAATGAGATGAGTGTAAAGCATAATAAATTAATGAAGTAAAGTTAAATATTAAGCCTTAATGTATAAAAATTTATACAGTTAATGAATATGAATGAACATGAATATGAATGATATGTTATAGTGAAACGATTTCATGATCTATTGAATGCTTTAATATCATGTTTTAAAAATAAGCATTAAAATATGCAAGTAATGAATGGGAGTGAACATGGTATAAGATATGCATAATATTACATGATAATAATGTTAAAAGTGTGGTTTCTATATATTTGAAGTGTAAGCGAGAGTATGTTGTATAGTGATCTTCTTGCATGCTCTTATTTAATGTGTAAAATCTATGATTCTCAATGTAATAAGTCTGATATCCTTAAGTGATTAGTGAATATTGAGCCTAAATTTCACACAGTAGTGGATAGATAGGCATACCTATAAAGGCACTACAAAAAAATACGAATTAGCGAAGAAATTTAACGACAGTATTTTTTCAGTCGGTAATTAGCGACGGATTAGCGACTGTTTTCCAATTCTGTCGTCAAAGTTGATAATTTCAACTATTAGTAGGTTTAGCGACGAAATAGCGACAGATAATAAAAACTGTCGCTAAATTTTGACGGCAAATCTGGGCGCCACTTTTAACGACAATTAGCGACGGATTCTATTTGCCACTAAATTATTTTCATAATTATCATGACTGTATTTGGTCGCTTTCTAGAGTGTTATTTTAGCGACGGAATTTTCTGTCGCTAAACCTTTATATTATATAAATTTTTTGTTTTGAATTTATTTTTTAATTTTTAATTATGATTATTGATTTTACTAAATAGTACTATATTATTAAAAATATATATACATACATATATATGTTTAGTAATTATTTTTATATTTTTGCTATATACATGAATTTACATTGAATTCATTTTTTCTAATCTCGTTAAAATTAAAATTTAAATTTAAATTTGAAATTATATAATTAAAAAAATTAAGTTTATTACCTTTTTGCTAATAAAAAGTATTTTTTGTGAGAGTTTTTATATATTATTAATAATAAAGTATTATATGAACCATTAATTATTATATATTATAATTACTAGTAAAGATAATATTTTTTTTCAATTTCCCCTAAATATAAATTTATTTATTTAGAAAATTTATATTTTTATTAATAATAATAAACTAATTGTTAAAATTATTATATAATTACATTATGAAAATTAATAAAAATAAATATTTATAAAATAATAATATAAAATTTATTATCTCATTTAAAATAAATAAATTTCGTAATTTATTTTTATTTTGTTAAAATTTGTTCAAATATTAAATTATTAAAAATTCTAATTATATATATTTACCAAACCATCCTTGATTATAAATACAAAATGTGAAAATTGATAGGGGCCTTTTAGTATTTTAAAAAAACTAACCCCAGGTATAAAAGCTACTTTTTCTCTTCTCCCTCCCTCCTCCATCTTTTCTTCTTTCCTCCCTCCCTCCCTCCCTCCCTCTCTCTTCAATCAGGACAGCCTCGACGGTGAGCGCCGCCTCCGTGAGGCTGAGGAGCTGTTGCCCCACCTCCGCATCCGTCTATGCCTCTATCAGGACTGTTCTGGAAGGTCAAGCCCTAGCTTAATAAAGAGGGAGAAGACGCCACCATTCCCTTCATCATCGATGTGCTCTTTCTTCTCAAATCTCTTTTTTTCTTCAATCTCATTTAACGGTACTTTTTTTCCTCCCAATTTTCTCTTTTTCTGTTCTTTTCTTTTTCATGATTTTTGTTGATTCGATAATTTTTAGGGTTTATTTGGCTTAATATTGGGTGGTTTTTGCTTTATTAAACCTTGAGACTTGTGTGATGAGTTTGAAAGAACAGATGCTAAAGGAATTTTGAAATAAAAGTTCTGAAAATAGTGGCAGTACTAGGAGACTGGTCCTGTTAGTAATTGACATGCAGGTAAAGTCTCTTCTTCTTTGTGGGTACGTGTCTATATATTAATTTGTGATTTTTATAGTGTTTGTCTTCATGTTTATAGAATGATTTTAGCTCTGTTTCATTTACCCACCTTAAATTTCTTTTTCTTATAGACTATGTTTGTTTCCTATAAATTATTTTCTTGAGAAATTGTTAATTGACTGAAAATGTTGAAGGCTTTTTAATAGAAGAAAATGATATTCCTAGAATTCATCAATTTTTTTTTTTTTGCTGGCAGCTGGAGCTAAAATTATGTGTGCTTTTTAAATAGAAATGTTAGAAATTTTTAATTTGTTAGTGATGGAGTTTGTAGAAATAATTTTGGATCTATTGAATTGGTGCATTAGAAACTTGAAAGCACTATCTTAATTGCTTACAGTTCAAATGCCAGAAGAAGATTATATGTGTGCAGTTTTTTTCTTTCAATTTGAGGTGCTCTTTCTATGTTGTCTAACTTGAATGGCTACTACATCTTTACAGGGTCTTTGAAGGTACCCTTTTTGTTCTTAACAAATGATAAGTTGCTTAAATGACTCAATTTTTTTATTTATCTAGGTTATCAACATCGAGTTAACTTTAGGTCATCTCATCTTCCATTAACTGAATATGACCTTGTTCTGGACACTGAAAGTTTGAATCCTTGTGAACAGGTATTTTTAGATCTTTTCTATTTTTTCGAATGAAGTTTGTTCCTCTAAGTTGTGCCTCTCTAACTTGCTTCACTCTGTGTAAATAAATTGATCTTTGCAGATCTTTGAGAAGATAATTTCTGGTATGTACTTGGGAGAAGTTGTACGCAGGGTTCTACTAAAGATGGCTGAAGAAGCTGCTTTTTTTGGTGAGACTGTTCCACCAAAACTCAAAATTCCCTTTATATTGAGGTAATGGGCTTTGAACATTTGGAATCCATTATTCTGAGACTTGGATGCTGATATGTGATTTTTAGTTTATCTAAGGTTTGTACTTTTCATGAGATCATCAAAAGAATACTTAACTTGAAAAGATTTAATCTGCTAGTCTGTGAGTATGGAGGAGTTTAGAGTTGAACTTTCCATTTGAATCATCATTATTTAAAGCCATTTAAAATTTTTAAGCTTGCTGGTTTCAGATTCTCAAATCGGACCATGTTTATTTTGGTTTCCTACATCTTTCTGAATCTAGCTTATGTCATGAATTTGGCTCTTTTGTTGGACAACTTGTATTACGCACACAACACTGTTGAAAAGATTTGCCTTTCATAAATGACTAATTTACGTACTGATGTTAGATAATTTGAAAAGACAAATATTTTTTTAATATGCATCTTTCCTCATAAAAGATTTGAGAAACAAAAGGTTTTTCAATTACCTAGAGACTAATTGCAAATATTTACGAGCCATTGGTTGCTAGCTCAATTGTATTGTTACATGGTGCCAAAACCAAAAGCACCTTCACAAGGATAGTTATACTACTTTACTGTGAATATTATTCGTTTAAAAAAATTAGCAAATATTATATTTAATAAAAAAAAGTGAGCAGAAGAATCAAATCAAAAAGAGGATTTTACAAAATAGTTTAATGCAATCAGATTTGAGGTTGCGCTTTGATATTTACTTCTTTGTGATATTATTTGGGTCATGCTATATAATATAAATTTCCTACCCCAAATAATATCTGTCGCTGCTGGTTAACAAAAGGTTAGATTTTTTTTTTTTCTATTTGACCAAAACAAATTGTGCAGAGATTGGTACCTTGATTTAGATATTTAGCATGCCCTCATTTTCATAGTTTTGTTTTCTGTGGTTTATCTAGGCTTTGGTATGTCCGATGACAAGTTGCTGTACATTATTTTGATTGGTCAAATCCTCAATGTCGTTTAGATATCCAGCTCAAAAAAATATATAAAAAAGAAAAAATTAGTTAGCATAATTTGTTTTGAATTTATAATTTGTAAAATTATATATGAATTAGGCGGTTTCCATGTAATTTGCTTTTGAATTTATTGGAAATTATAGTCGTTAAAAATTATTATTATTATACCTAATTATGAAAGTAAATTAGAAACAGCACAAGCTAATTAGCGACGAAATTTTCCGTCACTAAATAAGTGATTGATTTGGGATTCCATCGCTAATATATTAGCGACTGGATTATCAGCGACTGTTCATCGCGCCGTTGCTAAATTATATTAGCGATGGATTTTTGCAATTAGCGACGGAGACGGCATGACCGTCGCTAATTGCCAGTTTTTTTTAGTGAGGGGATGGTGATTACAGCTGCCTAGTGATTAGATATCTAAGGGTATCGCCTGATTCGAGCCTATCATATCTCGCCCGTACGATATTGTTTATCAGTGTCGCCTGATTCAAGACTATTATATATGGCCTATACGATATTGGCTAGCAATGTCACGTGTTTGTACCCGTATTCATCATTTATGGGAATTCAAGTAATGAAAATATTGAAACATTCGGTATCCGGATCTTTAAGTATTGAAATATTAACACTGTTAATCACTTATACCTGATCAGTTAAAGATCCGGATACCAAATATCACACTCGAACTTAAATTCCTTCAAGAGAGTCAATACAAGGTTTTCTAACTCAAAAGGCAAGGTTTTCTAACTCAAAAGGCATATTTCTTCAACAATTATTGTATATTTCTATAAAATTTTGGCCAAACCTCATCTAAATATTTGCACCTTCCTGTGAAAAGGAATACAAAAACACTAAACAAACTCCAACATAGATTTTTCCATCCTACTCATTAAACATTCAAACCAAAATTCTATCTGTCAAATACATATTACATGGATATCTCTATTCTCAATTATATTGATAAAATTTTATCATTCAACTGTAACAACTATAAAATTTCTCTCTTAATACCAACAAAACCACAATGATTGTTACAAGTTAAGCTTTAACCGTGTACATGCCAAAATAACGTAATAATAATACAATATAATTTAGTTGCCATGCTTTGACCCAACTCCTTGCCATAGCTAGTTGCAGTCAATCTCGACCTTTCCTATATATAGATTAATTTTCTTGATCTTCAACCTGCGCATGAAAAACAAACCATGAGCTAAGCCAAAACTTAGTGGTGACTATCAAATTTATCTCTTCGATTATACAGTTTAAAATACATTTATAAAACTTCAAATAATCACATCCAAAATCATAAAATGCATATTATATAAAAGTTGTAAATTCCAAACTTAGAATAAATACAAGCATAAGAAACAATATTAAAACTTTAAATATAACTTGGAATAAATAATTTCTTAAAAATGTACTTAATTACTTATAAATTATATAAGATTAAATGGTTAAAGATAATTGATCTATTTACATTGAAAATGTTGTTATATTAAATTGTTACTTTCAAAATCAGCAGCTTAATTCCCTTAATTTATTTGCTAATAAGTACCAAGTGAGCACGAACATCAAATTTCAAACATTCACACACAATCGCATACATGCATGTACTTGTATATATGTATGTATACTTCTAACTGTACTAAATTATATCAAATTATGTAATACATAATTAACTTTATTACGAATAACTATTTACTTTAATTAAATAAGTATTTTTATAAGAATTTTACCTACTTATTCATTTTTGATATTTTTCCCTAGTAAAATCCAACGAAATTATATGACGGGCTGGATACATGAAAATCAAATTCAGGATCGAGTTCTCGAAACCATTTGGTACATTCAACATCATTTTCTCATTACTAACATTCAATTTTTTCATTGCTATATATTTAAATGCACGCACACATGCACAAACATACATATATATGTGTGTGTGGACTGAGCTCTCGGAATCTTTCAACCCACGACTCAACTTAAGTACAACCACCAGAAGAGCTCTCAGAACCATTCAATCCGGTAATCGCATCAAGATGTAGTACTGCTAGCTTTCCTTAATTAGCATGCCAACCTTATCCTATTTCTTCAATTTCTATCTAATTTTACTAAGGGCAAACGTTATTAAATTCATACTTCATCTCTCCATTAAGTTGGTCATATTCCAAACTTCTAATTTATCTAGTTTATGTTCTTTCGAAGAGTTTAAAATTAATTTCTCGTATAGCCACATATTCCAACTAAAGTATTTCAAAACAATTTCACTAACTTCTTTCTTAGAATAATGACAAAGCTTATTAATCAAAACTAATTAAACATATCGCGTAAAAAGTCACTTGTATTCCACTTTAATTCTCATCAACGTGTTCCTACAATTACACATTAGTAACAAACATTTATCCATTCGCTTAAGTAAAATAAAATACATTCCAGATGTCTAATAAAAGACATAACTTGAATAATTATTTCCTTTACAATTTAAAACTTAAATTACAATAAGTTATATATATATATATATATATATATATATATATATATATATTGCCACTCATTTGACCTTTAATTTAGCTGTTTATAATATTAATTTCATAAAGCCTCACCTCATTTATCAAATCATAACTTGCAGTACTTTTGTTATATACCACATTTACAGTTTACCTTTTTATATTTTAATTAAATCACCTTAGTGTATGCCTCTAACTTTCAATTAGTAATTTAGAACTTGAATTCATAAGAAAATTCTACTCTTCTATAATTAAATATTATTAGAACAAAATTTTAAATTTATCCAAACATATTAATCAAGCCTTCAAACAATTTAGCATGAAAATCAAAACCTTAAAAATTTATCCAATATATGCTAATTAAAGCAAATTCAAATCATAATTCTAAAATTAAAATTTATCACGTATTCAATTCCATTTAGCATTCAATTAGCTAGTTCTTAAACATAACATTTCATTTATTACATTAATAACCACTATTGTGCACCATATGCCATTTTAATTCACTCGCCTCATATAGTTCTCACATTCCTATAGCATGGCCTTTATGCCAACTTTGGCGTTCTCAAACCTTTAAATCGTTCTTGGTAATGATTAATTCCATTTACAAGTTTGTTAAATTTTAAAACATAATTATCAATCAAGTTTCATTCCTATTAGGTTCTTTTAACTCATAAGGTTCTATTCGGTTTACTTAATTCTTATTAAAGTAACATTAATTCTATAAATTTTATTGGGCTACTTGACTATAAACCTTTGATTTGGATGGTTCTCAATTTTTGTTTTATCGGCCTACTTAAAATTCCCTAATTTCTTTGATAGATGATCTCAATAATTAAGATAAAGGCAAAATTTAGTTAACAGATTGTGCTCAATAGATCTTACTTTCATCACTACTCATCATCATATAGCAACATTAGGAACCTCACCGGAGCTTCGTCGAAGCTGAACCCTTACTGCCGCCACGAGCTCGAAGGCCTTAGGGACTCAGATGGGTGATCACATGCCTTGAGGTGGCATGGTTTGGCCAAAAATCATGTCAGAATTGTCGCAGCCACTTCTTCTCCGATCTATCACCTACCAGCGAGTGAGGAGAAGCAGAGGTCATCGGACAATTTGCCTCGCTGCTAGAAGTTCTCCGATGGTAGTCATGTTACCAGCTACCGCCGTCGATTTCCGAAATAAGTGAAAACACAAGAAATAATTCAATAAATGCCAAGAAAAAAAGTGAATTATAATGATATAATTCACAAAGTATAAAAAAAATACTGAAATAATATTTTACTAAGTAATGAATTGAAAAGATTCTGAAAAGATAATGCATGATTATCGCAGTAAATTATGAAGACATAATTCACTAATTGTATAAAAGTACTGAAAAAGAATTAAATGACAAAATGTACTAATCTAAAAAAGTATTTATAAAAAATGCTTATCGTGAATTATTATAGAATAATTCTCAAAAAGTGGTTGAAAAGAAAAAATAAATAAAGTGACTAAAAATTTAAGATCTGAATAGCCAAAGTTCTGAAAAGATTGACTAATAAATTGTATTGATTCAAAAAAAAGAATTTGCAACTGTCTAAAATTTAAAAGTATTTTAAAAGTTCTGTGAAAAGATTAAAAAGTGACTGAATAGTCAAAAGCACTAAAAAAGTGTGATTGACAAAAATATATTATTTTAAGAAAAAATAAAGAAACTAAGATGCTTTGAAAGTCTAGAAAGTATTCTAAAAATAAATAATTGGTTTTACCTTTAGCAATAATCAGGTAGTAATACTCTTATACAGAATATAAATAGCTAGTCATAGTGATATTTTATACCACGGTACAAGTCATAACGACTTGCTATGCTATGGACTGGATCACTGATCACCATGGCATTCTTTGTCTTTGTTCTTTACTATGTGAGAAATGATCTCTTGGGGGTCATTTCTCTATCTAATATGGTCCTGTGGGGTTCACGTCCTGCATATCATATTTGAGAGTCATGCCATATTACATTAGGGGCATACTGAAAAGAATAAATCAAAATTTGTAAAAGTAAATTGAATGTAAAAGTTTTGAATAAAAAACTTATTTGAAGGAAATAAAAAGTTTTGGGGTAAAAATATAATTTTTTAAAAAATTATAATTAATAAGCAAAGGTGAAAGGAGACTATTCTACAGGGTAAAATAGTAATTTAATGATTAAATAGCCCAAAAATGTGCTTCTGTAAAAGAAAAAGTGAGTAGCTTATAATTAGAAATTATGGACTAAAATAATAATATATTATATAAAAAGTGTAAACGAGGTTTGATCTGAACTTTGGTAAGCCAAAAATTAACTAACAGTAAAAAAAATAAAATAAGTAAATGAACGATAATTTTGAAATTAGACATGAATAGCAACAAGTTTGCTATAAGCGTGTAAAAAGAGTTTTTTTTGTAGAAAATGAAAGAAAATAAAGATTTATTTGCATAGTATTCATAGATAAGTACATCATCTTGCATCAAATGTTAAAAGCTTTGATAATTGAGGTTTAGCAAATAGTTCAACGAATCTAAAAAATAGTAAAAGAATAAATAGCGAAATTATAATTTTGCTATTAAAAGAATAATGTTATAATTAATGAAGACATAAGATACTGCATTGAAAATCTGTCATTACCATAGCAATTAATTATGTAAATCGTCCACCGAAATAAAATTTATACTGAATTGATTAAATAGAGAATTCTACTTGAAAAGTCAAGCCGTACATAAAAGTTAAGTAAAAGTAAAAATAAGAAGAAAAAAAATTGTCAATTTTGCCATTGAACAGCAAAAGAAAAATATTTTAAATTAAGTGAAAAGTTTAAATCAAAGTAAAAAGTTTATCAAATTGTTGGTAATAATGTGAAAAGACTGTCAAAATGATTAAAAGTAACTTTTGATAAGACAACGTAATAATTGGCATAAATTTAATAATTATGCTTAATTTTGAAATTCTAGGATTGGTAGTTATAATTGAGCATATTTAGTACTCGGCACTTAGTTTTTACTGCATGCAGGTTCTGAAGAGGAGCTGAAGCATAGTACACAGCGGGATGAAGTCCGAAGAAAAGAATTGTTTGTACTTTTAGGTATTTTGACATGTATATACTCAGCTAATAATAGTGAGATTTGAATGTATTTAAACAATTGTCATTCTCTGATAGTAATTACTATTATGTCAGTAAATGAATATGATTGGTACGCGAATGATTGAATGATATGTATTTATTATCTATGTTAAATTATTGTGCCTCTTAGAGACTGTGTTATTATTTTATTTTTCAGAAGGTCATTAAGTAGGTAGTCGTTGGACTGATAAAATTTTGATGATTTGTATTTGTATAAGTTTGATTTTCGGTGTGATAGAAAAAAAAAATCAGACATTGTTTAAGTTCATATCGAAAAGAATTGTTCTATTAAGACATGGGGCGTGATAACTGACAGTTGGAGCAGGTGAACGGCAAAATGACAGGAAGTGAGTGAAAGACATGGATACTAACTTGTATCAGTGGACTGATAGAAATTATTGTTCCATCAGTCCAATCGGATGTTGTGCGCTCTTATTCTGTCTTTCAGTTCACGTTTGGTTTTTCTTGTTAATGGACTTTGGACCTTGAAAAATATTTTTTCTGTAGTTATCAATAATATTATTGAACCTTTCGATTTTCTTTTCAAAAAATAAAAATGAATTTAAATGAAATGGATTAAGCACGTGCGCAAGAAAGCGTGTCACATGACATCAACATTCGCGGTCGGCAAATGTCACACCAATTGAAAAATTTAATCCAACAAAAAAAATCATAATTTCCATTATGAACTTTAACACTTTTATATATTAATTTTCTTTATTTCAAAAACTAAAAATTAAATGTCTTAACAGTTTACTCCAGTTAAATTTCTAATAAATAACAATTGGTTAGGAAAAATTTCAATTTATTTTTATTTTTTTGTTTTGAAGAAGACAGTGCGTAAACAAGCACTAGTTAAAAAGAGCAAAAGATTTTGGGGAAGGAAAAGGAAATTAAGACGTAACGGAGGTAGTCAGCATGGGAAAGTGGGCATATTGGACTCGAATTTCAAGTTAAAATTTGCTTACATTCTAAGGAACTAATTAAGCTGTACTATAATCTTCATCACTCAAAATTATTCCTTCAGGAAAAATATATATTATTGCACAACCTATATATCTATCTGGACAGCAAAGAAAATAAATTGTTCATCGCATCTTAGTTTCCAGTATATTTTATAAATTAACATGTGATAATTGATTTTTAATTTGTTCATTATAATTATTCGCTAGTTCAATATGGTTAATCAACTACTACCTCTTTTTTCTTTTATGTATCATTTTTAAATGAAATTTAAATTATATTTATTTATCATTTTTAAATTTTCAATTTAATTTAATTTAATTTATTTTATTTTTCTAATTTATTATTTTCTAATAAAGTTAGAATCAATTAAAATTGATAATTTATTATTAATTATGTAATTTAATATTAAATTTAAGTCTATTTATTATTATTTAATTCAAATGAAAAATATAAAAATAACAAATTGATTAGGAAAAAAAATGTACTATAGTTGAAAATGCCCAAATAAAAATAGAAAAAAATCATATTTTAATTTTCCATTCTCTTCAAAAAAAAAAAAGAAAAAGAAAAAAGCGTCTTCATGTTTCCCTTGTCATATATATAATTTCAAGATTTTTTTTGACCTACAGAACATGATTAAAAAAAAAATTAAGAACTCAAAAAGAGAAAAAGTTTGGCTAAACAAGCATGGGCCATTGATTTGTTTTACCCAACAGACTCGAATTAAGGTACCCACCAACTATTGGGCTGGGCCAATTGTTATGTCTATATTCATATTTCCTTTTTTTTTTTAATGGAATTTGACCATGATGATTATTTGTATAACACGTAATCTCCGAATTTATAATTTAATTTTAATTAAATATACGTTTAGAAAAAGAAATAAAAAGTCGATTAGTGGTCCTTTGGACTTTCTTAAAAAATAATTGAAAAAATAGCAGGCCAAAAGTAACTTAATTTAGAAAGGAAAATTCTCATCTAAAATCTCATTCATATAATTCCTTCATGAATTAAGCCATTATAATTTTTACTATTATCACGTGTATAAAATAAGTATTATTTTCTTTTATAAACAAATATTATTAGATGGGCAGATAAACAAAATACATCATACTAATATTAAATAATCTTCTTTTAAGTATGACTTTAAATTTAAAAAAGAAGATATATAATTGCAAGTGTGACTTTTCGCACAAATTATTTTTAGCAGCTTAAGAAGAATAGGAGCATAGCTTATTTAATCAGGAACAATAATAACATTTTTATAATTTTTCCCACATTTTTTAAAAAACAAAAAGGTTACCACCAGCATCTAATTATTATTTTTTGCCTTTCTAAACATTGATTGGAATTTTGATATTCAAATATAACTTTTATATAAAAATATCAATTATTGCATCTACTCTTAAAGAAAAGGTCAGGAAATTAATTTCATTGGTAACTTTTGTGCCTTTGTATCATATCCAACTTGTGAAAATGTAAAAGTTGCTTTCTTTACTGAAGTGTGTGTGTGTATATAAAAGAAGTAATTTACTAGTTTCAAAATAGGATGATCCATAAACATAGTTAACTAATTATAATTATATTAATGCATTATCTTAAAACTTAACTTAGCAATATTTGTTTTTTTTTTTTCCAAGAATCCTGACTTATTCTTGGGCGACATAGAAATGTGGTTTTACAATTGGAAATCCTGATCAGAGCCGACCTTTCCTTATTTCTTCTGCAGCTGTTTAATATATTATTTGCTTTGATGATATGATCCTTTTCTTTACATTGTTAATTAATAGGCAAAGCTTCGACAATACCTAATCAGTCACACTCCCATTTACGATTAAAGAGTGGTTAGAGTAGTAATGTTGTCTCTTATCTCATCTGTGTAATCTTATTCGATTAATATTTATTTTATAGTTTTGGTTTTGTTTGCATTTAGTAAAAGAATATATTATTTTTTGACTTATAATATTTGTACAGCATGCACATTGCGGTCCCAATATGAGAAAAGATTATATTACAATCCCAATTTTTCTTTCTATTTTCTTTTTCTTTTTCTTTTATGCATATCTACCTTTTTGGTATTTGGCACCATTCACACTCCTAATTCACATTATTTAATATATATATATATATAAACAAATATTGTCTCGCAAAATATGCTTTAGAATAAAATGTTTTCCAGTTAAAAGCATGGAATAAAAAGTATGTATGATATTTTAACCGCAGAATTAATCAATTTACAAGTATTTTGGATAAAAAAAAATGGGAATTAATAATTATGGAGAAATGAGAGTAATTCTTTTTTTTCTTTTTAATAGTAAGAAAAATTTATAATACACTCTTGGTTATATGATTGACGTGGTCAATGCTGATATTTTTTCTTCTTAAAAAGTTTTAAAGGTAGAGAAAAATAAAGGGACCAGGTTCCATGAAATGAAAAAAAAAAAAAAAAAAATATATATATATATATATATATATATATATACACACACACACTAAAAGTTTTCTTTTAATTGATTTTATTATTACTTTTGAACTTATTTATTCCCAACAGTTTTTCCAGAAAATCAATAAGCATCTTATGGTGAAATAACAATTTCCTCTACCATTAAAGACATTAAAAAGAATCCTTCAAAAGAACATTAAATAGAATAATTAAAATAAGTAAGAAATGTCTAATTACTAGAAAAAAAAAAGTCAGAAGCTTGAAAATTTGAATTTCATACAAGTTATCGATTATTGAACAAAGAAAAATCAAAGGACACGCAAAACAATTCATCAGAAGATTGCAATTGACTTCGGAATTATTCAATAATTTTATTATATTTAAAAAAATATTGTGAAAGAGTTTTCATTCAGTGTTGTTACAGTAAATTCGATATGCATATATACGTACCGTATAGTCCAATAAGAGCATCTAATTAAACAGTACGCATGCGGGTATTTGGGTGAATACGCGTATTGTTTTGAAAGCCCACGTAACAAGGACAAACTTGCTATTTCAATTCTAAAATATGGGAATCATATTGCTTTCCAATTTGAATTAAAAATTGGAATTACAGTTTCCACGCTAAGCAATGACCGGAGGAAGGTGAAAACTAGACCTGAATATTTATTATCTTTTTGAATTCGTCCTTGTTCGGAATAAAATTCACAATGAATTCAACTTCAAATAATCTACATTTTTGCAAATTAAGTCAACTTCAATCTAAATTATCCATCCAAAAATCAAAACTCAACACCATGAATTTTGACCCAACTCGCAACCCCAGTTTTAATTTGATTTTTTACATTAAAAAATTGCAAAAACATTAAAGTTTTTCAAATACTCTATACATTTACCGTTGAAAATATCAAATACTTTGATATTTTAATTTTTTAATATTAAAATATTTTATTTGACTTATTAAAATTTATTTGCTATTCTAATTTACTAATTAAAGAGAAAATGTAAATGGGAAAAAGAATATCCGGACAAAAGCGTACCATTAAATATTAATAATATGACAAAAATAAATGCATGATTTTTCAATTCAATGTTAAATACTATGTAGAATTCATATCCAAATAATAAAAAATTTGAATATAAAAACTATTGGTTCTAACAGTATATTGTATTAAATTTTAGTTATGTACATGTTTAAGTTTAATTCAAATCTAGCATCAAGAATAATTTTAATACGTTTGACAAATCTTGGTCCTTTTCTCTTTTTCAATTGAAAATTTTTATTTTTTCAGTTAAATTTGAAACCGTCGGTCTATTTATAAGTGGCGGTTCTTTCTTTTTTTTTTTTGTGTGTGTTTTTAATAAATCTGTTGTGCGATATAGACCTGAATTTTCTGATTGATATGGATTTGAATTTCTAATATTTATTTATTATTCTCATTGTTGTGTTAATTTATTGTTTTTCTATTTTATGTTTCAATAAATTGAAATATGAAATCCTAAATTGCATATTTGATTTTCGTATTTATTCATATTTAATTTGCTTTTTCCGTGAACATAATTTATTTGCATTAATTGAAACTAAATGCTTTTTAATTTTTTATTATATAAGTTTGTATTCCTTAATGTGGAGGTTGATATTTTCTCAAATTAAAGTTATTGTATTATTAATGGAAAATGGTTCAGCGTTTTTTATAGAAAATAAATAAATTAAATTTTTTACTGAAAGTTAATTTATTATTGACCTATTACTAGTATTATCCATTGTTTTCATAAAAAAAAATGAGGAATATTTTTCAATAATTTCATTAATTTTTCAACATTTTGTCTATTTTGAAATTTTATTTATAATTATATGCGTATTTTTTCTCGCATTATTGATAAAAATTTAATTTGCATTAAAAAATTAATTAAAATGAGCTTAGTCTAAATTTGGTTGAATAACTTTATTTAGAGATATTTGTTTATTTAAGAAAAAGGATTATATTATAGTCTTGTAAATTTATTATATTAAATTTAAAATTATAGAATATTAAATACATATTTTATTTAAAATTACGTGCAATTCAAATGGTTAAAAGTTTAATACCTTTTTCAGTTAATTAGGGTTTGATTTTCATATTTCACCTGAAAGATGTAACTACCAAAAAAATCACATTTGTTCTTAGTTAAACTATTGAACAAATAGATTAGTATCTAGTTTAATCTCACAAGTTTAATTTGTAAGGCAAAATTATAAAGTTTATAGTATTATATGTGTTGGAAAAATTGAGGCTAATAATACAGGAATATGAACAAACAAACAAGAAAATAGAAAGAAAAACACAAGAGCTTAACGAGATTTCGGAAATTTGATTACGTTCTCGATGATGGTTAATTTTTTATTCTAGAAAAAATTTTGGATCTAAACTTTTATCAGCATACTAAAATTAGGTTACAACTTTAGTATTTATACATAACCTACTAGGTACGCAATTACTTAATTGCCCCGTACCCTAAATACGTAAACACTTTTTTCCAAACCCACTAGAATTCTAGCCGCATACGCACGCCACTTAGACAGATTACTCAATCAATCCGATCGACCAGTCTAGCTCTCCCGAGCATTTCGTTCTCTCGAGCGTCTCGCTGTCCCGAACGTTCCAGTCCGTCTATACATATTCCATATGTCCTTTTGATCGGATTCTCCTGAGTAAATACCCTCTGCTCTGTTTTCATCATCTGTCAATCGGCTAGTATATGAGTCATTCCCAACAAATCTCCACCTTGGCGAATATCAAGCCCCTTTAGAGATTCAACCATGGGATTTCTCACATACTTAAGTGGGTTGGGCCACCATGCTTTCTAGCAACTACAAACATTCAACAAGTCCAAACAATGCATAAACTTGTTGGTTGTAACTGCCTTTGTCAACATATCAGCTGCATTATCACTAGTGTGAATCTTCTGTAACAGAATCTCACTAGATGCAATCAATTTTCTGATAGTGTGATATCTTACATCAATATGCGTAGTTATAGTATGGTACACTTGGTTCTTAGCCAAATAAATAGCACTTTGATTATCACAAATACAACTAGACTCCACCTTGCTGAACACCCAGTTCCTTTACTAGCCCAGTAAGCCATAACGCTTCTTTAGCAGCTTCAGCTACTGCCATGTACTCGGCTTCAGTTGTGGATAATGCTACAATGGACTGAACTATTGATCTCCAACATATAGGCCCTCCACCAAGAGTAAAAACATACCCGGTTGTCGACCTCCTATCATCAAGTCCCCAGCATAATCTGAATCCACATATCCAACAACAAAACGACCATCCTGCTGACTTTCAAATACTATTCCATGCCCGACCATCCCTCTCAGATACCTGAAAATTCACTTGACTGCTTCCCAATGTTGCCTTCCTGATTTATACATGTACTTGCAAACTTGACCGACCGCTTGAGCTAGATCCAGTCGGGTGCATACCATTGCATACATCAATCAGCCAACCACACTAGCATATGGCACCTTTGCCATGTCCTCATTGAATGTGTTCTTTCTATCCGATCGGATATGACATCCTCAATCCTATCATTTTCCATGGGATGCCACTCTAAGTCCATCTCCACTGTCTCTAAACCAGAGCTATCTACGGTAGCTGGGAAATTCGCTTAGCTCAGATCTCCCCACACCAACTAAGAACCAGAGTCATCAGAACTGTCAAGATTACCTACAGTCCGGTTGGAAACAAGATCCGAAGGCACCTCTATCACGATGAAAAAGCAGTTATTCTGCCTCTATGTCTCCCTCAAGAACCGGAGAAGAGGAATTAGTAGCCGAAAGAATGGGAATTTTCTTATTCTACCTCCTAAAAGCACGTCAATTACACCTATAAAAGAAGAAAAAATAGTTAAAAATTTTCCGATCTTTTCTTTTTTTTTTTTACGGGTGATATTTAAAAGCAGCGCCCTCATTCAACGTGTCATCAGTGATGAATTTGAAATATGCATACTCTACAGTGATTCGATCTGGATTTACTTTATTCAACACTTACTTTTGTTTTCAAAAAGGAAAAATGCCTCCACTTGCTTTCAGTTCAACACTTAAGCTAACTTTTATTTTCAAAAAAAAAAAGAACTTGCACTTACATTTACTTGTATATTTTGTATATATTTTATACATTATTTAAAATATAATACTTTGATTAATTTAAATTTATATTTAACTATAAAAATATTTATGGACCGATTTCATAAGCAAAATTTTAAATTTAAACAATTAAAACTGATTTTACAAAAATTTTATTCTAAATTGGTTCGCTTAAATCTGTTAACCGCTAACTGATTATCTATTAGAATCAATTAGATTAATCACTAACCATTAATAAAAATAAGGAATTATTTTTTAAGATAAAAATGCAATATAAAATAACCTTTTCAAGTTAATAAAAATCCCACACAAATAAAATATAATTATCCAAATGTAATCTCAGCATAATTCTAAAAAATATTTCATTGTTTATTGATTTTTCAATCGCAAAAAGTTAACATCTTCTTACTCATTAAGGGTATGTTTGGTAGCCTGCAATGTAATGTAATGTAATTAATCCTGTGTTTGTTAACAAAACTATCTAATGATATAATGTAATCAAAATTACAGATGTATTCCATAATCCTATCATTTAATCATGTATTTCTGATTACAACCCCCTCCCCTTCCCCCTCTCTGTCTCTCTCTCAAGATTAAACCCAAACGTCATCTTCATCCTTCACCTCCGCTGCCGTCGCTGCCGCCTTCCCTATCGCCGCCGTCCTCCGCCTGCGACACAATCCTCCGCTGGTCACCACTCCTTCACCTCCTGCTTTCAGATCGATCCCCTGAGAAATGAAAGCAGAAAATCAAGTTTAATCATGAAGCAAAAGGGGGAAAAGCTATCAATACATAGAAAGGGAGAAGAAGAAGAAAGAGACCATGGCTGCTGAACCGGCGTGTTGCGGATGCTACTGCTGCTTCGAGGAGTTGGAGAGCGTAACAATAAAAGCTAGGGTTTTGAGATGCATATATAGGTGGGTTTGTGCTTGGGGCGAGCGGTCTATCGTCTCTGACCCTGAATTTTATTTGAGCTTGGTCACCACTACAGGCTTCAAGCCCAATATATTAGCTGTGATTTTGGCCTGAGTAGGAATCCAGGCAGGCCATCGACCCAAGTCACAAATTAACAGCTTGGGCCCTATTGGAGTTGAGTATTATATTTTTAGTTATTATTAATATGTAAACTTTACTTTGAATATTAGAGTTGAAAATTATATTTTTATGAGTTTGTATTTTTAATATAATTTTTTTAACATTATATTTTATTAAATTTAGATTTTTATATATTTATAATATAATAAATATATAAGTATATAAGATAATTAAAAAAGATAATTATATAAAAATTTAGTTAATAATTATAAATATAATTACATTTCAAAATATGTATATAATACAACCAAACATAGAAATATATTTGTTATTACATTACATTACTCATATTACCAAACATAGTAATGTAATCAAAATTACATTACATTACATTACATCTTTTAATCCATTACGTTAGTCATTACATTATATTCCTTTACGTTATACCAAACGTAGCCTAAATGTTGAGAAGGGAGATATTCAGTCACACCAGATAATTCAGAAACAATAACCAATTGTCCTTCAATCACTACATAATGACTTTAAATTTGAATTAATAACCAAATACATAAAATTCAATTGGATATAACTTATGTAACATAGGTAATAACCGAAAGAAAATAATATAACCGACTAATTATACAATGATTTATGTTAAAAATATTTAAAAATGCTTTATATTTAGATTAAAGGATAAACAACTCCCCCACCACATCCTTTTTTTTTTAATAACTTTTTACTATCTTTAACTGAGTGTATGGTAGGTGGAATAACTTATGATTATGAAAATATTATATAGTTTCTATGATTAAACTTATTTTAGAAAAAAATATTAATATTATTGAATGAGGACTTTCATAATAAATTTTATTTATAATAGTTTATTTGTGATAACATATTAAAACCATACTACAGTAGATGAAAAAAATTGAAAATTCAGTGTAAACCACATTGAGCGGTGATTGGGAAAAAACACCCACAATATAGTGGTGATCCATTTTTATTTTATATATTAATTGCATAATACAATCCAAATGAGATTACCCCACAGTACTTGACATCAATGTTGGTAACATTAAAGCAAACCCTAGTAAAAAGCCATCATATAGGGTTGTTGACGAGTAACTTTGCCGTAGCGTAGTAATTTAGTTAGTGCGCATGTAATTTCTTTTTATTCAAATCGTGCGATTGATATGAATATGCACTGTATGCATGCACACACCACAAATTTTGTTCGTTAATTTTGCTGTGATTTAAAAGGAAAATGGTGAAGGGTATTTTGGACATTCCAAGAGAATAAACATCAAATTCTATTTATTAAAATAATAAGCCTCCATTGGTTGTGCCGGAGAGGTTAGTTTTTTCTTTTCTGCCCTGTGAAAGACGGCTTCTGTTTTGTTTTTCTATTAAACTATACACAGATTGCATTGAGAAAGGAGAAGAAAAAAAAAAAAGAAGGAAACAAAATAACTCTTCTGTGGTGTATCACATGGATTGGATCATGCACCTTATGATCGTAGCTGTACACGTGTCCTTCAGCGCATTCATAGTTTGTTGGGACCCGCCTTAGCTAATCCAAATTATTATAATTGATTGGGATCCCGATCATAAATAATAAATACCCCATCCGTCTATTTTCAAAAGCTATTTTTTATTTTTACATAAATTAAAAAAATAATCAAAATATTTTAATTTAATAAAAAGAATTATAGTAATTGACTAAAATATTTTTTTATATTTTAAAAAATTTTATTTAATTTTAATTAAAAATAGAGAATGATAAAAAACAGAAATATTTAATAAAATCTATAATAAATAAAAAAAATAAATTTATTATTTAAATTTAAAGAAAATATTTAAAATGAAATAAAATAAAATAAAAAATAATATTTTAAAATGGTAGGAGGGAGTAGTAATTCGCCAGTATGTGACATTGAAAATGAGGTGTTTTAGGGTACGAGTATTCGCATATGAGATTTGTTACCCTAAAGAAGAGAATTAAACAAAGAGAGGGGTAGTGGTAAGAAAATTAAAAAGAAGGGAAGGAAAGAAGAAGAATTGGTAAATCAAAAGAACATGCACTCATGAATTCTTTCTGGGACCCACCACGGAGACTGACTATTTTATTTTATTTTGAGTTTCCAATTAATTACTTTATCCAAATGAAACAAATTATGGAATATTTTCAGCAAATTTGTGCTGGTGCATTATGTGGACCAATTTGGAGCCTTGTTCTTAAGCAGGCTTCTTCTTATTCTTCCACTCCACTTACTTCGGTAATTTTTCGCTGTTTTTTACCAATTGATAGCGGACAAGAGTGGCTAATAGCTTTTATATATATATATATATGCGCGCGCGCGTGTTATAAAGACTACGGAGCATTAAATAAAAAATTGCATAAAGTCATTTTATGCCATGACCATTGATTTTATTGACCAGACATTTCTATGAAATCCAAGAGATTGATGAATGTGAGCCGTTGGATTGGAACATGGTTTTCATCATATTATCATATAATGCGGGTGATTTTGCAAGTCAAGTTTTGCGGCGAATAGAGCCGAACTTAATTCAGTGATTATGATATTTTGACGGCGATGCCGAGCCATTTAGCCGTAGTTGTATTTAGCTTTGTTGACAAGCTTAGCGGCGTATGGTGCCGAACTTGATTTGATAATAAGGCGAATTTTGCGAAATTGCCGAGCCTTTTAACTATAGGCATACTTAGCCTTATTGGCAAGTTTAGCTGCGTGTGGTGCCGAACTTGATTTGATAATAAAACGATTTTGGCGAAATTGCCGAACCTTATAACTATAGGCATACTTAGCCTTGTTGGCAAGTTTAGCGGCGTGTGGTGCCGAACTTGATTTGATAATAAGGCGATTTTGACGAAATTGCCGAACCTTATAACTATAGGCATACTTAGCCTTGTTGGCAAGTTTAGCGGCGTGTGGTGCCGAACTTGATTTGATAATAAGGCGATTTTGGCGATATTGCCGAGCCTGCGGATATATCCTGTTATGAATTTGACAAAGTGATTTGCCCAGAATATGTTGTTCATTAATCTTGAGTCCGGCAGGCAGAAACATCTGCCGGACTTTCAATAAGGATAAAACATTGTGGCAATCAAATGCGGTAGAGAATAAGAAACAACGACACGATAAAAAATTAAAGAAGATGAAACATGAACCAGTACAAAGTATGGCGCGATGTGTGCCGTGCTACTGATAGTATGGTTTGAGGTTGAATCCGTTCCAGGAGTGCGGGAGTCATTTTCCCGAGACGTCTTCAAGCCTGTAAGCCCCATTCTGACTTGCTTCCCGGACTATGTAAGGCCCTTCCCAGTTGGGATCCAGCTTGCCAACTCCTGCTGATGTGGAAGCCGACACAACCTCTTTTAGTACCATTTGCCCAACTCTGAAGGACCTTGGCTTGATCCTACGGTCGTGGTAAGCCGCCATGCGCTGCTTGTATGCCGCAGAACGTATCTGGGCGTACTCCCTCCTTTCTTCGAGCCGATCCAAATTATACATCAGGCCCCCGTTGTTCTCTGCGTTGGGGGAAGATGCTCGGGCTCCTTGGATCCCTATCTCACAAGGAATGACTGCTTCAGTACCGTATGTGAGTGTGAATGGTGTCATTCCAGTTGCTGACCGGGGCGATGTTCGATAGGCCCATAGCACGTTGTTGAGCTCTTCGATCCACAGGCCTTTGGCACTTTCAAGCCTTTTCTTGAGTCTGGATAAGATAGTTCTGTTCGTCACTTCGGTCATTCCATTGGATTACGGATGGTAAACCGAGGTGAAGTTCAACTGTATCTTCAGCTCCGAGCAGAAGTTCTTGAAAGCCTGACAATCAAACTGTTTACCGTTATCAGATATAATTGTGTGGGGGATACCGAACCTTGTTATGATGCTTTTGTTCAGGAATTTGAGGATGTTTGCCGGTGTAATGGTTGAAAGTGGCTCTACTTCCACCCATTTGGTAAAGTGGTCCACTGCTACTACTAGGAATCGCCTCTGTCCTGTTGCTTGGGGGAAAGGGCCCAGTATGTCAATGCCCCACTGAGCGAAAGGCCATGGGCTGTGGATTGGTTTCTGCTTTGCCGAGCTTTGGTGTGGAATGTTTGCAAATCTTTGGCATTTGTTGCATCTTTGGACCAGAGTCTTAGCATCAGCCTCCATGGTCGGCCAATAATACCCCTGTAAGAGAGTTTTACGAGCTAGGGCTTGTGCGCCTTCATGGACCCCGCATATGCCTTCATGAATCTCTCTGAGGATGTAGTTTCCCTCTTCATTGCTCACACACAAAGAACATGGATTGGAGAAGGATCTTCTGTACAGCTTGTTGTCCATCATAGCATATAAGCTCGATTTTTGAACTATTTTCTGGGCTTGGGTTCGGTCCTCTGGCAAAGTTCCCGACTCCAAGTATTGATAAATGGGTAAGCACCAACCTTCCATTGGCTCCTGGACTTGAACCTGATAGGTGTCGTAGGTGGGGCGCGGGATAATGATGGAAATGATGTCTGAAGTATCAACCGAGCTGTTGATACTAGCTTTCTTTGCCAGAGTATCTGCCTCTGTGTTCTCTGATCTGGGTATCTGAGTGATGGACCAAGCTGCCCCCCTTTCTTCAAGCCCGGCCAATAGGGAAGAGGTTAACTCTTTGTACCGGATCATTGATTGATCTTTGGCTTCGAAGTTTCCCTTCAGCTGACTGACTACCAATTGAGAATCAGAGAATATTTTTAGGTTATTCGGCTTTATTTCTTTTGCCAACTGCAGCCCATAACAAAGGGCTTCATACTCTGCTACATTGTTGGAGGCCGAAAAAGTCAGGTGTGCCATGGCTCGGATCTTGATTAGCAATGGACTCATCAAAATTATTTCGATCCCTGCTCCCTCCGAACTCGAGGCTCCGTCAACATACAGCTTCCACGACACTTTCTCTGGTTCGGGAATGGGCTCGTGTAACTCGGCAACGAAGTCAGCTAACACCTGTGCTTTCATGGATGTTCTTGGCTCAAACCGAACATCAAATTCTCCCAGACGGGCTGCCCATTCTGTTAATCTGCCCGAACATTCTGGCCTTTGTAACACCTTCCTTAAGTTTGTGTTTGTCCGTACCAAAATTGTGTGGGTCTGAAAGTATGGTCGGAGCTTTATTGTTGCTGTGATTAGTGAGAGGGCCAGTTGCTCCAGGATGGGGTAATTTAGTTCGGCTCCTCGAAGTACTTTGCTGGTGTAGTAAATGGGAAACTGTTGGCCATTCTCTTCTCGGACCAGCACGGAACCAACTGCACCGGTTGAGATGGCCAGGTAGAGGTATAAGACTTCACCCGCTAATGGCCTGCTGAGCAGTGGTGGTGTTGAGAGGAACTGCTTCAAGGCCTGAAATGCCTGTTGACATTCTTCCGTCCAAGCAAAGTTTTTGAGGTTTCTGATGGCTCGATAAAAGGGCAAACACCGTTTCGCCGAGCACGAAATGAATCTACCCAAAGCTGTTATCCTTCCGTTCAGCCTTTGTACTTCCCGTACTGTTCTAGGCGGGTCCATGGCTACGATCGCTTTGATCTTCTCTGGGTTTGCTTCGATTCCTCTCTTCGATATCATAAAGCCCAGAAATTTTCCGGACTGGACCCCAAAGGCACACTTCTCGGGGTTGAGTTTCAAGCCTGATTCTCGAAGTCTTTGGAAAGTCTCCTTCAGCTCGGTACATGTGTCTTTTGTAGCTCGACTTTTGACAATCATGTCGTCCACATAGATCTCCATGTTTCTCCCCAACTGATCGGCAAACTGCTTGTTCATAAGCCTTTGGTAAGTGGCCCCTGCATTTTTCAACCCGAAAGGCATGACCCGATAACAGTAGGTTCCTCTGTGGGTGATGAACGCCGTTTTCTCTTCATCTGTGCGGGTCATTGGGATCTGATGGTAGCCTGCCGAGGCGTCGAGGAAGGCGTACTCTTCAAAACCCGCTGTTGAGTCCACCAGTGTGTTTATGTTTGGCAGTGGATAACAATCCTTCGGGCATGCTTTGTTGAGGTCGGTGAAATCAACACACATCCTCCACCTGCCGCTGTTTTTCCGGACTAGAACCACATTTGCCAGCCAATCTGGGTAGAATATCTCCCTGATGAAACCACTATCCAGCAAAGTTGTCGTCTCTTGCTCAATGGCTATCTGTCTCTCTGGGGCATGATTCCTCTTATTTTGCTTTACTGGCTTGCATTCTGACCGGACATTCAGCGAGTGAACAGCTAAGTCCTTTTTAACCCCTTGGATGTCCGAGGTTCTCCAGGCAAAAACATCTATAAACTCCCTGAGGGTTGAGAGTAGAGCTTCTTTCTCCGCACCTGTCTTTCCTGCCGATATTTGAATTTTCTTGCCTGGCTCCAGCTCAACTACCTGCAACACTTCTGTCGGCTCCGCCCTCCGTTCTTCTTTTTCTGGTACGTCTATTGCATCAAGGGGCAGGCCTTGATTGGCCCCTCTGAGCATTGTCAAGTATGTTTCCCGAGCCGTTTTCTGATTTCCTCGCAGAATGGCTACTCCTTCCTCTGTGGGGATCTTAAGCACCAAGTTTTTCACAGAGATACAGGCGTCCACTTCAGACAGTAAGGGTCGGCCGAATACTACGTTGTAAGACAACGGGATATCCACCACCATGAAATCTGCCCGGTAAGCACAAACCACCGCATCGTCTCCGAGCTGTATGTGTAGATTAACTAGCCCTTTTACCCGGACAGGTACTCCCGACAAACCAATAAGGGGGACACTGACTTCCTCGAGCCTGCTGTCTGATATTCCCATTGCTCGGTATGCTTGAGCTGTTATTAAGTTGACCGCACTCCCTGTGTCGACCAGAATTCGCTGAACCAGGAAGCCTTGAATGAATGCTTCAACAACTAGTGCCTCTGAGTGCGGATGCCGGACATGTGCTCCATCGGCCGCTGAAAATTGGATTACCCCTGTAGTTGAGCTTTTCCCCCGCCCAACGGATATAACCTCCTTGGACTTCCTCTTTCGGGAATGGTCTCGTTGTTCGCCTCCTGCGATCATATGTATGACTCCAGCGGGTGTTCACCTTCTGCTATTGGTTCTGTTTGGTTGAGGAGATGGCGACCTCTATCTTTTCCCTCTTTCGTCTTGCTTTGTGAAACGAGCAAGCTCTCCCTTCCGAACAAGATGCTCAATTTCCCGCTTGAGTTGCGTGCATTCTTCGATCTCGTGACCTTTGTCTCTATGGAAAGCACAATAGAGGTTCTGATCCCGGTTTGGGTCGTCCCTCATAGGTCTGGGCCAATTAACCTGCCCGTTTTGTTTTAGCCAGGATAGAATCTGTTCCCGAGATGCCGTTAGCGGTGTGAATCTTTCATCTTTTTTGTTGTCTGGACGGGGAGTGGTGATGGCATACGACCTGTTAGTCCAGCTGCTTCCTCGGTACCTCTTTTGGTCTGCCTTACTAGGATTTCCTCCTTCTCGAGTAAACCTTGTGCTGTCTCCACCCTCTTTCTCAGACGCCCATGACCTATGGGAGGCATGGCGGAGATGCCGAGTCTCATCCATTCGGATGTACTTGTGTGCTCGGGACATGAGCTCGGTAAAGTCTTTCGGTGGTTTCTTGGTTAGGGAGTCGCTGAAATCCTGACACCTTGTGTTTCGGATTAGGGCGTTAATGGCGACCTCCAGGTTCAAATTCTGTATATCCATGGCTACATCGTTGAACTTTTCCACGTAGGCGCGTAGTGACTCCCCCTTTTCCTGATGCACCAAGTTGAGATCAGCAGACACCTTGTTTGGGCGAATGACAGCCACGAACTTGGCGACGAACATGTCACTGAACTGTTCGAAGTTCTGAATACAGTGTGATGGCAGGTTCCGGAACCAAATTTGAGCTGAGTCAGCTAGGGTTTGGGGAAAGATCTTGCACAAGGTCGAGTCGTCTGCTGTAAGGACCAGCATAGTATGCTGAAATTGGTCAATATGAGCTCGGGGATCAGTATTTCCGCTGTAGGTTTTGAGGTGAGGGAGGCGAATGTTGGGGAATGGGGCAGCTAATATTTCGCGAGAGAGGGGTGATCGAAAATTGCCTTGGTATTGAAGGGTAGTTCGGTTTTGTTGCCTCTGGATTCTGTCGTCCAAAAGGCGGTTGAATTGCTCGGTAGTTAGGGTGATGGTGGAATTGGGGTTTTGGGGTAATGCTGGGGTGAAGGTTTCCCGTGCAGGGGGCTGAGAAAGGTGAGGCATATTGGTGTTCTGTGGGGGCGATGGCTGGGTTTGAGCCTGTGCTACAATGGCTGATAGCGCAGCGATGAGGGATTGGGCCGTTTGCGGGGTGATGCTAGGAGTGATGGTTGGGATTGTAGTGGCTGGAGAAGCTGAGACTGGATCATTGGGTTGAGGGAGGAATTGTTGCAGCATTCCTGTCAGAGTGGTGTTGGGTGTTTGGTTTTCTGGCTGGGAAGTGTTTGGGTTGAGATCTGGGAATAGGTCTATGTTCCACGCTCACCGCACCAAATGATGACAAGGAAAAAAGCACCGTGTGTCCTTAGCAATTCCGAACACCTGTAAAAAAGCAAACAATAGACCGGCGGGTTTCCGATAATGGAGTCTCCGACGATCAAGTTAGAAATTCTGAGAGAGAAAATAAGGTATTTTTTGGCAAGAAATTCAGTCTCTTTTCATACCTGTCTTAGCTCCTTTTATAAGTGGACTTAATGCATTTCCAGGAGCTAATGGGAGGAGTTTCCCGTTTTTACCGGCTACTAACCCATTATCGACGAATCTTGAGGGAACGTGGGTTAGTGGCGGTTGTGTGTCCAACGTGGCCGAGCTGTGTTCGGGGCTAGCCTATTGTCGGTCTACAGCTCGGCTAGAGACTCCCAAGGAATTTAGCATTAGCTCGGTTTGCTGAGCCTTCTTTGGTCGAGGAGTTCGATTTATCCCGGTTCATTGAATGGCCTAACAGGCCGATCGTTATCATATATATATATATATATGCGCGCGCGTGCGTGTGTGTTATAAAGACTACGGAGCATTAAATAAAAAATTGCATAAAGTCATTTTTATGCCATGACCTTTGGTTTTATTGACCAGACATTTCTATGAAATCCAAGAGATTGATGAATGTGAGCCGTTGGATTGGAACATGGTTTTCATCATATTATGAGTTGTATAATTATTTTTTTTCAATTAGTATAATTATATATATTTTAAACGATTAAAAAGTTTCCCTACATTTTCAATTAATTTAAATTTATTTTTTATATTTTCTGTTTCAAAGATCTGATTATTAAAAAAATCCAATTATTTCATTTTTGCACAATAAAAAAAAAGACAAAATGCATTCTTAGGTTGTTGAATTTTTATATTTTAAATTATTAAAATTTTAAACTTTTATTTGATTACGTCGGATGTTTAAATTTTTATTTTCGTTTTTCTAAATTTTTTATTTTTATTTTATTAAATATTTATTTAAATACAATCCATATTAAAATAAAAATTCAAAGACACAATATAATTGAATAAAAATTTAAAAAATCAATAAAAAAACTTATAAGTTAAACCAAGGATGCATTTTTCCAAACAAAAACTATTCAGAAAGTTAAAACTTAAAAGTAAAAAGGACCAATGGCAAGGGCAGCAATATGAGTCAAATTCATGGATACCCACTATGCACTGTGAACATGACTATTTTGTCCTTTTTATTTTATTTTATTATATTTTTTTACTAAAGGAGAATCTGAATTTAGAGAAAAAAAATTATTTAGTAAATAAATTGAATAGTAAATGAAGAATTGTATTATTCATTTTTTGGCCTTTTTTACCGTATTAGTGATAACTATATTGGTTATGAAATTGCAGCCAGTGACAAGCTTCATGATCCACCATTGGATCCTGATTAAAACATTGACCAATTGGCAAGACTACGAATGGTGGGTCCCCGTTTGACATTGTTTACAAATCAGACGGTGACAAATATGTTCGTCAGCACAAATCATGACTCTGGGTGGTAACTTTAAGGCCTACACCTTTAGAACAAAATAAAAATTAAATATCCACTTAATATCTATCGCATCATATCATCGCATACCTATTATTATTAAAGCTTAAATTAAATAGGATGCTGCGATAATAATCAATTCAAATTTGTCATATTTTAGTTGGATGAATTTTAATTTTAAAAAATTCAAAATTATCAAATAAATTTTACAATAATTAAAATGTAACCGACTAGATCTTAATTAAAATAAACATTTTATTTATTTATACCACGTTAATGTGTCGATATTATAATTTATTTTTTTTAATCAGAAATTTCATTTTGGCACAGCTTCAATAATTGAGTGTTCTATTAATAAAATAAAATAAATCATTACATAAGGATTTATTCAATCTTATTTTTATCTTTCAAGGATAAAATTGGTCTAATAGACTTATAAAAAATTTATTTAATTATCGAGATAAATTTGAGAAGTTTATTTAATATGTCAATCTATTATTGAAATAAAATATAAATTTCCTCATAATAATTCATAAGAAATTAAAAATAAAAAAAGAAGCCAAACAAAACCCTCTTTGTTTCTTTCTCCTTTTTTGGGTTGTTCTCTAGCATAAGTTTTTTTCTTTCTTCTCTTTGTCAATTTTCTTTCAAAACCTCTAAAAATCGCATTATATCTTTCTTTTTCAAAAATAAAATAATTTTATGGGGTTTTGAAAAATTACACACTCGCAGAAAAGTCTATAGTCAACAATGGATACGAGCAAATAATATTCCCCTAACATTACTAACCATTGGAGGTAAACAGAAAAATATAAATTAAAGCCTATAATTTATATAATTTATAATATATACGAAAAAAGAAAGGAATTGAAATCTTTCAATAAAATAAAATCAAAATAAAGCAAAGCAAAGGAAGGCTCCAACATTTACTACATATACAATACAACAAGAGGTCATATACAAACACATATACCCTCTCTCTCTCTCTCCTTCTTTCCCTTTCTCATTCTCTCTCTCTTTTCTCACATTTCACCTTCCTCTATTTCAATACCCATTAATTAGATTCCTCTTAATAGTCTTTTATTTTCTCCGTTGGATTGTACAAATTCCCAGTTCAAAATACCCATCTTAATATTTTCATTTCTTGTTGATTTTCAGTTTTTTGGTTGTTTTTCTCTAATTTTATTGAACTGTAAGCTATAACTTTTCTGGGTTTTGTTGGCTTTTGCTCTATATGTAAACTCTGTTTCTGGGTTTGTTGCTGAAAAGCCTGATATGCCCAGCAGTATATATGCCATACAAGCTTTCAAGATAACAAACAAATTTTGTAGAATTTTTATTTTTCAAAAAAAATATTTGCAGATTTTTGTTAATAAATTTACTTTTTTTTTAAAAATTGTTTTTCCTTCTCTTTCTGTAAATTTGTTGTAATTTCAATTTCCTTCAGTTTAAGGAAAAGTGATACATGGGCAAGCAAGGACCTTGCTGTCACTGTGGAGTTACAAGTGAGTTCTTGTTTCTCCAGTTTTTTCCCCTCAATATGCATAAAAAAAAATTGCTCCGTGAATTACCTTACTGATTCTCAATCAATGTATTTTGATCGATTTTATATGCTAGGGAATTATGATTTCCTCATTGAGCAGAAAGACTATAAGCAACTAGGAAGACTTCACCCAGACAAAGATAATAAATTTGTGTTCTTGCACCCTTTTCTCTTTGTACATGAAATTTCAACTGCCTGTCTCTTTGGTTCTTTGAATAAATCAGATTTGGTTTTCATGGTGTTTGTTATTGCATAACACTTCCATCTATTGGTTAGTGTTTTCTTCCTTGACCTTCTAACAAATATTGAACATATTTTCCCCAGTGCTAATTCAGTTTGGGCTTGGCTGAATACTGGGCAATTGCATATTATAAATTTGATTACTATGAAAACATATCTTTGTTTAGGATTTTAGTGGACCTTAATACCTATTCAAACTGCAGTTGCTCATTGTGCTTTCCGTGAAGAAACAATGACTCGATGGGAGCATGTATCTAATTCAATCATCGATTTAAGTTCTTCATGAAATTGTTTCTCTTGAAAATCTTGTCTTCATATATATTTGTTTCTTCAGGAAATCTGGGCTGCAAAAAAGCATTACTCTCCAATTCAATTTAGACATTCTATTGGGGTTTGTTGCTGCTAATATTGCCTGTTAGCTATTCGAGTAAGCTCCTTTGAAGAGTTCATTCAATTGTCAAACTCTTGAATGGGTTCTAAACTTTGAAATGCTAACAGAACTCTACTTTTATGTCCAATGGAGATTGGTCAAAAAGTGTTCCTTGTAGGGTAGTTTTAAGTATTCTGGTCATTAATCTCAACTTGTAGAATCATTTCATTTTAGTTTACCGCCCCTTCTTAACTCTAAGGAACTCAATTATATGCTTTTCAGTGATGATCACAAGTAAATAAATGTCTTATGAATGTAGTCATTGGAAGCAAGGAGGCAAAATTATGTCTGCAGTGCCAATGGTTATACATTCGAGTGTGCCTTCTCAATGTTGGATGATAGAGAACTAAGAACTGGTGCTATTTTGGCAACTTCAAGTAAATTTTCAAAGGATGCTTGACATACTTAATGCTACTGGGTTTATAAGAAAATGATAGAGAACAATGCTGGTTTCTTTATATTGTTCCGGCTCTAATGGTGCCCACAATCTTGATCATTTACCAGTTGGTTTGATTCACCCGGTATATCAATTAAGAAAATCAATTTTGATAGTATTTGCTGCATAACCCATTGATCAATCTAGTGGCTGAGAGAGTTATGTACTTGCACATTGTCATTTAGCTTATTGTATGCAGTGAAGACTGAAGACCATAAATCCAAAGATTTGGCTGTATGATATATTAAAGAATGAAAAAGTTACTTTTTTTCTCGAACTTGAATGAACAACCATAGAACCTTTTAAGTGGTTGACAAATTTCCTCTAGGATTTCCTGATTCTCTTCTACTCAAACACTTTTAGTTTCCATCTCCACATTAAGAACTCTTTACTTGATGCTCCTTCCGGGTAACTGTCATTAGTATGGCATGATTAACAAATCTTGTTCTGAGCTCAATATCATCTTCATTTCTGTCTATGCATACGTTCAAGCATGCTTGGAGTAGAGCTTTGTTGTTTCCTTGAGCAGAATGTATGGTTACTAGTCCTGGTTTGAATTAAGAGGCTGAGGTTGCATGTTTTCTGGCACCGTGTTTTGGCTTTCTACTTGAAGAGAGAAAAAACAGCACTAATTGCTTAAGTGAAAAACTCTTTTTTTTCCTTCCCTTTGTGTGTGTGTGTGTATGAAAGTTGAGATGATCGGTATTTCCTTTTGCTTCGCAGCAGATTGGTTGTGCTGTACGCTGACAATAAATTTTTCTATAGGCACCCCTCTTTGGCGCAATGGGCCTCCTGAGAAGCCGGTGCTATGCAATGCTTGTGGATCTAGATGGAGAACAAAAGGAACCTTAGCTAACTATACACCTCTTCATGCCCGAGCGGACCCAGATGACTATGAAGATCACAGGGTTTCCAGAATGAAGAGCATATCTATAAACAAGAACAAAGACTTGAAGCTACTGAAAAGAAAGGCAAATCATGATAATAGTGTGGTGGGAGGGATTTTCCCTGATTATAACCACGGTTACCGAAAGGTTTTTGATGAAGATGCTAGTAATAGATCAAGTTCTGGTTCAGCCATATCCAACTCTGAGAGCTGTGCACAATTTGGTGGTGCTGATGCCAGTGATTTGACAGGTTGGGCTGTCACTGAAATTACTATCATTCTTTTTCTTCTGGTCTAGTGGGAGACTGAATTTAGAAGTGTGATAATTGAGCATGAAAAGGATGGAATTATCTGCATTTTCCAGTTAATATGCTTACAATTGAAGCTTTTGAAACTGTGCTAGGTAATACGGAAAAACGTTATCCGGGAAATGGTGCTGAATTGCATGAAAGAGAGAAAAGAAGACAATTAAGCTACTATCGTTGCAACCACAAATTGTAACTTTGTAAACAAATAAGTCCATGATCTTGCAAAGAGCTAGTTTCCTTATTACTCTTCTAGGGTTTTGCAATGCCAGAACTTGGCTGCATTGTTAGTTTTCTTTATCCTACCTCTTTAAATGGTAGCTAGAAAATGCCTAAGAGTAAGAACTAGAGTGAAAATCTGGCTCAAAGACTTAGTTTACTTAGTTCAAGGATCTAGATATACAAGAATCTGACAAATGCCACGTTCATTATTTGATGGGTGGCATATGTTCTCATGGTGTATAAATAAACTGCCTGATACTTTTACTTCCCTATCATTGTAAGAGTTTATGGAATTCTGCTACTCAACTGTAGAAAGCTTTAGGTGAATTTTCTAGTCTCTTTGTGCTCAGTGATGATTTTTCTTCAGGTCCAGCTCAATCAAATGTGTGGGAAACAATGGTACCTTCCAAGAAAAGGACCTGTGTCAATCGTCCAAAGCAATCTCCAGTTGAGAAGCTGACAAGAGATTTATATACTATATGGCATGAACAGCAGTCTTCATGTTTTTCTGGATCTTCTGAAGAGGATTTGCTTTTTGAGAGTGAAACACCAATGGTTTCTGTTGAGATAGGACATGGAAGTGTGCTCATTAGACATCCAAGCTCAATAGCTCGAGATGAGGAATCTGAAGGTAGCTCCCTGTCTGTTGAGAACAAACAAGGTGCTGCCAATGAGGCTTATTCACACTCTGTGGCCCTTTCTGTACATAATGCAAACAAAAATGTTAATATACCAAGTCCTGTGATTGAAAAAGCTAAGAACCCTACTGGACAAGTGATGCAGCAAGAGCAAATAAAGAGGTAATCGTTTATTGGATTTGTTTAGAAATTGGGAAGTCATTCTTTGCAAATGCTGTTTCTTAGCAAGTCATGCATCAAAGATATAGAACCTGGTGCATTGATTGTTTAACTTCGATGTGAAATCCCAATTCTAAGCACCTCGTTAAGATTAAATGAGAATAAATGTTGATTTAGGTTCACTCAATATGGAGCATTAGCCTTTGGCAAGGTTCAAAAGAGAACATAGGCATTTCTTTCTTATCTCATTTTCAGAATTAGTGACTAATATTATTTTGAGTATTCATAGAAAAAGCTAGAAGCCAAATGATTGATGGTAAAGAGCATAGAAGTATGTCTGAGAATCGTTCTCTGCAATTAGAGAAGAATACTGCTCATATTGTGTCTGATGTGTTCCGATGTTTGGAATTTCAGGGAGATGACTCAGCATGAAAGGGCACAAGTGTTGGCAAATCATAATTCGCCACTGAGTAAAGTAGATCTGAATGTAAGTTACAATTTGAAAGTTTCGGGGAGCCAATCCTTATAAACTCAATACTCATACATGCTTTATAAATATATTGTTATAAACATTGAATAACTTATATGCATTATACTATTCTCCAATTCTAATGTTTGACATTTTTCCTTTTCATCAAGTTCCATGGTTTTTCCAACATTTTCTGAATAATCTGTGAAAATTCTTCTCTGGTATCTGTTTTGTCTATTTATAGAAGGATACAAGGTCTTGCTCTATAATATATGTTCCCAGCAGGTGAATGTCTTAATTGTCGAAAGTGCATGATGGTAGTCTTTTTGTTTATCACAGGACATTCTTAATTTTGAGGAGTTTACAAGATGCTTGACAAATGAAGAGCAACAGCAGTTACTAAAATATCTGTCTCCTGTTGATACTGCCAGACTTCTTGATAGGTAAGTGCTATGCTTGTTAACATATTTTTGGCATGGGGTGACTGAATGAACTTTATTTTTATGACACAAGGTTCACTATGCCCTATTATTGGTCAACACTATACCAAATTGCATAAGAAAGCAATGTTTGAAAGGAATTTTATTCCCATCTCATTTAGCTTGCAAAGTACATCTTAGATTAGAGGCATATTGTTGAAAATCAAATGATCTTATTGGCAGTTGGACCATATTTGTTTATGTTTATCTGCATGTTATCTATGGAGTTGGTCCATGATCTGGAATTTGTAATAGTTACCTGTTATATCTACAGTGTCAAAAGCATGTTTGATAGCCCTCAATTTAAGGAGAACATATCTTACTATCAACAACTACTTGTGGAAGGGGTTTTTGATCTCTCCTTCTCAGGAGCAAAAACAGAAGACTGTAATACTTTGAAAAGGCTGACACTGTCCGGTCTTTCACAATCCAAATGGATGGAGCACTATCATCAACTCAAGGTTTGAATCTCCCTTCTAAAGGAGATATATATTTATATAAGAATGCTATGGATGATTTGAATCTTTGGACAGCAAGTCCTCAAACATATTCCTACTTATAGCCACTCATGTTGCTGCAGAAGTCTAAAAATAATACTGGAAAGGCACTTGTTGGAAGAGAACCAAATGTGGTTACATCTAGTAATTCAGTTAGTGCCAAGAGACCACGTGACTACCCAGGTCATAAAATTCCAGGTGAGTATAATCTTAAAGATGCTCTATATTTTCTCTTTAGAGGCAAATAACTGCTAATTTTGGTACTGCCATTGGGTCAAATGATACATAAAAAATAGATTGTGCTTCAAAGTGGCAAGGGAATTCTGTTGCCAATGAGGACAACGCATACTAATACAAGCAGGGGAGCTAACTCAATTATTTCCTACATATTTCTGAATTGTGAAGTGGATATGTATCTATATTTTTCGATTAGTTTAAGTTCTATACCATAAAACTTGTATGCAAGATAATTCTAGCATATTTTGTTGCTCAAATAATTAAGGCATGTTACCTACAATTAGCATGCTTCCTTGGACATAAACCTGATAATTACTCCGGCGGCAATTATAATTTTTCTTCAAATTAGAAATCAGTCTCTCTCTCTCTCTCTCTCTCTCTCTCTTCTACCTTGGCATATGGATACATTAAATGAAATGGCTTTGATGTCAACCATTTATATACAATATGAGATGGAAGTAATATAACTTCTTCCTTTTAATTTTTTTTTGAACCAGAAGTAAAGTTGATGAAGAGTCCTAAAAGGATCAGCATGAAGGCTGCCTATGAGAACAAAGAAGTGGACAATGATGGCTCTTGCTTTAGTCCAAGAAGCCTCTTTGCTGTGCCTTCTGATGGAGGCTCCCTTATGTTGGATTCTTTACATTGTGTTGATGAGAGCTCTGATCAGGATTTGCTGTTGGATGTGCCATTCAACGGCTCATTTGCACAGGCAGAGCTTCTTCGCCCAGCTTCAAATCTTGGGCAACAGGCAAGCACTAGCAGTAGCTCATCACACCCACTAGTCCGTCCCTAACAATGCCAAGTACTTAAAATCACTAGGGCTATGTAGATTTGTCTTTTGCTACACCTTGCGATTAGTGTACAATCAGTGAATGAGGTTTGATGGTTGTTTTTTTTCCTCGATCTTTTAAACTTGGTATGCTAAGGGACGAATTTGGATGGGGCTTTTTGTATAGGTTGATAACAGATGGTAATAAATAGCTCAAATTGCACAAGAGATGGTGCTTTCAAGAGTCATGTATGCAGTTATAGTCCTTTGTATTGCAAAGCAACTTCAAAGATACTCTTTCACTAGTTAGTTTGTTGAACCCTTGGTATCTTCAAGTGACGAAAAGATGAATATAAATTTGCATCTTATCAATAAGATCATCTTGTAGCAGACCATAAAGGATATAAAGGTGTATAGTTGCCTGAGAATAGGATTTTTTTTTTTCGAATATGGAGGGGAGAATCTTGCGAAGGGAGTTTTAATTGTGATTGTTGAACAAGGTAGAAAGATAGAAGATTGATTTCTTCATGACCAAATTTTGATCTCTAGATCTGGTTTCGCAGTTGAGATTTCTATTTGATTGTATGGCTGTTGATGGCATCTGTTTGAGAAAGTTAACTATAAATAGGCCCTAATAATATATTAATAGGACTATATGCAATGTCCAACCGGCTGATCTTGGGGCAAGTAAATAGATCATAGCATGGTTGATTAAAAATTGTTGAAGAATTCAAATGTGGGCAAAACTAGTTCACATGCATAATATATTTCAATAGTCATGATTTTGGGGAATGTGGATAACTAAATCCAATCTAATTCAAAAAATTTGTGTGTGGGACAGGGAGGTTAAACAATTATCAGATATCCATCTCATAATGTTTGAGACTCCTCAATCTATGCTTGGAAATGGATCAGGGCTCAGAAATCACGTTTCTTAGAGCTTTCTCCTAGTGGGGTCTATACAATATGTTTTGGAAGCAAAGCTAAGTAAATATCTCAATTACAAGTAGAAAATGACCGACAACCTAAATTTAATGCGGAGGCTTTATCTGTTGAAAAGATGCTCATATAAATTCAGAGGTGCCATTAATTATTAAGCAAATTAAAGAACACCCAAGAAGTCAATATTGGCACATCCCACCATATTGCAGAAGCTCCAATTCATGCGTCACTGTGGGGCAACCCTACTACTAATATTCTAACCAAGGGATGCCAGGATTTTTGCTTTTGCAAATCTAGAATTGCTTACTAAGGGAATTGCAATAAATTATTGATACTAATATGATTATCATCCTTCGATGCACATGTGAACAGTATAAATAAATAGATTTCCTTGATTTTAGAGGGAAACAAAGGGCAAGAGGACAACCTTTTCACCACCTCTAATTTCCCAACCAACCAGTCTTTTCATCTAGTGACACAAGCTTATTGTGTAATCTTATATATTAGTGATTGCCATAAAAAACTATAAACAGGGCATGTTAATAGATACAGAATAATATAAACTATATCTATTCAATAAGCCCCCGCACCCACCTCCAAAAGCCCAATAAACATCTCCTAACATTCAGATTAGCCATACAAAAAGTGAAGAGCTGTGCTGATTTGATACTCACTTCTTACTAAATATGTTCAAAACTCTTTCATTGCAGACCAAAAGATAAATAAATGACCATCTCGTGTCCTCGAAGGTTCCAAACCAAGACGACCAGTTTCCTCTTGAACAAACTTCTGGTCTTTTCATCTTCTCCCACTTTACTAACCCATTCTGCCTGCCATCAACATCTAAGGAAAAGTCATGCCACGCATCTTTGCAGCCTCTAAAACACTCGTATTTGCCAGGCGAGGATCATAGTTACACTGCCGGGCAATCTCTCTTAGAACATCAAATAATGTCACCTGTCTCGCCTCTTCATCAGGCACCACACCAGCTGCTTCGCCACTGTTCGCCCACAACGACATTGGCAATACACGCTTCGCTCTAA